>CM077266.1:26413321-26835821 GCA_039654775.1 Spinibarbus caldwelli | reverse complement strand
AAGCATGCATGTGATGATTCTTAAATATAAGGTTAAAATCAAATCAACCGTGTATGCGTAAGGCTAGTGTTTGTTAGTACAGACAAAAGCAGTACAAAACATTTCAGCTCTGACAATCTGATCTGTAAAAAACATACAGTACTGAATATCTTGAGGTTTAATGGCTTCCACGCCGTTAGCGGCAGTGTTTTCATCGATCACACGCAGCATACAGTCGAAGAGAGACGTGTTTCAGACCCAACGCTGCATCTCTTCAGCAGGAATACAGACAAATCACTCACCGTCCAGCTCTGTGTGCTACATGTTCCTGAGCTCTGAGGATGAGTGAGGTCTTCACTACCCGTCATCATGTAGTGAATTACTTCTGAACAGCTGCTTTAAATACAACACACTTCAATATTCAAACTAGCATGCTACTGTCTGTAATAACCTCTAAAAACTATGAGCCAGTATAAAAACTGTCTATAAAAGAGACCTAAAATGCCGTCTTATAAAATTAATATAAACATGATTTAAAAAAAAAAAAAAAAAAAAAGGTTATTTCACAGAATCTGACTTGGACGAGTCTAGAAAAGAGTCCTCACAGTTACAACTTACAAACGAAAAGAAAAACATTTGGTTCATTCAATTTAAGCTGATAAACATTTCACAAAATCTGAAACAAACTGAAGTGAAAAAGACTTTAAAAAGCATAATTCAAAACAAAAAGTAAAGATTCACTCAGAAAATAAGACCACACAGGAAGGTGGTCCAGCTGGCAGCTCTGATTGGCTGTAGTGCTGATCACATGATCGCACAACCCCTCTTAGCAGTAGGAGGATCTCCCTGTGAAAACAGAGCAGAGCACTGAGCCAGCAGCGCACACACATACACAGACAGACAGACAGACAGACAGACTCTCACACACACACACAGAGCGGATATGTGCTTTGACATCAGACCTGCTGGTGAAAGAAACGCTCCTCAATGACTTCAGCTTCCTGTTCTTCCTCCTCCTCTGTGGTCTTGAATGCTGTGCTCCTCACAGCTACTTCCTGTAGGGACAGGAACACTTCAGAGCAGAGCCAGTGCTGCCCTCTACTGGCTGCGTGAAGACAAGCATCTCTATAATAATAAGAGGGATGATAAACACGCCTCACCTCTCCTTCTGGGCTCAGCAGGAGCACTTTAATGTCCTCGCCGCTCCCCCATGAGCTCTGGCTCTTCCAGATCAGGTCCGTTGGAGGGTTGGAGCTCACGCCCGCATTAGACGCCCAGATCTGACAGAAATCAACCGCATTCACTCAACACAAACTACAGGTGACTGTCAGGTGACAGTGTTCTATTCATAATCAACAGCACAAGTCTATGAGGAAGTGTCAGTATGTACCGTGACTTTCTGCCCAGCCTTCAGCACGTATTTGGCAGTGAATTTATATGTAGCAGAAACATCACCGATTGTTCTGGTCAGCTGAAATCCGGCCATGGGTTGATCCTGAAAAATTATTCAGAAAATGGAGTTTCCTTCAATTAATTGCTACAACAACAGAATGATAGATAGAAAAAAAAAAAAAAAAAAAAAAAAGAAAATCCCCCATGCAAAGCTTTTGAGGTCACTCTGCCTTAATTAGATTATCATAGCATGCTTAAAAGGCACAATATGTAAGATTTTCGTAATACAATATTCAAAAATGACTTGCACAGTATGATACATTTCATTCAGTTGTGTACTTATGTTACCCCAAAAGTTATTTCTTTCTTTTCTCTCTTTTTATTTGACAAAAAAAAAAAAAAAAAAAAAAAAAAAAAAAATATAAAGTAGTGAATACACTCAATTCGTCAAGGATAACACAAAGTTTAAAATAAAACTTGTTTCCATTGTGGTCCTTGATGTAAAGCATAAACTCCACTCCCGGTAACAGGTACACTGGCACTGCATTATAAAATACAAAAATTACAATAAATACAGTCACAAATTACAATAAATACAGTCACAAATAACCACGTACGTAATACAAATTCATCAACAAAACAACCTACTTAAGAGCCAACTTTTAGCTTTTAAACTAAAACTAACCATATTCGAAATACCTTTAATATCCAGGGGTAATTTATTCCACAAAAGTGCCCCAGAATATCTAAAAGACCTACGACCATACATAGTTTTAAAACGACAATGTAATATCAATAAGACTTTGCCTAGTTTTATAACAATATTGCTCATTTACCCTAGGAAAAAAAAAAGTGCATTAAAATATGAAGGAGCTCTATTATTGATAATCTTATATGCCATTTTTAATTTAATGTTCTAGTCTACTTTCTATAGGTAACCAATCAAGACACTTAAAATGGGAAACCTCCACGTGTAAAACGACTAAACCCTGAAACTAACCTTATCAATTTATTCTGAGATTTTTGTAACTTATCCAACCAACCACGAGACAAATCAGACATCCAAGAAATGCATGCATATTCGAAATGACATGACACTAAACATGATGCAAGTAATTTTATAATCTGTTTATCAAGAAAACTAACATGTCTGGCAAGAAATTTTGTTCTAGCATTAACCTTACCCAGGACTTTCATAGCCATACTTACACCACTTAAATCATTGTCAAGGATACATCCAAGATAATTAACGGAAGTTCTATTTGATATTAAACAATCTCCCACCTTAACAGACAACTTAGAAACCTTATTCAAATTTTTTTAGACCCAAATAAAATGATTCCGTTTTACCTAAATGCAACATCAGTTTGTTTTCAGAGAGCCAGTCTCTTACCTTACAAAGCTCCTTAACTAAATTCACTTGTATCCTACCAACATCCTTATCTGAAATTAATAAAAGCAGAATCATCAGCATATAAAAACAAATTACAAATCACAAACTGCTTGCATGTCATTTATGTATAAAAGAAACAAAAGAGGGCTTAAAACACTTCCCTGAGGGACTCCATTTTTATCCAAAGTTTCCTCAGAAAGAACCCCATCAATTTCTACCCTCTGAACTCTCCCAGTTAAATAAGAATTCAACCAGGCTATCACTTTACTTGAAAAACCCATGACACTTAACTTATCTAAAAGTATTGAATGATTTACTGTGTCAAATGATTTCTGGAGGTCTAAAATTACCATACCACACATTTCACCATCTATCTGCCTCCTTATAAAATCTGTTAAATAAAGTAAGGAAGTACCAGTCGAATAACATTTCCTAAAACCTGACTGAAAATCCTAAATTAAACTACTCTTACTTAAATACTCATACATCTGTTTATACACAATTCTTTCTAAAATTTGAGGCCACACTAAGAATGGAGATTGGACGATAGTTTCCAGGATCGCATCTGTTACCTTTTTTGAATAACGGAATGATTTTAGCTAACTTCATATCAGATGGAAATACACCATTTTCCAAGGAAAGATTAACAATAAATGTAATAGTTGGAGCTATAATATCTGCAGCATCTCTTAAGAATCTAGCTGGAATATCGTCCAGCCCAGTTGACTTAGACACTTGAAGCTCTTCAAGCATTTTAGTAATTTGATTTACACTACTTTTTAGTAAAAGAAAAACTATTTGGCAACACACCTTGTTTTAAATAAAATCTCTTAAAATCAATCCCTTAATTTCCTTTGGACAGAGGAAGCTTATCAACTAAACTATTAGCAATTAATGAAAAGAATGAATTAAATTTATTAGCAACTTTATTTTTATCAAATTCTATCTTGCCATCAATATCCAAACCTACCTTTGATACAGAAAATTTTGATTTACCAATTGAATGGAATCTATTCAACACCTTCCACAGAGATTTAGGATCTTCTTTGTTTTCTTGAATTTGTTCTTTAATAAAATTACATTTTGCCTCCTTTATATTTTTCTGTCCTAAGTTTTTAAGTGCATTAAATTTTAGATAGTCTTCTTGATTCTTAGTTCTCCTATAAATCGAAGAGCCCTATTCCTGTTTTTTAATATTTCCAATATTTTCTGATCCATCCAAGGACTAGCTCTTTGCTTAACTCTCACCTGTCTGAGAGGGGCAATTTTGTCCACTACTTCAAGAAATAAAACTTTAAAATTTCCAAGCATCAACAACTATTGAGATATTTTGAATATCATTCCAATTAACTATTAAGATAGTCTTTAAATACTTCAATATTATTTTTTTTTAATGATCTAATTCGTACTGTTTTATGATTACTAAATCTTATTTTACTATGGTTTTCTTATACAAAAAATGATATTATGATCACTGACACCATATTCAATTACACCCTTCTGGGAAATATATTTTTCATCAGATACCAAAATAAGATCAATGGTACTTTCCCCACCTTCCCAAACTCTGGTAGATGTGTTTATTTTTTGGGTTATATGGAATAATTGGCATAATGACTGCAAAGCTTTAAAATGATCCCCTGTTCTATTAGATATGTTTGTATTAAAATCCCCCATAATAATAATACATTCTTTTGCCAAATCATCATTATGAACAAACTCAAGTCCCTCATAAAAATTATTTTGACTGGGTGGACGATAAACTCCGCAGGCAACAATAAATCCAAGAACAATAACTCCGGCTCCACATTAATGTCTAACACATTAAAATTAATATCCAATCTAATAAAAATACAAACACCTCCTCCTTGTCTATTTCGATCCTTCCTAATAACATTATAATTATCTACTTTTATTTCATTATTAATTACAGACGAATCTAGCCATGTTTCTGTTAAGCAAAAAATCCCCACTTTACAATTCTTAAGTAAGCACCTTATTTCATCTATCTTAGGTAACAAACTCCTTATATTTAAGTGTACAAAATGTAAACCTTTTGTGTTAAAATAGTCCCCAAACAAATCGACAGAACCTCTTGATGCTGGAAGAGTCTCTTCACCAAGTTCCCAAGGATTTGTAAATCCAGGGAAATTCCACCTTTAAATAATGACTCGTCCCTGGTCATTGTCGCCTATCAATGATGTAATCATTGCGTCATGTAGGAAAATGGATATTATATCCTATTCCTATCGAATATATTGTTTTGAAAATGCGACCTCTAGTGGCGAAAACTTACATATTGTGCCTTTAAGAACATGTGGGATTTATCAACAATGATTAGTTACTGGTGTGCTTAAGAACCGCGTGCGCACGTTTGATAAATACAGATTTTTTTTGCACTTGCACACATTCTAAATTTCATTCGTAGGACACAATATAGAACCTTCTCTACGCACTGCTGATAAACGCACGCTCTGAGTGCTGTGAATGAGTTTGTGTGTCTGCAGTCAGACAGACAGACAAACCTGCTCAGAGCTGTTGTGCAAGCGGATGAACTTCCCGTCCACGTCCAGCTCATCAATGCAGATGTTTCCAGTGGCCGAGGCGGAGTGAGCGATGCTGACGCTGCTGCTGGCCTCAGACTCCTCCACGTCCACACGCTTCCTCTTCCCGCGGGTGGTGCGGACGCTGCGGCTGGAGGACGCCCGAGACACTGTCACGCGAGACGAGGGGCTGGGAGACAGCTTCAGCCTGAGACAGGAGCAGCGTTACACCACCAGTCCCCAAACACACCATACACCACACAGAGCCAGCCTCACCTCTCCTCCTCTCCCTCCAGCAGCTTCCGATAGGCGTTGATCTCCATGTCCAGCGCCAGCTTCACGTCCAGCAGCTGCTCGTACTCGTCCAGCTGCTGCTGCATCTTAGCTCTGATCTCTGCGATTTCTCGCTCCTTCTCCGCCAGTAACCTGCGGCTCAGATCCTTCTCGCGGCTCAGAGCCGCTTGCAGCTCACTGATCTGATCCTGCCACGCACGCGCCTGAGGAACGAACAACAACGCAATCAAACACAACTCAACTATTACTGGACTTAACTACTTCAAGGGAAAGTCCACCCAAAAATGAAAATTCGGTTTTGGTTCCCATCATTCTTCAAAATGTCTTCATGTTCAACAGAAGAAATTCAGTCACACAGGTTTGAAACGACATGAGGGAAAGTGACAGTTTTCATTTGAGTGAACTATTGCAATCATACTTTGACTAAATCTCTCGTGCAATTCAGTATATAAGAGATTTTCCCTGCTAAGACATGCTGTGATTTTAGGAGGGAGCAAACAAAGATAAGCTCGAAACAGCAAATGAGTTTGACCTTCATAATGCCTTTAAAATCAGTGCACCATTTTCACACTCTGAATCAGTCATAACTTAATATTTTTCAACTAAAACCATATTATATCCGATCAGCAGCTTCTGAAAGTGAAAGTCGTGACGTATTGTCAAGTATGGTGACCCATACTCGAAATTGGTGCTCTCCATTTAACCCATCCAAGTGCACACACACAGCAGTGAATAGTGAACAAACACGCACACACACACCGTGAACACACACCCGGAGCAGTGGGCAGCCATTGCTCCAGCGCCCGGGGAGCAATTGGGGGTTCGGTGCCTTGCTCAAGGGCACCTCAGTCATGGTATCGAAGGCAGAGAGAGTGCTGTTCATTCACAATCCCCACCTTCAATTCCTGCCGGTGCGAGAATCGAACCGGCAACCTTCAGGTTACAAGCCCAACTCTCTAACCATTAGGCCACGACTTCCCCTCATTAATGAGTGAAGGTTTTAAATGTTATTACTGCATTTACCTCTTTCAAAATTTTAATTTTGATCAGTTTAATTACACATGAACCCACATACACTCCTTCCTGACTGATTTGCTTTGTTTTTGAGCAATCATTATAAATTCAGGCTAAATTTATTTCTAACAAAACAAATATTACTCTTAAATTTAAGCAAAAATCCATTTTACTTGCAAAAAAAAAAAAAAAAAAAAAAAAAAAAAAAATTCATTTTTAGATGAAAAAAGTGATAAGTTTTTCATTATGAAATGACTGCTGCTCAATAAGTGTACATATTCATGTTTATCAACGAAATTCAGTCACTATTTCAGCACAAAAGTGAGAGATCCGGGAAAAGGCTAAATATATTGTACAAGTTATGATGACATCAATATAAATTCATACAAAAAGTATTTTGACACCTAATGAAAATTTAAATAAATAAATAAATAAATAAATAAATAAATAAATAACAAAAAAAAAAAAAACATTGAAATCAAATAAAATGTTAACTGAAAATTAAAAATAAATCTTTTTTCAGCTAGTTGTTTAGTTTACTAAAATAACTTAAAAAAAAAAAAAAAAAAAAAACACCATGGACATTAATAAGGCTAAACAATTTACTAAAACTTTACAAAGTGAAAGTGTAAAATAAACTCGTTTACTAAAATAACGCTGTCGTTTACTCCCAAGCACTGCATATGGGCATCTGTTAAAGATCTATTCGGACAGGATTAGTTTCACATGGAGAGGTGGGGTAAAGTCCTCATTACTGCAGCTTCTCAGTGATACTAGTCCCGTCTCAGTAATTGTCACAGTCAATGTCAGGTAATCCTGTGCGCATGGACCAGCTGTCATTTCCTGTTTAGAAGCGGTTTTCTGTGGTTTTTCAGGTATGGAGGCGCTTGAAGCAGCACGCTGTTTAGGGCCGTCCAAAAAAAAAAAAAAAACCAAATAAAACACTTTCCAATGCAAACCGTTGCATTCGAATTTTAGGTGTGTGTCAGGCAGCCTTATCAGTGGCACGCGATGTCATTGCATTTTAATGCTTTTGTTAGCCTATCCAGCTGAACCCAATAGATGTGGCGCTGCTACGTTGTTCATTCAGAATATTGCGGAAAACGAGAGCATCAGTGTGGAGATGATGTTGTTTACGGCGAAACTGAAACCAAGCCGTTCACACAGAACGAATATTTATCGCATGTTCTAGAGGGACATCTATCACCGTTGCACTCGCGTCTCGCACAACAGAGACGCATGTTTAGAAAGCATGTAAAATTAATGTAAGTTCAACTTTTAAAAAACATGTCTCAAGACTTTATGGCGGGTTTTCCCCATCCCACTGCATGTCAAGTTTATAAATGAAGAAAGTAGCCTACTCTGTGATTGGTTTTCGGTCCTTTGTATTAAACTACACATACATGCATAGTGCTGTTTTATTACTAATTGTTTAAGCAACTTTATTAATTATATATGGTTTATAAACATTATTTTAAACATTATGCACTTTTTTTCAAAGATAGTCGTTATTTAATTACGCTTTGAAGAAATGTGCATAATATTTTGCTCGATGTGCCCTTTTGTGGCCTCAGGAGAGAAGTCAAAAGCTTTTTTCCCCCTAACTGAAATTATGCCTTTTAAATTAGAATATAATTCGAATTTTGATAATATTTAAGTAGAAAATTCAAATTTAGCTTTTCAGTCATTTTGACAGCCCTAATGCAGTTGTGTTTTAGGCAGTAGGACAAGCCTGGGGCAAACCTCAACTGTTTTTCGCATATGACAATATCATTCAGATCAAGAAGGTCAAAAGCACTTGTTAGAGGCACAAGACCTGCTAGCTTTAGGTAAGTGCTATTAGCAACAGAATCCTTTCAGAATTTAATAAATTGTTTAATGTGGCACACGCATGACAATGGTGCGTAAATAGAGTTAGCCCTCCCACTTCAGGTAGTTTTACTGAAGTGAATTGCGCATTAGTATTACAGACGTTCTGTGGTAAAAGTACATTTCTCCATCTAGTCTTGTAAAAGCACTCCTGTCCAAATAGGGCTTTAGTCTGACAGTGATGCTCGGATCACTTTCAGAAGATCTGTACTGCTGTCATTTAATTCAAACCTAGAGGCTTCATGTTACCACACAGCTCATGAACAACTGCTATCATACATTATAATGAACTGAATCAATTAAATCCTGTTCAGTTTCACAGCTTACATGCAAAGTCAAACACTGTAACACTTCAGAAATCTTGTTCAGAGCTGCTCAAGACAACACCGAGGAGGAACTGGCCAGTGTGTGAAAGCGGGTCAGAGGTCGTGTGGGAAAGCCGTCGGTGATGTAGAGACGCACCTCTTTCTGCAGGCTGGCGAGCTGAGCGGCCAGACTCTCGACTCTCAGCGAGGACTCACGCAGCTCCTCACGGGCCATGCTCGCTGAAGAGCTGTTCATCTCCGAGGACAGACGCACGTTCTCCAGCTGAAACACACGCAGACGTCTCAGAGGAGCACAAAGGGGAACTGAAGCAGCTCTGAGAGGAAGTCGAGCGCTGGAGGAAACAGCAGAGACGAATGTGTGAATCTGCGACTGCGCTCACCTTGGCCGTGTAGGTCTGCTCCATCTCGTCCTTGTAGAGCCGGACCTGCTCGTCGTGCTGCTGTCTCATATCAGCCAGCGCTGCGGCCAGCTTGAACTCCAACTCCATCTGACGGCCCGAGTCCACCTCCACCAGACGCGTCTCCAGCCTGCGCCGCGTGTCCTTGACCTCCTGCCAACCACACGCAGACATGCGCTCACATTAATAACTCCTTACTCGCTCCTCACTGTAAGAACACAACTACGTCTCTAAGAACTGCTTGTGTATTAAAAACTATCCAAATCATCAGAAAGTGATCAAGTGATGGTTAAAAAAAAAAAAAAAAAAAAAAAAAAGATTTTATATTTTATATGAACACAATGACATGCCCATACATTCATTATATTAAAGTGCATTGTGTTTTGCTCAGTGTTTAGTGGCGTGAACTGATCACAGAGCACCGTAAATGAGAAAGAGAAACTGCTGTCACTCAGATCACATACTCTGGAGCACAAACACTGCTTTCATTAAAAAAAAAAATTAAATAAATAAACTCCGTAGAAATTATAAAAATATAATATGCTGTCTTATAAAGTGCTGTCAAACGATTAATTGTGATGCACAGGGATACAAACTCATCATGGGTGAAAAAGGTGACAAAGACACAATCATATATATATATATATATATATATATATATATATATATATATATATATATATATATATATATATATATATATATATATATATATATATATATATATATATATATATATATATATATATATATGATCAAATAATGCAGTCTAATTAAAGTCAGACGCTTTTTTCAATTTAGAAAAAAATCCCTTTGAAATGTGTGTACAGGGGGACTTTAGATATTACATCCTAACTCGTTAATGTTTACTCGTGTGTGGAACACTAATACGGCGGTGCAGCATTTGTTAGGGGTCTGCATGTTTCAGGCACACACAGTTAGTTTGGTTTGGTGCAGCGGAACAGGACTGACCTCTTCAAACATGTTCTTCCTGAAGTCCAGCTCCTCCGTGAGGCTCTGGCAGCGGTTCTCCAGATCCACGCGCAGCAGAGTCTCGTCTGACAGCTGCTTCTTCGCCGAGCTCAGTCCTCCCTCCAGCTGAACCACAAACACACTCCATCAGACTGGCTCTCACACATCTCATTTCCAGCAGAAACATGTCGAAACATTCGAGCCAAACTACGGACTCTGTTCACGCACGTCTGTGTTCCTGTGCTAGAGTCTAATGAGGCCAGATGACCCAAAAGACTTTCACATTCTGTGCTGTGGTCACATTCACTTCTCCATTAGGAGGTGATATTTGCCTGCTTATACAGTACACTTACATAAAGTCACATTTACTATGTGACCCTGGAGCACAAAAGCAGTCATAAGAAGCACAGGTATATTTGCAGCAATAACCAACAATACATTGTATGTGTCAAAATGATCCATTTTTCTTTTATGCCAAAAATCATTAGAATATTAAGATAATGTTCCATGAAGATATTTTGTAAATTTCCTACCGTAAATATCAAAATTTAATTTTTGATTTGTAATATGCATTGCTAGAACTTAATTTGGACTTTAGCTTTATATATATATATATATATATATATATATATATATATATATATATATATATATATTTATATATTTATATATTTCTTTCTTTCTTTCAGCTTTTGGATGTATAAATCTCAATTTAAAAAAAATTGACCCTTAAGACTGGTTTTGTGGTCCAGGGTCACATATAGCACAGCTGCTTGATTGTTTATGTCGTCACAATATGAGAACAATCCTAATATCCAGCTCTAAACAGCTAAATTTAGACAATCAGACACTGTCTGAGGTCTTACTATCATCATCATCATTAATTTACGTGAAATAAAATTATTGACCGAGAAATTAATGAATCAATTCAAATGATTCATTCAAAAAAGCTAAATCATTCTTAAACGAGGCAAGGGAATGCCTTTATAAATGGCTCATTGAATCGTTCACTCAATATTTGTTTAAAAATGCAGATTCATTCAGAAACACTAGTGTGAAAGAGCAAAAACAGACAATATTGAGTGCAAAATTTCTCAATTGTTAACTTATTTATAGAACTAATGTGTAATATCAGGATCACATTTGTAATCGTGCTGATATTTGAGAATAACAGCACTCTTGCTCAACGCTATATAGCTTCACTGTATCATACTGCACAAATTTAAAAGCCAACTCACACAGGAGCAGTTTTGCACCATGTATTGATTTTTGCATGAAAAACATGAGCTCTCAGGGCTTGTTTTTCTTTGGATTTTGCAAATGGAGTGACATACTCAATGCTGCACATCATTAAAACAATTAAGATCATATTGCCCCTCTAGAAAGTAAGCTTCTCATAGTTTGCATGATCATCTTTCATCACATCCAACCATTTCAGTGCAACCTTAAATGTCCCCTTGTGTTAACACGGAGTAGGCCTAAATGTAAGGACTGTCTGCAACACGGGGTGTTTTTGATGATCATATTGGCACAATAAACGAATCTCAGTGGTGTAAGACTCATCAGTCCGGACCTCCTCAGGCTCAAACAGAGACCGCTCAGTCAAGAGACACATCAGGTGCGTTTACATGCTTTCATCAGTCAGAATAAATCCCATCTGATTTCACATTCTGAAGGATTATGTTGATATGAACATTAAATGCTTCTCGTTTACATGTGCATTGCATGTTTTCTAAGCAGCACTAGTGGCCAATGTTCAGTGTGTATTCCAGAAATCAGGTTATGTGACACACCCGGATTAGTTTACTGATTAACTTAAGTTTTGGTCCTATAAAATCAATGTTTATCGTACTATGATTTATTATCTCCCACAAAGTGGATCATACTTTTTATTTATTTTTTACACAGGACTTCTAATTACAGAATTCCATCTCACCTCATCTCAAATATATACAGACATCTTGGCAGTTTTTAGCTCAATTAATCCTTTTAATATACATTTAGCTTAAAAAACAATGCAGTAAGTAATTCTTGTGTGCAGTAATAAAAACTGATTAAAGATTTTTTTAAAAATGATTGCGCTACCACCCATTAGGTGGCGATATGCACCAAGAATGTAACTCCCTATAAAAAAAAAAGAACAAAATCATTGTAGCACATTTCTGCTCAGTGTCTGTTTCTGTAGTGTATTCAGTGCTCTTGAGAAAGTCTCGTGTTCACCGTGAACATACAGAGCTCCTGAACTCACAGGCTTACCTCCAGTAACCTAATCAAAAGAGTTCAGTGTGTGACAGTCAGCTCACCCTGCTTTCTGGAGCACACACAGATCCAGTGAACGCCGTGTGGTAAAGTCTCATTTAATTGGGCTCGACTGAGGCGTTTGCATGAATCTGACTGATGGTGGTTGTTTGGGTGCGTGTGAAGGTGTAGATGTACCTCCTGGAGGTGGAGCTGCAGGTCTGTGACACTGATCTCTAGAGCCTTCCTCTCAGACACGGCCGTGTTCAGAGCCGCTTCTCTAGAGTTCAGCAGGGCTTCAGCTTCTCTGAGCCGGGCCTGAGCGCTGGCCAGCTCCGCGTCCTTCTTCACACACCTGTCTCACACACACACACACACACACACACGATCAGAGCTACTGGCTGTGCCAAATCAATCACAATCAATACTTCAGCATTATCAACTACTGTAGTTCTTCATTTGTTTGTGTTCATTCACATCATTTTCTAGAAGCAAAAACACGCATGAAGACACAGCAGATTCATTTCACTGAATCATGACGTAAATCTTACTGTGTATCGTATCACGAGACTCATACACATCCCGTCTTGTGCTTAAGTCTTGAGAATGTAGCCCAACATGAGCGTTAATGTAACAGTAAGAAGTTATTAAAATAGTTAAATGAAAACCCTAGTAATCAGTTTACTCATGTGACCCTGGAGCACAAAAGCAGTCATAAGTAGCACAGGTATATTTGTAGCAATAGCCAACAATACATTGAATGGGTCAAAATTATCCATTTTTCTTTTATGCCAAAAATCATTAAAGATAATATTCCATGAAGATATTTAGTAAATTTTCTACTGTAAATATATCAATTTAATTTTTGATTAGTAATATGCATTGCTAAGAAATTCATTTGGACAACTTTAAATCTGATTTTCTCAGTATTTAGATTTTTTTTGCACCCTCAGATTCCAGATTTTCAAATAGTTGTATCTCGGCCAAATATTATCCTGTTCTAACAAACCATTTGGGCTGTGCAATTAATCGAAATCGCGATTTGAGACGTTGTGCTTTTCTAATCGCAAAGCCTGCGATGTGGACGCGATATTACTCTGTTCCAGAGCATTGTCTTGAGTGCAGTCTTACTAACTAATAGAGTGAGCACACCTCCGTCCGTTCTCCCCAATCAGCACTGCTCTATCCAACTGAGCAAACACCCACCATTAAAAAAAAAAAATAAAAAAAAATAAAGCGAGCGAGAGAGAGAGAGAGAGAGAGAGAGAGAGAGAGAGAGAGAGAGAGAGAGAGAGAGAGAGAGAGAGAGAGAGAGAGAGAGAGAGAGAGAGAGAGAATATGGCATCTACAGGGTCAAATCGATAGTTAATCGATAGCAAATTAAAACGTATGTAACTTCAGCTTCGAAATGACAGACAACAAACAAAAAAGGTAATTTGCAAGAGCTGCGTCACAACGCATATCAAGAGCTCCTTTATCAGTTCTGCTTTCAGTACTGGAGAATAAGAGATACATTCTTAGATGATTTTATTAGTACATGAATGTTATCTTACACATTTTTTATCTCCCCAACAGATTAATTTGAAATAAGTTTATAATGCATGTTCGCTATTCCCAATTCAGAAGACCGCACACACATCCTAATGCTTCTCACACTCGCTCCTCTCTGCCCCACGCGGTGTGAATCCAGCGTCACGGACGAGCCGTTCACACTTGCCGCACTCACGCAGCCTGATTCGTAATGCTCGTTTATACTCGCGCTTGACTCCGCACCGCAGTCTTTACAAGCGCATCTGGCAATATGGATGAGGCTTGACGCACGCGCGCAACCTGTGTCAGCTCGCGCCTGGCTCCACGTTTAAAACGAATGTAAATTCAGTCTAACTGCTTGCTAATTTCACTTGGATGAAATGAAACATTCAGCACATTTTCCACTTGTTCTTAAAATCCCAAATACTTAATCAATATAATTCTGACAAATTATAAATAAATCAGCCTATGTAACATGTAATACTTTAGTAATCGACTACAGAAATACAGTTCATTTATATAAAAAAATAAACATTTCCTGTGAAATTCAGTAATTAAGTAAATTCTGTAAAAGTAGTTATATCATTATAATCTTCCCTGTTGGGGGGGGAAGAGAGGGAAAAACAAAATAAATCAAAAAAAAATAAATAAAATCGCTATTTGATATTTTCACCCAAATCGCACAGCCCTACAAACCATACATCAATGGAAAGCTTATTTATATTTATTCAGCTTTCAGATGATGAATAAATCTCAATTTAAAAAAAAAAAAAAAAATGGACCCTTTATGACTGGTTTTGTGGTCCAGGGTCATATATGATAAGTGCAGATCAAACCTTGTTTCCAAGAGGAATTGATTGGAAAGGGGTCACTTTGAACACAGGTTCCTGTTAGGATTGTTTTTTCTTTAGATGTGGGATTATTATTTTTCATATTATGAACGCATGCTATGCTATAAACGCTAAGAATAAGCGGTGGGTTTATGAAGGCAAGTAAAGGACTGAATATTCCCTGAAACAAACCTGATTCTAGAAGTGTGTCAGGAGTTGTGTGTGGACAGAGTTCAGAGCATTACAACTGTGCTCTCAGCTCAAGACAACCGAGTGAGCGAGCGAAACACCACACGACTGATTGCGATCACAGAGCTCTTTCTCTGGAGGAGAGCTCAGAGTCTGAGGAATGTCTCGCACACAGCCCAGAGTTTCTCCTCGACAGTCTGATCGAACTCAGCTAACACTATAAACATGTGCTAGACGCATCTGATCATCTGAAACAAAGAGCTGCTTCACACAGAGACTCTACAGCAGCTGAGGAGCGCTCCACGCCGACCAAACAAACACCGGTGAACCACTGCTCCTGTCAATCAATCCAACACTGACACACGACACGAGCCAGGGCAGAACTACAGCTCTGAAGTGTGAGGACGGCAGAATTCATCTGGATTATACAGACAGTACTGCACTAGAGTGAGCTAGAAGTGCTCCATAAGATCAGCATGTGACTGGCTCCACAAACACAACCTACACTGAAGTGTGTGTGAGACGGATTCAACACACACACCTCGACACTACAGCGAGAGCGCAGACTGGCCTCTACCGCAGTAAGGTTTGGGCTCCATTAACAATTAAAAACCCAAGAGTCCTCCTGCATGCAGAGATCTTAATCAGAAAACACACACACAGCATGCATAATCCACCAGTTGTAAAAATAGAGAAAAGCAGACATTTAAAAGCCCATGATCCCGCTCTCGGCCGGTGCAGAACTTCAGTAACATCTACTGACCTCCATCACACTGATGCTCTGAACCACAATTACTGACAACACAACTAATTAGATTTAACCAATTACAGCACAAACAAAACACGACAGTCAATTCCCTGAAACACCTCTCGACCTGGCACCTGTTCCATAAAACAAGTTTACCAAATAAGCCAGGTTTATTTCAGTTAGTCTGCCTTATTGTCAGCTGATTTGGTTCAAAATAAGTCAGACGACCTGAAATACCAAATAAGCCAGGTAATACTAACTGAAAGAGCTTTAACTAAACTGCTTGATTTAAAGCTCTCTTGCATAAAGTACTATATAAATAAACGTGATGTGACTGCTTTACTGAAGTACTGAACTGAAGAGCTCATGCAAACATCACTTTCTCACCGCTATCAGTTTTTTTTTTTTTTTTTTTTTTTTTTTTAAACTGTTGTTTTGTTTGTTGTTTGTGTCATTGAGAAGAAAACGCTGTGCTCTAAAGCAGTGATTTTCAATCCTGTTCCTCGGGATCCACTGCTCTGCACATTTTGCATGTCTCCCTTATCTGACACACTCATTTGAGTTCATGGAGCTCTTTCCTAATGAGTTGATGATCTGAATCAGGTGTGTAAATTAGGGAGACATGCAAAATGTGCAGAGCTGTGGGTCCCCAGGAACAGGATTGAAAACCACTGCTCTAAAGCACTGTCTCTTCTTCTCTTGAACTGCATCCAGGAGGGCTGAATTACTCTTGCGCTACAGCGCCACACTGGTCAAACCGCAGTACTGCAGGCTCTTACATTAGCTCATATGGGATCAAACGACTACTCGACAACAGAAATATGTCGACAATTTTCTTTTTTTTTTTTTTTTTTAAATTGTCGACGTTGTCGATAATGTCGACTAAACTTTCAGCCCTACTAATATATGCCACACCTGTGAGGTGGATGGAGTATCTCGGAAAAGGAGAAGTGCTCACTAACTCAGATTTAGTCAGATTTGTGAACAATATTTGAGAGAAATAGGCCTTGTGTGTACATAGAAAAAGTCTTAGATATTTGAGTTCAGCTCATGAAAAATGGGGGCAAAAACAAAAGTGTTGCGTTTATTTTGTTCTGTGTGTGTGTGTGTGTGTATATATATATATATATATATATATATATATATATATATATATATATATATATATATATATATATATATATATATATATATACATATATATATATATACATACACACATACATACATACATATACACACACACATATATCTCTCTCTCTCTATGGTCAGAACACTCACAACAGTGAGGGGGCGTTGACAGTGTTCCCCATGTAGTGACATTACCCAATCAAAGCAGTGGCCGATTACTGACGAGGCTTAAAAGGACACGCCCCTTAAAAACAGCTAGAGGGTCAGAAAGAGGGCTGAAAATCACAGTGAGTGAGTGAGTGAGTGATGAAGAGTCTCACGCGTGCTGCAGCTGCTCGTGCTCGCTCTTCATCTTGCCCAGCTCGAGCTGCAGGCGTGCGCGCTCCCGCGCCGTCTGGTCCAGCGCCGTACGCGCGTCCGCCAGCTCGGTCTCGTAGAGCGCTCTGAGCGCGCTGGTCTCGCGGCTGCGCGTCTCCTCTCTCTCGCTGACCTGCAGCTGCAGCGCGCTGTTCTCGGACTCCAGGCGGCGCACCGCGTCGATGTAGGCGGCCAGCCGGTCATTCAGCTGCTGCAGGTCCTCTTTCTCCTGCAGGCGGGAGATCCGCGCGGGGCTCAGAGGAGTGCTGCTGCCGCGGGGCAGAGACTGCTTGCCGGCCGGGGTCCGCGCCGCGCTCGCCATCTGCCGCGAGAGACACGGTTAACCGCAGACTCATAATCAAACATCTAATGGACTCATAACCACAGACATCGATTATGAACAGGAGAAACTTACCTTCCCACTGATGAAGTATAGAAACGACGAACAGAGAGTAACTCTGCCAGAGAGTCCTACATTAACAGTAAACTGGAAAGAGAGTGTGAGTGTTACTCTGAGAGTAAGGCGCGTGTGTGAGTGTTACTCTGAGTGCAGCCGCGTGAAAGCATGAACTTATCTAATATGGCCGCTCGTCAGAACCACACTCACACGTGACCGCGGACAGCCAATCAGCCGCCGCCGCGTCATCAGACGCTCAACGCTGCGGTGGAGACTAAATTCAAACTGCACAAAAACGCGCTGAAAGCACGTGCTGTAATCAGTGTTGCCAATTTAGCAATTTTGTTGCTAAATTTAGCAACTTTTCAGACTACCCAAGCAGCTTTATTTTCCCCAAAAGCACCTAGCAACAAATTTAGCAATTTTTAAAATTTATTTGGCAACTTTTAGCAACTTTTGATAAGTGACTCTGACAATAAAAAGGCACGCATTTTCCATCCTAATTACACAACAAGAGGAAACCAAAGATGCCTAGCAGTACACACATCACCTGAATTAACTTAGCTGCTATTTGCAATTGCTGAATTTAATAATAATAATATTAATTGAATAATTGTTCATTTATGATAGACTTTGTTAGTAGCTTGTACCTGCGATTGTTGATCAGTTAGTACACTGTAAGGAAAATGGAAAAGATACTAGTAATTTTCCAGGACATTATCCATTATCACCCTGTAACCTGAAAACACAATGCATAATTCAAAATGCAGGTAAAAAAATCAATACAGAAAATTCTTTCATATTGACATAGTAGATTGCCCTATTTTTACAGACTTTTCTTAGAGTGTAACATACTAACTACTTAAAACACTGCTTAAAGCATAATTGTTGAAAATGTGTAGAATTTCTAGTTTACTAGCTATAAAAAAAACAAATTGTAATTATTCAAAAATGTGTAAGCCTTCAATAATTCAATGTAAAAATACAGTTATTTTAATATCATATCATGCATATTATTTTACAAACATCTAAATTAACATATATAAAATATATTTTTTGCTGAGATTTGGTGTGACAATTTTGCGTCATGATTACGCAATGACATCATCGCGAAATGACATCACAACGTCATTTAGCAACTTTTAGCAACAAATCGACCTTCCTTTAGCAACTTTCTCTGAAAATTAGTTGGCAACACTGCACACAATCAATAACCGCGTGTGCAGGTTGACTTCTTACAGGAATCAGTGTGAACTGTCCCAGACTGGCAATAGTAAACACTTTATGAAGGACACTTCGCTGTAAGATCATCAAGGCTTGTTATGACTGAGATACAGAAAGCAGTTCTGTAGTTATTTCTGTTCGTCGGTTCTTCGCTATTGCTAAAAATACTAGGAGCTCAAATGACATTATTGCTCCTGTGAATCCAGAGCCAGTGTGAATGCCATGCTGCTGATTTCTCTCAGCTTTTAGGTTTCATCTCATGATGATCAGAATTTTCATGACTTTTCAGTCTAGGATTTGTAGAGATTCAAATTTATATTTGTTTTTCAGGTGCCAGTCTTTGAATTTGAACAGTTTTTACCCAAACATAACTGTTAGCATGCATTTGATGTGTTAAAGAAGGTCAGATTTATCCTGAAATTTTAAAAGTGACACACTGGGAGATGCTAAATATAAGAAATGTACCAGCTGAAAATATTTCATCAGGTCTCCATGACTTGTAAGGCAAATGTAAAAGCCCTTTCATTTCCCCAAGCTGAAGGAAATATAAATTAACACACAAACAAACCTTTAAGCTGTGCTGCCATTCTAGATTGTACGAAGAATAGGACACAGCAGAAGTTCAGCAATAATAAAATAAAGTATATTTGCGTAATTTAACATTTAATTATTGCAGGTTTGCATCATATTCTGAGTTTGCATTTCACTGTTTCTGTTTGAGTAATGCATGTTCACATTCAATCTAGAGCAACAGTAACCATCACGTTCACATGGCGCACACGACAGTCAATCAGTGGGAAAACAAAGTAACTTGCGTTACTGAATTTGAAATAGCAACTCAGATATTTTCTAGTAAATTAAAAACTAATGCATTACTTTACCAGTTACTTAAAGTAGTCTGATTACGTAACTTGTGTTACTTGTAATGCGTTACCCCCAACACGGGGATGGATGCGTTTGTATTTCTTGCAGATTTTCCACGTCACAGATGAAGCACTTGTATGAAAATCTAGCAGAATACATCTGTAGTATATTCAACCATGTGCAAGAGTGAACCTGATCAGAGAAGCTACCATTAATCACAGAACTTAAGAGATTGCCTTTTATTTTGAGCATGTACTGAAACTTATGAGTTCAAGAATGTTCAATTCAGCTCAACAGCACCATACAGTGAAAGCAAAAACAGTAAAAAAAAGCAAACCACAGACATATTTCAGAGCAATATGACAAATGACACACACCAAAAGCTGAGCTTGACTTTTATACATCAAGCATGTTCTGCTTTATTGTACAATGCACCTTTAACAAACGTTTAGAGCACTAAAACACAAGATGTATTCTTCTGAAATAAATGAATGTATACTTTCTTGCTGCAATTAATTTTCCATGAATGCAGTAATGTATCAAAAGCTTGCAAAATATCCAAACATAAAGATCGCAATTTATCAACAACATTTTAACCAGGCAAGAATTCCTGTGGAAGATCTGTACAAGCTTTGGCTGCTGCTTACAGTCTTTCCACAACCAGCAGAGAACTTAAAGTGCTATACATCAGGACAAACCCACTGTTGTCTTTCATCTTTAGTTTAGTCGATTCGAGCTGTTTTAGGCTACAACTAGAAGGGACCGTGCAGCACGAAACAGCACGCGTGCTCACGCGTTAGAAAACCTTGAGGTCGGTTGAGCTGTACACGACAATGTTGTCCTCTGTGCCCAGCGTGGACTCCCGCGGGCCCTCGGGGGCCTCCTTCAGCAAGCCCAGAGCCTCTTCAGTGTCACTGGCAAACATTTCTCGTGAGCCGTCGTCATGCTCCTGGAGGTTGAGCTTCTTAGCTGCCTTTTTGTTGTTGTATTCTTTCTGGTTCTCCTCATGAAAGATCTCCTGTAGGAAGAGAACATGCAAAGAAACATTTCTGAAATCTGCATGTACTGAGGAGGAGGTAAACGTGCAAATAAATGCCAGTGTCAGCTTCAGACAGCAGGCCCTTCAAGACACTAGGTGTGTTCGACTTGAAGCGGCGCTGCGCAGAATGATCAGTGTATAACATCAAAGTACCACGAGAGCAATAAGAGATCCGACAGATCCTTATGCTTTAGAATCGCTCTCGAGGTACTTTGATGTCATACACTGATCATTCTGCGCAGCGCAGCGCCGCTTTAAGTCGAACACACCTAGTGTCAGACCGGGAGTTTGGGCAGAGCCACTAAACCACAGTGAGCCAATAAGCTCCGCCCAACAAATGCTTAACCCCACCCACCACTGATCTCATAAAGCCCATTAGCTTCGCCCAACAAATGCTTAACCCCACCCACCACTGAACTCATAAAGCCGATAAGCTCCGCCCAACAAATGCTTAACCCCACCCACCACTGATCTCATTAAGCTGATAAGCTCCGCCCAACAAATGCTTAACCGCACCCACCACTGATCTCATAAAGCTGATAAGCTCCGCCCAACAAATGCTTAACCCCACCCAGCACTGATCTCATAAAGCCGATAGCTCCGCTCAACAAATGCTTAACCCCACCCACCACTGATCTCATAAAGCCGATAAGCTCCGCCCAACAAATGCTTAACCCCACCCCCCACTGATCTCATAAAGCCGATAAGCTCCGCCCAACAAATGCTTGTCATGTACAGCTCAACCGACCTCGAGGTTTTCTAACGCGTGAGCATGCGTGCTGTTTCGTGCTGCACGGTCCCTTCTAGTTGTAGCCTAAAACAGCTCGGATTGACTAAACTAAAGATGAAAGACAACAGTGGGTTTGTCCTGATGTATAGCACTTTAAGTTCTCTGCTGGTTGTGGAAAGACTGTAAGCAGCAGTCAAAGCTTGTACAGATCTACAGGAATTCTTGCCTGGTTAAAATGTTGATAAATTGCGATCTTTATGTTTGGATATTTTGCAAGCTTTTAATATTTTCTTGATCTGGTAAGGACTCTAGCTGCTGCATTTTGGACTACCTGTAGCTTGTTTATTGAAGATGCAGGACAACCAGCTAGCAGTGCATTACAATAGTCCAGTCTAGAGGTCATGAATGCATGAACTAGCTTTTCTGCATCAGAAACAGGTAACATGTTTCGTAGCTTGGCAATGTTTCTAAGATGGAAGAATGCTGTTTTTGTAACATGGGAAATATGAAGTTGCTGTCTAATATAACACCCAGATTTTTGACTGTAGAGGAAGTAACAGTACATCTATCTAGTTGCAAATTGTAATCCAAGAGATTCTGTGTACTGTTTTTTGGTCCAATAAGTAATATCTCTGTCTTATCTGAATTGAATAGGAGAAAATTATTGGTCATCCAATCTTTTACATTTTTTAACACACTCTGTTAGCTTAGATAATTTAGAAGTTTCATCTGGTCTTGTTGAGATATATAGTTGAGTACCATCAGCATAACAGTGGAAGGTAATCCCGTATTTTCTAATAATATTACCAAGGGGCAACATGTATATTGAAAATAGCAGAGGACCTAGGACAGATCCTTGTAGTATTCCATACTTTACTGGTGATAATTGAGATGACTCCCTGTTTAAACTGTGAGGGAATATTTAGATCGGGTGGCTTCTGGTTATTTGTTAATCTAGGTACTGTGCTAAATAAAAACCTTGGATTGTTTTGGTTATTTTCTATGAGTTTGTGGATATGCTCGGCCCTGGCAGCTTTTAGATCCTGTCTATAACTGGACATACTGTTTTTCCATGCGATTCTAAAAACTTCCAAGTTAGTTTTTCTCCATTTGCGCTCAAGATTGAGTTTCTTTCTTGAGAGAAAGGGTATTACTGTTGTACCATGGCGCAGTACGTTTTTCTTTAACTTTTCTCAATTTGATGGGCGCAACAGCTTCTAATGTATTAGAGAGGATAGTGCCCATGTTGCTAGTCATTTCATCTAGTTCATGTGTATTTATGAGTACATAGAGAAGTTGAGATAAATCAGGCAGATTATTTCTGAATCTATCTTTAGTGGTTGAAACAATAGTTCTTCCTGGACGATAATATAGTTAATATCAGTAATACGCAGCATGCACGATACAAGAAAATGGTCAGTAACGTCATCACTTTGAGGTACGATATCTATATCAGTAAGATCGATTCCATGCAATATAATTAAATCTAGCGTATGATTAAAACGATGAGTGGGCCCGGTGACGTTTTGCTTGACTCCAAAAGAGTTTAAGTCAAATCAAGTCACTATTATATGTATAGCGCTTTTAACAATGCAAATTGTGTCAAAGCAGCTTTACATCAGCTTGATATAAAGCTAGGTGGCTTTATATCAGCTTTACAGTATTTAGACAGGGAAATAGTTTGTCAAAATAGTGTCATTCTCCTCTGGCCAGACAAAATCAGCAGTTTAAATCTAGGCTGCAGCAGAGTCAGATTGTGCAAAGGACTCATCTGGTTACTGTGGTCTTGTCCCGATGGCCTTCTAGGAGACAGGGTCTTCACTGGGGATCAGTCTCTGGGGCTCATCTAGTTGTCCTGGTCTCTGCTGACGTTCAAGGCTGTAGAGGTCATCTCTAGGTGCTGATCCACCATCTGATCTGGATACAGACTGGATCCGGGTGGCTGCAGTGACCATCTGATCTGGATACGGACTGATCCGGGTGACTGCAGTGACCATCTGATCTGGATACGGACTGGATCCGGGTGGCTGCAGTGACCATCTGATCTGGATACGGACTGCATCCGGGTGACTGCAGTGACCATCTGATCTGGATACGGACTGGATCCGGGTGGCTGCAGTGACCATTTGATCTGGATACGGACTGATCCGGGTGACTGCAGTGACCATCTGATCTGGATACAGACTGGATCCGGGTGACTGCAGTGACCATCTGATCTGGATACAAACTGGATCCGGGTGGCTGCAGTGACCATCTGATCTGGATACAGTCTGGGGCTGTTTCTCAATATGCGTTCTTCAGCGATCTTGCGTCCTTTTGTTCTAGTTCTACGTCATCATTAACTTTCGAAGTTCAGTTCCAATTCTCAAGAACGCAAGTACAGAGGACGCATGTAAGTGCCCGGATGTGTTCTTGATATCGAGGATGCATCGAGTGCAGACTTGAGAGAATCGAGCCATTAGAAATCCCAGAAGACGCTGCGGGCGGCCGGTGTACGGAAGCCTGTAGCTTTAAACTCGCTCTCGCAAATACTTGATGGCTCCTGAAAGTAAACATTTATCGTTTTGTTTTGCTTAATTTTAATAAAGTTACAAGACCAGGAGAAAGTCTGCAGTATCTTTATTGGCATATTAAAATGAATCTTAACATAGTCATAGTTAAACATATAATGCTGTAAAATAAAACGATATACAATTATATGAAAATAATTTCTATAATAGTATTAAATGTTTTAATAAGTTATGACATTTGTTTGTAATGTTATGTTATTGTTCATTGGCCGCTGCTTATGCTGAGACTATGCGGTCAGTTAAGCAAGAACGCAGTACATCTCAATTCTCACAAGGATGCATTCTGTGTTCTCGCGTTCTTCCAAGGAAGCCTGGCAAGACTGGTCTCAACGAGAACACAAGTCCATTCTCTGCGTTCTTGGAATTGAGAAACAGCCTGGATCTGGGTGGCTATGGTGACCTCGGAATAAGAAAGAAACAGACTAATATTAGCATAGATGCCATTCTTCCAATGATGTAACAAGTACATCGGGTGTTTTGGGAAGTGTTCCCGCTTCTGGTTGACCTAATTAATCCAGCCTAACAATCCTTTAACGGATCTGAATTATAGAAATGCAATAGTGTATTATGTGTAAGCCAGGTTAAAGAGATGGGTCTTTAATCTTGATTTAAACTGACAGAGTGTGTCTGCTTCCCGAACAGTGTTAGGTAGATTGTTCCAGAGTTTGGGCGCTAAATAGGAAAAGGATCTCCCGCCCGCAGTTGATTTTGATATTCTAGGTATTATCAAATGGCCAGAGTTTTGAGATCGCAGCGGACGTGAAGGACTATAATGCGATAAGAGCTCACTCAAATACTGAGTTGCCAAACCATTCAGGGCCTTATAGGTAATTAGCAAGATCTTAAAATGTATACCATGTTTAATAGGGAGCCAGTGCAGTGTTGACAGAACCAGGCTAATGTGGTCATACTTTCTGGTTCTAGTAAGAACTCTAGCTGCTGCATTTTGAGCCAGCTAGAGTTTATTAAACGCGCAGAGCAACCACCCAATAAAGCATTACAATAAAGTTTATTAGGTCAGTAAACGCAAGTCCTAATGCATCATTTGTATTATCAACGCGAATGTTAAAATCTCTGACAATTAGCGCTTTATCAACAGTAACCAATAGGTCTGAGAGGAAATCTGTAAATTCTCTTAGGAAATCTGTATACGGCCCTAGTCTATACACAGTAGCCAGAGCAAGAGATAGGAGAGATTTCTTTTGCATATCTGACAGTGTAACATTAAGCAGAAGTATTTTGAATGAGTTAAACCTGTATCCTGTTTTCTGAGTAACATTGAGAATATCACTATATATTGTTGCAACCCCACCGCCACGACCAATCTGACGGGGCTCATGCTTATTACAGTAGCTTGGTGGAGTAGACTCATTCAGACCAATATAGTCATTTGGTTTGAGCCAGGTTTCAGTCAAGCAGAGCACATCAAAACTATTATCTGTGATTATTTCATTTACAATAACTGCTTTGGGTGCGAGTGATCTAATGTTTAGGAGCCCAAACTTTAAAAATATTTTTTGTTCATTTATTTGGCATTTTTCTGGATTAATCACGATCAGATTATTTCTAGATCCTGCATTAAATTTATATTTTGGCCTCACTGTTCGGGAACAGACACAGTCTTTATAGATTGGACAGCACAAGTATTTCTATCATTTAAGTGGGTAGAACAGGGGGTAGCAGTTATTTGAGAATGGGCTTACTAGTCAGATGGTGCGTAGAGTCCTGGAGATGTTGTCCGACCGGAGTTCTGCTCCGACTCTGCTGGGGTGCAGGCCATCAGCGCGGAAAAGCCTAGGATGCTCCCAGAAAAGATTCCAGTTATTAACAAAGAGCAGTTTCTGTTCTTTACATCATGACAATAACCACTCATTTAAAGCAAAAAGTCTACTGAACCTTTCGTGTCCTCGTCGATACGTGGGAAGCGGTCCAGACACGATGATTGTCGCCGCGGGTGATGCGCTGCGCACCGTCTCGATCAGGCTCCTGAAGACCCTATTCAGAGTCTTCGTCTGCCGCAGCCTGGTGTCGTTCACCCCCCACGTGCAGCACGATCGCGCCGATGCTCTCGTCGTCCTTCAGGATCGCGGGTATCTGCGCAGAAACATCGAGAACACGAGTGCCAGGGAAACAGTGAGTGTGCGCTTTACCTTCAGCTAACGTAGCATGGACGTGCCGGACGATGGAGTCTCCGACGATCACAGCATCGCGTTCCGTCTCGCGGAGGGGAGCAAAGCGGTTCCGGGTGGAGATCTCGAAGACCGGAGGCGGCGGAGGGGGAGAGGTCCTCGCGCATGGCCTGGCTCGCGTCTTCCGCTGCTGCTGCACCCAGGGTCCGTGGTGTCCCTGCGCCGGAGTGAAGGATATCTGGAAAGATCGCGTCCTGGGTGCACGGGGCCTGTGCAGAGAAACACACGGAGAAACACCGATTCACTATCTCAACAAATTAGAATATGGTGACACGCCAATCAGCTGATCAACTCAAAACACCTGCAAAGGTTTCCTGAGCCTTCAAAATGGTCTCTCAGTTTGGTTCACTAGGCTACACAATCATGGGGAAGACTGCTGATCTGACAGTTGTCCAGAAGACAATCATTGACACCCTTCACAAGGAGGGTAAGACACAAACATTCATTGCCAAAGAAGCTGGCTGTTCACAGAGTGCTGTATCCAAGCATGTTAACAGAAAGTTGAGTGGAAGGAAAAAGTGTGGAAGAAAAAGATGCACAACCAACCGAGAGAACCGCAGCCTTATGAGGATTGTCAAGCAAAATCGATTCAAGAATTTGGGTGAACTTCACAAGGAATGGACTGAGGCTGGGGTCAAGGCATCAAGAGCCACCACACACAGACGTGTCAAGGAATTTGGCTACAGTTGTCGTATTTGTCTTGTTAAGCCACTCCTGAACCACAGACAACGTCAGAGGCGTCTTACCTGGGCTAAGGAGAAGAAGAACTGGACTGTTGCCCAGTGCTCCAAAGTCCTCTTTTCAGATGAGAGCAAGTTTTGTATTTCATTTGGAAACCAAGGTCCTAGAGTCTGGAGGAAGGGTGGAGAAGCTCATAGCCCAAGTTGCTTGAAGTCCAGTGTTAAGTTTCCACAGTCTGTGATGATTTGGGGTGCAATGTCATCTGCTGGTGTTTCTTCTGCTCATCAAAGCTGAATTTATGTGATCAAATACATAAAAAACAGTAATATTGTGAAATATTATTGCAATTTAAAAAAACTGTTTGCTGTCTTAATATACTTTAAAATAGAATTTATTTCTGTGATGCAGCACTGAATTTTCAGCATCATTACTCCAGTCTTCAGTGTCACATGATCCTTCAGAAATCATTCTAATATGCTGATTGTTATCAATGTTGGAAACAGTTGTGCTGCTTCATATTGTTTTTTGGAACCTGTGAAACTTTTGTCAGGATTGGTTTGATGAATATAAAGTTTTTTAACAGCATTAAAAAAAAAATAGAAATCTTTTCTAACAATCTAAGTCTTCACTATCACTTTGTGTCAATTTAGCACATCCTTGCTGAATAAAAGTATTCATTTCTATTAATTTTTTTTTTTTCTGACCACAAACTTTTGAACAGTAGTGTATATAACCTTTCATCTTTTATATCTGTATACATTCTGCAGGCGGTTTATAAACATAAACCCAGTTTTGCACGTGCATTCGTGCAGAACTGCGTAAGTGTTTTCCTGACCTGTGAGCGATCTCATCCACCACTCTCTCTTCAGGGTCGTCCTCTCTGAGCTTGTACCGGCCCTTCAGGTCCATCTCGGCCCGTGGGCCCAGCCTCTCTTTGGCGGGCCGCTTTCTCTTCAGACAGCTCTTCATCTGCTCCAGCTGGCCGTCCAGCGCGCTCCTCAGCTCCTCTTCCTCGCGCTGCTTCTCCATTATCTTGCGGGCCAGCACGTAGTTATAGGTCTCGCTCTGGCGGCTACTCATGCTGACGCTGCCCTCCATTCCCATGATGCCTAGCTCCGTGGCCACAGACTCCTAGCTCTGCTTCTGCACCACGGAGCCCCAGATGTTGTTGACCCTGCGTGCTGAGGGAGCGCTGGATCTCCAGGGCACGGCCTCGTCTTTGGACGCAGAGCTGTCGCCGGAGTTTGTGTTCCTGCGGTATCCTGAGACGGACGCGGCGCTCAGAGATGGACCTGTGCTCTGAAGACATGACACCTGCAACAGCGAACATCAAAAACGGTTGAGTTTCTCCATGAATAACTGATTGATTGTACAATGGTGGCCAAAGTCATTAGAACACTAGTATTCTCAGCAGCTAAAAATGGTTTTAAGTCAGTTATTTCTATCTTTTGTTGTAGTGTGTCAGTAGGAAATTTACAGTTTAGATTTCCAAACATTCATTTAGCCATTAATTGTAGTAATCCAGTGAGATTTTTGAGATCTGAACTGATCATCATCCAGTCCGACTGGAATGACATGAAGAAACAGAACAAACTGAGACAGACTAAATCCAGAAGAACTGATGTTTCAAGACACTTCAAGAAACCTACCTGCAAAGCTCCTGAGAAACTCTGCTCAAGTGCACCGAGAGCAAAAGCTGCTTTAAACACAAAGGATGCTCACACCAAATGTTGATTTCATTTGGTTCATAGAAGTTAACTGATAAAGAAAATCTATTTATGACATTATTTTTGACAGCATCCTCATTTTACAGCATTTTTACACAAGTGCCTAAAACTTTTAACAGTGCTGTAGCTTTGCAGGTAGCTTTCTTGAAGCATCAGTTCTTCTGGATTGAGTCTGTCTCAGTTTGTTCTGTTTCTTCATGTCATTCCAGACAGACTGATGATGATCAGATCAGATCTCTGTGTGGAGCAAACTAAAATCTCATTGCATTATTACAATTAATGGCTAAATGAATGCTTGGAAATGTAAACTGATATTTCCTACTTACACACTACAGCAAAAGATAGAAATAACTGACTTAAACCATTTTTAGCTGCTGGAAACACTAGTGTTGTAATGACTTTGGCCTCCACTGTATGCTGTCTCTGATAGCTGGCAGCAAAAAAAGAAAGCCGACAGTCACTTCAGAGACAAGCAAGTTTGTTTTAAGTTTGGAAGGTATTAAGAGCGGCTAACACAGCAGATTCTCACAGTCAGCTGTTCACCTGAACTCGCTCCTCATGATCACACTCCAGCTCCAACATTTCTCACAGCCGGAAGTGACGTGCACACATTTACTTTTTTCTTTTTATTATTTATTTATTATTTTTTTTTAATTATTATTATTATTAAAGATATATCATTCACAGGGGATAGTCAAAGCAGTAAAATACATACACAACCAGAATACAAAACAGTAAATACATAAATAATAATAAAAAGGAATTATAAACAGAAAAAACTAATAAATAAAAAGTTAACAAAAATAAAAAAATAACTAAAATGAAAAATTACACGTAAAATGTCATCTTCAAAGAATACTCAGGAAGAAACCCTTACATCAAGGTCATTATTTTTTCCATCAATACAGTAGTTTTAGCAGCTTTCCTATTAAGTGTTGAGCAGAGAGACCCATAAAATAGTTTCAAATCAATACAAAAAATCCTAAAATTGGGCATACAATCTGTAACTTTACATTTGTGAAGATGAAATAGGCCACAAAGAATTAACAGTTTCAACATATCATCCAGCTCCTTTGATCCTGATTCCCAAATCAAAAATAGTACATTAATTATCAAAACTAAAAAGTTTGTTGTAAGCTGAGAAAACAAGCCAAGGCATTTCTTTCCAAAAATCCTTTGCATAATCACATTAAAAAAATAAGTGTGATATTGTTTCCAAATTAGAATTACAGAATGTGCATTGTGAAGAGATGTCCAACTTAAATTTTGAGAGTAAAGAATTACAGGGATAGTACATATGAAGAATTTTATAGTAAAGTTCTTTCATCTTGTTAGGTAACAGAAACTTGTTAATACTGGCCCATATTTTAATAGTAGAAAGAAAAGGGTAATTTAATTTCCACTTATAAAATGCTTTAGGATGACAACTAAACTTCTTAATAAGGGGTTTTCTAATCCATAAATTGTTATATTTAACATTAGAGAGCTCCAGACCTCCAATACAAATTTTTGGCATTTCACATTTTGAAGATTTGTAACAATTTGCCCTAACCAAATGTAACAGTTTAGGTGAAGCGCACACATTTACTGCTGCTCTCATTGGGCAGCAGTCTCTTCTTCTGCTTCTTCTTTGCAAACTTCACGCTGCTTGCCTCCCAATAATATAGTGTACTATTCAAATGACTGTGTCCTATTCTTAATCTGCTCATAACTATTTCTTCTTGTCTGTTCCCTCTCCTATTCTTCACAGAAACAGATTCATTTTGAATGGTACATCAATGCCTCCATTTAATCTCTCTATCCACTGCCGGTGTCATTCTCTATACTATGCTATTTCCTTCTGATATTGACAATTTAATATGTATTTACTTCTTTCCTTCATCCTTCTTGGTGTTTTAGTATTTGGCATCCACAAAATGTTGCATTGCTGCCATCTGCTGTCTAATTTTAATTTACCACTTCATCCTTCCAGTCTCAGCCCTCCTTATGAAATTAATCAAATATTTCTTCCTTAGTCATTATTCCCACATTCTACCGTATTTTTTTTAAATTTATTTTATACTCTTCTATACCCATTTCTTATAGCTGATTCTTCATCTCTTGCTTTTCTTGTGTAAATGCGTGACATCCACCATATCGTCCTGTAGGATGAGATATGAAGGGTTTATTTAGGTTTTAATGTCCTCAGTCTTCTCAATATAACTTGTTTTATTTCCCCTCTCTCCTACCGTGCTAATTATTTTGAATCATGTACAGGTTTCATGATGCTGTTGCCTTTTTTGCATCATCTTTTCCTACACTAGACATATATTTCAGATATATTTCAGAGCTGTAATACTTGCTCCCCGTTCCAATTTCAAACCTGCAATACACCTCATGACGTGAAGCACTTTTACATTTATTAACTGTGTTTTGAATGGACTGGCTTTATTGTGTTGTCCAATATTTTTGGAACATTCATTCCAAACCTGATTTGACTTTGGTATCCATTATTTTTCTCCCGGTATTATTCCCAGTTCCATGTCTCACTCGTTCTGCTGTTCTCTGCACTCAGTGCTAGCTTTATATCTATAACGATCACTGTCTTGATACGCTGTCCAGTCACGTATTGCTGCAGTGGTGTTTGATACAAATGTACTGATCTTTTCCCAGCATTAACTTCTGTTCCTGTGCATTCACCATTATTAAAGCACACTATTATTTGACCATTGATGTTGTTTCTGTCACTCCCCACTTATCACGATCATTAAAACCCCCACACCACTTCATGTTACTACAATTGTGTCCCTATATCTCAGCAAATTTCCTTACCTCTAGTCCTTTACTTGGATTATAATTTAGAGTCACCAACTCTTTCTTTTCAACCCACACCTTCACTACCATGTATTCCTGCTCGTTTCCTATACTAAATACTCGGTAGAGTAATCCTAGCTTTATAAACGCAGCCCCTTCTCTTCTATCAGGTCTTACTGCCACACAGTCGTACAAAACTAAATCCTCCTGAGGTCTGGACTGAAATCTCCTCTACACAAACCTCCTGCTCTCCTCTCATAGATCTTGCGTCAGGAAGGAAAACTCCCACAAATGCATATGCAGTGAGGTTAGCAGCAAAAATAACGGCATCCACGCATTTTCATCGCTAATGCTTCACTGTGGGTCTTTAGTCAAACACTGAAACATGGTTTGCGCTGGCGGAAGCTGTCGGCCCAAACTGATTTTCTGTTAATGCAATACAGTAAATGACAACCATCTGTGGCTTACATTATGCACAGTTTAGCATTTTGTGATTCACTTACAACAAAACAAAAGAAAACATTTGCGTTGATGTCCAAAATCTTTTTTTTCTAGCATTGTATAATGAAATTGGGTGAGCTCAGTGCTGATTATTGTCTGTGAATTCAAATAAGTGTGGAGAACACAAAAGATACACTTGATGCATCCATCAAAACAAGCCAAAAGAAAGACACAAAACATGCTCCAAGGATCCTTCAAATTGAGATGTCCTTTGAGGGAGCTTGATGACGTGGCAGCCTTACTAGCGTGCATCCTTAAAGCTGAGAAGCACCTATTAAGTCCCAAGTGCGGTTTGACTGCAGTTGTTCAGTGTACAAGTGTGCATGTGGTAGTTTTAATGCAAATCTCAGGATTGTGGTTAAATAAGATAAAGTACGCATCTAATATAACCAAATTATATCTGCTGCAATGACAATAAACATGCATCACTCAGTTTAGCACTTTTAAATATAACAGTTTATATGAATTCAATAAATAACAACTTATTACTTACATAAACGCACTTGGATGTATTACATACACACGTTTATTGTTATTTTTTGGGTACGTGTACCCATTAAGCCCATGTAACCTTTAAGCCCACTTTCAACTTTGACATCCAATTAAAAAAATGTCAAATCATATTTTATGTTGATCATTATTTTAACCAATCCAGTAATTTGTTAGCTCCCAGACATGTTTATTGCACACCATCACATCTGGCCATGTGCATGCTGCCTCAAACACAAACACACTTCAGGACCCTTCAGAAATACACACTTTTCTGCAGTGTTCAGACTGTTCTTTGGTAAATGAACAAATATCATTTATATCATTTTCTGTTAAACGTAAAGATGAGTTTTATAGCTTGCTCACAAACTAATCTCAACGAATCAAGCGTGTGAACTACAAGTGTTTTTCATTCATTTTATATTAATTTACAACTAAATGCATCATACAATGTTATGTAGAGCATATTATTTTAATAAATTAACTATTTTTAAAGATGAGCTTAAATGGTACAGTGCTACAAAACACATGCAAACTATAGCCAACACAAGCTAACCTTGAATGGAAAAAACTTAACATCTCTTAATGTGGACACAATGAAAAGGACTGTGATAGGCCACAGTATATTTAAGTTCCATGGGTGTTTTTGTAAACATATCTTACATTTTTTAAAGAAAAACATTGTCTTTTTTCACCATTACTCACTGAATAAATATAATGATGTTTTACTTCTTTAAAATCAATAAATGTTAATATTTTTGTGAATCAATCATGATGTTGGATTATTAAGAACACATGTGGGTTTAAATGGTGCTGAAGTACCAATTAAACACATGCCAGACTTTTGACTTTATTCATAAAATATTTAAATTTTATATTCTAAAAAGTACATCAACTAATTTATACATTTTCAAATGAGAGATAAATTTTGCATTTTAACAAATGATTTTTCTTAATGTCAATATCAATAAAAAACACCTAACCTTAGGTTTTGGTGGGCTTAATGAGTACACTTACCCTACTACTTTTATGAACTTTTCCTCAGAACACATTATTTAAACTTGATATTTATGAGTTCTACTAAATGAGAAGTGTGTTTGCACCGGCATATTGATCAAATGCAATAGACATTCAGCTGCTCTGTCTGAAACAGATCAAATGTGACCCTGGAGCACAAAAGCAGTCATAAGTAGCACAGGTATATTTGTAGCAATAGCCAACAATACATTGTATGGGTCAAAATTATCCATTTCTCTTTTATGCCAAAAATCATTAGGATATTAAGATCATGTTCCATGAAGATATTTTGTAAATTTCCTACCGTAAATATATCAAAATTTAAATTTTGATTAGTAATATGCATTGCTAAGAACTTCATTTGGACAACTTTAAAGGTGATTTTCTCAATATTTTGAATTTTTTTGCACCCTCAGATTCCAGATTTTCAAATAGTTGTATCTCAGCCAAATATTATCCTGTCCTAACAAACCATACATCAATGGAAAGATTATTTATTCAGTTTTCAGATGACTTATAAATCTCAATTTCCAAAAAAATTGACCCTTATGGCTGGTTTTGTGCTCCAGGGTCACATATATGTGTTTCCAGTGTTGCCAACTAATTTTCAGAGAAATTTGCTAAAGGAAGGTCGATTTGTTGCTAAAAGTTGCTAAAATGAGGTTATGATGTCATAGCGCGATGACGTCATTGCGTAATCACGATGCAAAATTGTGACAACATTAAATATCAGCAAAAAACTATATTTTATATATGTTAATTTAGATTTGTTTGTAAAATAAAATGCATAATATAATATTAAAATATAAATAACTATTTTTAAATACAACGAATTATTGAACACACGTTTTTGAATGATTTTATATATATATATATATATATATATATATATTTTTTTTTTTTTTTTTTTTAATAACTAGTAATACTACACATTCTTAACAATTATGCTTTAAGCAGTGTTTTAAGTAGTTAATATGCTGCACTCTAAGAAAAGTCAGGGCACAATCTACTATGTTAATATAAAATAATTTTCTGTATTGGTTTTTTACCTGCATTTTAAATTACGCATTGTGTTTTCAGGTTACAGGGTGATAATGGATAATGTCCTGGAAAATTACTTGTATCTTTTCCATTTTTCTTAGTGTACAACAATCCCAGGTATAAGCTACTAACAAAGTATATCATAAATGAACAATTATTAAATTATTATTAAACTGAACAACTGCATATTGCAGCTAACTCATGTTAGATGATGTGTGTGACGTGTGCTCTGCTACGCATCTTTGGTTTCCTCTTTTTGTGTAATTTGGATGGAAAATGTGTGCCTTTTTATTGTCACTTATCAAAAGTTGCCAACTAAATTTTTAAAATAGCTAAATTTGTTGCTAGGTGCTTTTGAAAGAAAAAGTTTCTAGGGTAGTCTGAAAAGTCTTTGAAGGGGTGAGTCTCTGGCTGACCAATCAGAAGCGCCGTACGCACGTGACCGCGGACGGCAAGCGCGTGGCGCTCTGCTGCGTGCGTCAGTTCAGGATGCAGCGCGTGCTGACGCAGCGAGCGGCGTGGCTCTTCTCTCTGAAGACTGGACTGTCGCTGCGCGTCGGACTCGGAGCTGGAGCGGTGAAGATGTCGACGCTGCTCGTTAACCGGCCGCAGTACAGCTGGCTGAGAGAGCTGGGCCTCAGCGAGGACAACGCCGGCGTGTATAACGGCTGCTGGGGCGGTCAGGGCCAGGTAAGAGGATCACAGACGCCACGCGACGCGACGCGACGCGCGCTAAATTTAGCCAAACCGCAGCGCTCTGACTATTTCACGATCAAATACACCTTTGGTTCACTTGTGTTAGTTTTTAGTCTTGTGCTTCGAGAAAGCTTAACTCCGAGTAAAGTTCACAGCACTAGTCAAGACTACTGGTTAAAGTTTGTTAACCTGCTTCCTCACTAATGACTTCTGTACAGTTAAGATCAGAAAAGAGTCAGTCTGTTATTTATAACTGAAATTAAACATCAGCTGATCTAGTAAAACATTTACAGTCTGTGAAAGAATGCTGATAGTAACAAGTGGTAACACTTTATATTAAGGTGTCCTTGTTACATGTGTTTGCTATTATAACAAGAATATATTATCCATAATTACATGCAAGTAACCTAACCCTAATCGTATAGTAAGTACATGTACTTAAATATGATTATTTAGTACTTAAATGTGTAATTACACTGTAAAATAAAGTGTAACCTAAGTTTATACGTTTATTCATTAAACTAAGTCTGTCAACCTTAATCTGGATGCAATTGAAAAAGGCATTTTCAAATTTATCCGCTTTGGAAAGCGTTTTCAAAAAGCTCTGTTTTCTTTGACAAAAACACCGTCTCAGTGTGGACAGAAGGCCAAAACGGAGAGAAAAAGATGTGTTTTCAAATGAAAACATACAGTGGTGGCCAAAATTATTAGAGCACTAGTATTTCCAGCAGCTGAAATAGTTTTGTCAGTTATTTCTATCTTTTGCTGTAGTGTGTCAGTAGGCAATATCAGTTTTAGGGATGGAACGATAAATCATGATAAAACTCCCCACAGTTGGTATTACCAATTCATATCTTAATTATCATTAAAACCGTATCCGATTACAGTGATTTGAACAACTCCCCATAAATAAATAGGCCTGCTATCCAGCATAAAGCAAAGTTTTATATAACAGTCTCACGGGCGCACAGCATGTTAGTTTCGTTTGTGTGAAAAACATGGTGGAAAGCTGGGAGGAGTGCTAAGGGAATTATGCAAATGAATACATGAATGAACTAGCCCCATTATATGAATGTACCTCTCTCTGAAGGTTCTGACTGTCTTCAGAAAAGATTCGATGGAATTTTGTTTTCATCTCCACTCCATGTAATACCTAATAAAGCAATGCTGCTTTGTCCACGGAGGGAAACAGCTGTAATTCTGCTGCTCCATGAGCGCCACCTGCTGTCAGAGAGTGGATTTACACTCACATTACATTCACATTCAGCCTGTGTGCAGTTTCTGTCTGGACAAAAATCAGACCGGATTTGCCTGCCCTGCTTTAAATATTGACCTGTTGATGGAAAAAAAAAAAAGCTTATGTGGATTCTACACATTTAAACAAATCAGATAAGGTATCTAGAATTATTTATGGAGCAGATAAAATACATCATTTATTAATCAATTATCATTTCGACTGAACCCTTTTCTTTATTCAAAGGCTGAAATGTGAGGTTTACTATTTTATGAAACGTTTTCAAAGCTTTATTTGAACATTTTGTACATGCTATTCAGTCATGTTGTCATTTAAAATCCAGACATCTTTGGTAATGTTATAGTTTTGGTGTTTATGCAACAAAAAGTAATTTTATTTATTTTTTGTTGATTTTAAATACAAAACTCTCTGAAACGATTTATGTGTCAGTACTCATTGAACATTTCCAGCACATCTTTAACAATACCGTGGTAATCCTGATAACTGTGATAATTTTGGTCACTATAATCGTGATAAGAAATTTTCATACGGTTTCATCTCCAGTTTACATTTCCAAACATTCATTTTGCCATTAATTGTAATAACGCTGTGAGATTTTTGTTTGCTCCACACAAAGATCTGGGCCGTATTCACAAAACATCTTCAGGCTAAAAGTAGCTCATAACTCGCTGATTTAGGAGAAAATCTTAAAAATAAAGGGTGTGTCAGTCCTAAAGATTTTTTTCAGTCCTAGAGATTTTGATTTATACGTCATCTGAAAGCTGAATAAATAAGCTTTCCATTGATGTATGGTTTGTTAGGATCGGACAATATTTGGCCGAGATACAGCTATTTGAAAATCTGGAATCTGAGGGTGCAAAAAAATCTAAATATTGAGAAAATCTCCTTTAAAGTTGTCCAAATGAAGTTCTTAGCAATGCATATTACTAATCAAAAACTATGTTTTGATATATTTACAGTAATAAATTTACAAAATATCTTCATGGAATATGATCTTTACTTAATATACTAATGATTTTTGGCATAAAAGAAAAATCTATAATCCTGACCCATACAGTGTATTTTTGGCTATTGCTACAAATATACCCCAGCGACTTAAGACTGGTTTTGTGGTCCAGGGTCACAATTTAGGACTCTTAAATGTTTGCTCTAAGAGTATTTCACAAAGCGTTTTAATGCTAAAACTAGCTCCTAAATCTGTGAAAGCTTAGGAGTAGTGAAGAGGACTCCTAAATCACAAACTATCCAAAAATGGTTGTTGCTGGCAATCTGCCTCAGAACGTTAACATTTTAGAAACATTTGACGATAATGAGCTTTTATAAAGGTATCACCTTTGGTTTTGGAGGTTATCCCAACCTTAAATTTTCCTTTGATTATATTCTTGTTTTCATTAACCAGCTCGGCAAGAAGTAGCTAACAGCTCTTCTTGCGTCCAGTTTGGTTTTCTTTTAAATTCACATGTCTTACTATCAGCCATGATTGTTCTACTCTGTTAATTAAAAGGCTATTTATATGCATATTCACTAATTGTTTACGAGAAGCACACATGTAAGAGGCTGACAGTTAGCTGAGCATATACTTGTTTAATTAGCGACTCTTAGCCTGCATTTTATAATCTTTATTTGAATGAGGCAATGCAATTTCACACTCTACAATATTTCTATGAATAAGTCTCTGACAGAGAATATCAGCCAATCACTGTGTGCATAGTTAATAAGCATGCTGACATCATCCATAGCAACGAGGTAAACCCCGCCCCCTTACTCTGAGTTTAAGACTTCTCTCTATTCTGTAGTCAGGGTTTTTCCTGGGTCAAAAAAGGTCTTCGGTGGTGGCTGACGGTCATCCACATCCACACACACAGTAAAAAGTACCCTTCCCACGTGATCTGCAAACCCAATACTGACCATAACTAAAATAAATGCAAAGAAACAATTTGTGATTTTGAATTATATTTATTCATGAAAGAAAAAAACATCACTGTCAAGGTTTTAATATAATAAAATATAATAAAACTGGCTTTCATATTTTTGTAAGATAGGATCCTTCTTTGCTAGACCTCACAATTATATCAATTAGTGTTGTCACGGTACCAAAATTTCTGTATTTGGTACCGATACCAGTGAACATCCACGGTTCTCGGTAACAATTTCGGTACCAAAGCAAAACACACAAACATGCTAATTAAAAAACACTATTGTTATTAATAAAGTCAAACAAAAATAAAATGTACAAAAATCAATGCCATTCTTTATACTTTTTTAAAATTGTGTTTCAAGTTTTTCCACAAGTAATAAAAGTAAACAAGAAAAACAAGAAAAACTTGTTTACTGAAAAACAGTAAACAAGTTTCACCCAAATTTAATTTGTCTTTTAATTAATGAAATTTAAACATTTTATTTTTTGGTAAATTAAGTGGATTTACTATTAAAATTAAAACATAGAAGAAATATTGTATGATTATTTCTTAAAAAATAATTATTAATTATAGTTAATTATAGTTTTATAAATTTTTTAAACAGTAGTAGTAGTAGTAGTAGTAGTAGTAGTATCACTAGGGTCTTGGATGTAGCCTACGTATTTAATAGATGACACTAGCCTACACTTGTCTTGGTCCAACTCCGCTTTCTCTCCACACACACACCCAAGGCTCAAATGATTTGCAACGGTCGTTGCAAATCGACTAAATTCTGTCGTCCAGTGTCGACAGAATTTAGATGTTTTGATTAATAAAAAAAAAAAAAACATTGGCACAGTACTAAGTAGCCTACTGAAATATAGGAAAAAAAGATGAAAAAAAAAAATAAATAAACATTCTTTTTCTAAGTAATAATTAAACACGCGTCGTCAGAGTTGGTATGTGACTTTACCAAACACTTGCACTAACATTTTATGTAACTCGGAGATCTGTGTTTTGTCTGTCATTAGAAAGGCCGCATCTGAGGCAGCAAGTGCATCGCATTATACGCTTTCATCAACTTACAGGTTATAACTTTCACTGTAGCTATATGGGCGCTTAGTCTTTCTTGTCATTTAATAAACTTGGCCAAAATCTCATAATATATACGATGAAGCGCTATAAAGGATATTTAAAACATTCAAAAGTAGGCTATATTGGTTACAACTAGACGGCAAGACTCTTCTCCGCTCTTCAAACACACATAAACATTAGCCTTTACAGACAGTGTTTTAGTGAAGAAAACGCTGCACTTATTCAAACATCAGTTATTTATTATTTACCCTTGCATTGCGAACAAGCGGAGCTCTGTCTCCAGGCTGCGCGCGGCGCGGCGCTTCGTTCTGAATGGAGGCGGGGTGAAGTTACGAGGTTTCGCTGACAGTTTGAGGATCCATAGCTTTATAAAGTTTAGTGACAAGCTCTTTTGAATGCTTTTCATTGGTTAAATATCTGTAAAACCCTCAAACAGACATAAGGAAGACCAATAGCAGTGATTTAAAACAATAATAATGAAATATAATAGAGTCTGGATTTTCCACGGCACACCTGATGGGCTAGGCTATGGCGACTGCCGTACTCTGCCATACGGAAACACCGCCTCTGCCATACGGTGCTGCCGCCCTAGTGCTGCCTAGTTCGCCTATATGCACGCGCCGGCCCTGAGTATCACATACATTCTACTAAATAATAGTCATATATTTCTGGCACAATGTCTAAACCGAACACTTATTTTGACGGGTTGCCGTGAATACCTTTACATTTCTGTGTGTATATGATATGACGCTGGTTTTACTCAAATGAGACGGTAAAATGCATGTGAAGTGACTCTCGGAGCAGTTCTGGAGATGTTGTTTATGTATTTATGTCTTCATTGAGACGGCAGATTCACTGCGAGCGTCACGTGCTTCAGTATGTAGTAAACAAAATCGCGTGTCTCTGCTATTCATTCATTCATTCATTCATTCACACAGAGACTCGCAGAACATGCGGGATTCATATTTGATTTGACTTTTGCTGCTTAATATTTACAGATACTAGTCCAAATATCGCGATTTGATTTAAGTGTAATGACCTACTTTTGATTAATTCATCCAAACTTTGACCAATTCCATGACATTTTGTGTTAAACTGTAAATTCCGTTTTTATAACTGGATTCCGCGATTCCATCCGTGTTTTCTGTATCGCGGAAATCATAGGGCCGTATGCGTCAAGAACCGGGTTGACCGGGTACTCGATACCACCGGTACTTAAAAAAAACCTGGTACCGTGACATTTTAATTTTTTTAGTACCGACTTGGTACCGAAGTACCGGGTCTTTTGACAACAGTAATATCAATATTGAAAAAGCATTTAAAAGTAGCATTAAAATGTTTATATTTAACTAGTCTAATTTTCTACCATACATCTGAATAAAATTAGCAGCTGGCTAACAAGTTGCTTTGTGGCTGGTTTCACCTAACTCAGTCTAAAGTAAATGATTTTAACTACACATTGTCATATAAATAACCTGAAATTAGGCTACTGTGGATTATTAAGGCTAAATATCTTTATTATTATTATTATTATTATTATTAAATCTTTTTGTTTTATTGAACGTGTGTTTTGTAGTTGCATGTGCGGAACGCTTGTAAGAGAAGATAAAGATACTTTTTTTTTTTTTTTTTTTTTTTAAAGTACAATTCACAACACCGGTAATTCAGTTAAAAAACAAAATAAATAAATAAATATCTCCGAATGCGCTGCATGAAACATGGATTCAGTCTTCTGACCTTTTACTATCATGTCAGTTGATTTTGAGGGAGGGAGAGGAAAGACCGTTAGGGCTTGTTTACACCTGGTCACTTTATGCGTTTTGTCGGATCGGATATCCATCTGATTTGTTACTTTTGGCCACATAAAAAACGGATATAAATCCGATCTTGAATTAGGCCTACCGCACTATCATGTCAAAGAAATCAGCAAATATGCGCTGCATTTTATTCATCAGCCAATTACAAGATCGAAGATCGCAACAGGAGAGAGAGCGCATCAGCAGTGGAAAGATAAGTTACTTTACTTTGTTTAATTCGTGGCAGTTTGCTCATCGGATTGCTGGCTATATCCGTGGCGATGTGTGTAGCATTAGCGCTGTCATATCTGACTGTTACATGTCATATAGCCTATAACACACTCTCACACATTTGTTTTTTTACATTTTGGGAGGAGTAAAATGTACATATGTGGTTTCAACAAGCAGATGCATTTACACTTGTCCAGTATCATCTGGAATGCGTCCCAGACATAAGTGGTTTGAGCGATCGGATTTAAATCCGTCTCGAAAGCATTTCGAATTCGGAGGACTGGTCTTTTCACGATCGGATAGCTGTCCGACCAGAGAAAACGCATGAAGTGACCGGGTGTAAATAGGCCCAGAGAGAGTGCACGGGGAAGGGCTCTCTCTCACTCAGTTAACATGCGCGCTAACACAAGTGCAGCAGTCATTTACATCACTCAGAAATCACATGAACCGATCAAATACGGCTTTGGCGGGACAAAAATTTGTTCTGGCGGCCGCCAAAATTTTTTCAATGCAGGAAAAACCCTGTTAGTACAAGTTTGTCTCAGCAGCTTTGTGAATAGGTTTTAAGAGAAAACTCTTAGCTAAAAACATTTACCGCTATTTAGGAGAACTCTTAGTGGAAAGATAAAATGTTTTGTGAATACGGGCCCTGGTGTATCCAGCCCCTATGACTACAAGTGTCAAATAATTCTAGATGCCTAATTTTTGGAATTGTTATTTTCCATCAAACTGTTAAAATGTACAACACTGACGTCAACAAAATCAAGAGATGGGATGAATGAAAATGAAAATGCAAGTTCACTCTGACAGTAGGTGGCGCTTTTGGACAAGCAGAAATTCAGTGGTTACCATGGTTGCCCTGTAAACAAATCGGCAAAGCAGCACTGTCAGATCATTTATAGTTTATAATATTATAATATTTATAATATTAAACTGGGAAATACACTCCCACACCTCGCTCAGCTTGCCTATGATGCTTTTCCACGGCATGGTACGGCACGGAACGGTTCATTACGGCTCACTTTTGGGGGGTTTTCCACTGGGTACAGTACCTTGGTACTTTTTTTAGTACCACCTCGGCCGAGGTTCCATGCGAGCCATACCGTTACCAAAACGTGACACGTAAACTCTGCTGATCACTGATTGGCCGGAGAAAATCGTCACTGCTTGCGTCATTGTACTTGCAACACAAGACACAACAGACCTGCTAGATTTAAATCAGCACAGCCAGTGAAGGATCGAACGCAACTGTTTTGAATGAGCGCACCTTTCTTTTAACAACCAAAAAATGTCTGTTTCATTGTCTGTTGAGGAAGTACAGACTGTCCTCTCGTTGATAGCCAAGGAGCGGATCCAGCGATAGCGTGATGGAGCGACGCGGAATTAAAAAGTTTTTCAGGAGTCACGGCAGTAGAGGCGGCGCAACTATAACGACACGTGAATAATCCCGCCCACTCTAAAGCGGTACTGAACTGCAGTGGAAACGCAAACCAAGCCGAACCGAGCCGAGTCGTACCACACAGTGGAAAAGCGCCACTAGTGGACATTTTATCTGAGCCTGCAGCGAGAGACACGAAGAAAACACAAGCATGCAAGGTCTGAGGTGAAATGAATTTGTTTTCCACTCCACATTAAAATGACTAAATTCTGACTAGTATTTCCACTGTCGACAGCAGCAGTTCTGTTTAATGGACTAGTCCCAAACATCCCTGAAATTTACAAAAGGACCTGTGGTCATGGCATGAAAATTGAGGACACCAAAGATACACTTGATGCATCCTTCAAAACGAATTGAAAGAAAGATGTGAAGCAAGGCAGCCTTCCAGCGATCCTTCAAATTAAGACAGCCTTGACAGCTCTTGATGACATGGCAGCATGAGATATTCAATTTGAGACGTTTGCCGATGAGGCATGCCGATCATATCCATAGCTCACCGACTGCAAACTCATCCTATTTGCTTTCCCCACTTTTTTTTTTTTTTTTTTTTTAAGTGTTTTATTTATGAAGCTCTACAGTAATTTTAGATTTATTGAAGTGCTACCATTATGGTAAGGTTTAGGATTAAGGATGGGTTTGGTACCTACGATTACAAGACAATAAGAATGTATTTTATTGCAGGGCTCGACAATAACGCTTGTCCCTTTGTCCAGGACAAGAGGATTTTTTAAGGGGCAAGTGAACGAAAATTTTATTTGCCCAACTTGACAAGTAACCAAAAAACTAGTAAAACACTGAAACTTTGGCGAGAATCATTGTAATTTTAGTATGTTGAGTGTAAACGGCAACTGATTATGGACAGTGTATTGACAGTAACAAGGCCACGCTAGTTGAGGCTCATGCAACCCGTCAGAGTATGACAGAGTTGCAGAGACTTGCAGAGACAACTAAACAAAAGAGTGCAGCAGCACAAAGAAACATAAGCAACACCACACGACACAAGAAGAGTGCTCGCTTTATCAGACAACAGTGCGATTACAAATGTGACATTAATTTTATACAACAGCTCAATAAGCATAGTTAATATTAAGTGACTTACATTTTAGACACAATATTGACTAACAAGAATAGTTCCAGAGATCACAGCTGAGCAACACACGGTGGTGTTTAGTTACTGAATAATTGTGTTTTTGAACGAATCAAAGTGAGTCAATGATTCAGTGACCAGTTCATAAAGACATCATCAACCATTAATCAGCCGTTTGAACAAATTTGGTTGAATGAATGACTCTACGACTCACTGAAGATGACAGTCACTTGCTGCCACCTACTTTCGATATAGTTTCATAAGTAAAAGTATCGATCCATTTTTAACATTTCACATTTGAATATTCAACAACATATATTCATATTTGTAAATTAAAAAAAAAAAAGTTAACGTTAATCTTGGAACATTATTCGTGCAGTAATTTTGTAATGTAAATGCATTCATGCTTCATTAAATAGTCTGTGTAAATGCATTTAAATGCCACTTCACATGCAACTTCTGGATTTATTGACAAAATGTAAGAATTGGACATGAAAGACGATGAAAATGTAGTAAGTTTAGGAAAAAAATGATGTTTGCAAAGGCAAAAATTTGCTACACCTGCTGTTAATAATTCATGAAGCAGGATAATAAAGCATTGGCAGAATGCTTTTTGTTTGCAGAGTTGTCTTTCGTATGTCAGTAGTTGTTTTTTACTGGAAGGATGTTCTGTGTACAGGACGCTGTTCAATGCATTCTCTGTTTCATACAGGTGGTCACTTCATACTGTCCAGCCAACAATGAGCCCATTGCCCGAGTGCGCCAGGTAAGCCAAACTGTGCTTTAGTTCGTAATACACAATAAATGAATAAACGCACATTAAAAGACGTGACGCTTTCCCTGAATGAATGTTGTCTTTAAACAGGCAACCATGGCAGAATATGAGGAAACTGTACAGAAAGCACAAGACGCGTGGAAAGTGTGGGCAGATGTAAGCTTTCATATTAAGTACTGAGTAAGCTTGGGGAACATCAGCTACAACTGACACACATGATGTCATTTCATTACTGGATTTCCATATTTTATTTGTAACTTTCTCAATCTAGTTTATGTAACCATGCAACTTCTGATTAACTGGTTGGGGTAAAGCAAAGCCTTTAAAGCATAGCAAAAAATTGTATGCAGTTTAGCATTGTCAGTAGTTTGACCATGCTGACCAAGTTTGACCATATTTCATGAAATTTTAAGCATGTTAAGAGCCTCAATGGCTATGTTTACATGCACAGTTTTTGTTTCAATTGGACTGAATTCATTCCAAATTATGAATGTAAATGTAGTGTTTACATGAACGTTAAATAAAGCGATTGAGTTGATGTGTGCATTTATATGTCACAAGCTTCAAATTGGAATTGATTGTTTTGATATGCGCATACTACACGAATAAAGAGAGTTTTCCAATGTTTGCGTGGAAATAAATATTACATGTATGTATATGTAATAAATATTACATATAAACCGCTCTGCCGTGCTGCTTATATTTATCACACAGTAAAACATTCCCAAAACCAGTCGTCTGTGGACGGGAAGAACAGCTCGTTCATGTCATTGTGCTATTTCTGCATCATTGCACATGCGCAGTCCTTTTCACTTTCGGCTTTCAATCTGATCGAGCGTTTACATGCATTCTTGATCATATTAGAAAAGGAATAAACCACCCCTTTCAATCCGATTGAAATTTCAATTAAGGTGTTTACATGAAGGCTTTTCAGTCCGATTGAGCCTTCAGTCTGATTACTAACGGGTTATTTGGGTGCATGTAAACATAGACAAAAAAAAAAGAGGCAACACTGATTAAGATATTAAGAATCTTTTCGCAATTTTACCTCAGCCCTTTACATCTGTGTTTTGACATCATTCTGACACTGAGATTCTAGTAAATAATAGAGGATTTTCAAAGTGTGTTGTAAGTTACACACTTCTTGCAACCAGCTGAAACTCTGACTCAGTATGTGATCAGCCTCCTTCAGCAAATATATTGCTCTAGTGTGATCTAAAGCGCTGGCTCTCAGCTCCAGGCCTGGGGACCCATTGTTCTGTTCATTTAGTGTGTCTTTCTTATTTAACACCCGATTCAGATAAAGATGGATAAGAGAGACGGTGAGTACCCAGAAGTGGAGTTGAGATCCTGGGCCCTATTTCAGTGCTTGGACCCTAATTAAATAATCTTGAGGAAAACAATAACCATAATTCCTCCTGCACACTTCCTCACACTTCATGAATGAATGAATGAATGAATGAATGAATGAATTTGAATGAATGAATTCATTCACACGTCATCCAGGTTCCTGCTCCAAAGAGAGGTGAAATCGTTCGACAGATCGGAGAGGCTTTAAGAGGGAAGATCAAAGCTCTCGGCAGCTTGGTAAGATTGATTTGAGACTGCTGTGAATCGTCAGGCGTGAGCGACAGCGCAGCGGTGTGACAGGTGTGTGCTGTGTGCAGGTGTCTCTGGAGATGGGCAAGATCTATGTGGAGGGTGTTGGTGAGGTGCAGGAGTATGTGGACGTCTGCGACTATGCTGTAGGACTGTCCCGTATGATCGGCGGACCCATTTTACCCTCAGAAAGTGAGTTCCAGTTACGCTTCTAATATGCTTGCAGATACACAGGGCTGTGGTGCTATTGAGATGAATGCAGACACTGAGTGTTGTTTCTGTGTGCTTTGAGGGCCGGGGCACGCGCTCATCGAGCAGTGGAATCCTGTGGGTTTGGTAGGAATCATCACTGCCTTTAACTTTCCTGTGGCTGTATACGGTTGGAACAACGCCATCGCTCTCATCTGCGGCAACGTCTGTCTTTGGTTAGACCTCAGTTATCTCAGTGCAGGATGTATAGTTACAGCATTCAGTGTGCAATGACTTATATTTCTTTGCTTGACAGGAAAGGAGCGCCGACGACACCCCTCACGAGCGTTGCTGTTACCCGGTACGGTTTTCTGTCATCTGACATGGATACGTTTCCCCCCAAATTCTCATTTCACATGTATTTCAGAGTGAAACAGCTTATCGGATTAAAAAAAAAAATGGGGGGGACTTGATTTGTTTATTGTTATATTTTATTGGTTAGGATTTATTAGATTGTGAAAAGTCATGGAGGCAGAACTGAATGCACTTGGCTGAACTGTATTGCATATGTCAGCGTATCACAGGAAGAGCATGTTTGAGTACCCAGAAAAGCGCTATATAAATGTAACGAATTATTATTATATGACATTCTGATTCAAGATATCAGGTCAAAAATGAATGAATCGTTTGCCATAAGACCAATAACCGAAAATTATTTTTGTTCAATTATACAAATAATCTATAGTCTTACAAAGCTGTTATTATCAGAGCATGTGAGCAGAGCATAGCGTCACAAGAGGGTAATATCATTTTATCAGCCATGGCATGTGAAAGTGAAAGTCGTGACGTATTGTCAAGTATGGTGACCCATACTCGAAATTGGTGCTCTGCATTTAACCCATCCAAGTGCACACACACAGCAGTGAATAGTGAACAAACGCACACACACACACACACCGTGAACACACACCCGGAGCAGTGGGCAGCCATTGCTCCAGCGCCCGGGGAGCAACTGGGGGTTCGGTGCCTTGCTCAAGGGCACCTCAGTCATGGTATCGAAGGCAGAGAGAGTGCTCATTCACAATCCCCACCTTCAATTCCTGCCAGTGTGAGAATCGAACCGGCAACCTTCAGGTTACTAGCCCAACTCTCTAACCATTAGGCCACGACTTCCCCCGAACTAAATTGTTACAGAACAGTAGCGCTAGTGCAAACAGGAGTAAGTATACTGCATAGAAATATTGTGTATTTGAGTGGACTTTGCTTTTCCTGTGAGAATGAGTGGTACATGAGCGTTCGCATGGGCCTTGAGCAACTCAACAGAACGCACGTTCATAGAGCGGCGCGTCACACCGCGAAAATGCCATTTTCGCAAGCCAAAATTTCAGTGCATCCCTAGTAAAAACATACTATGTGTAAATCAAGCAAATGGCTAAACGGTCAACTTCAAAGTTCTTAGTTTTAGTAGCATGAACTAAATTAAATTACAGAATGCATTCAAAGCAAGTTTCTTTTACAACCCGAATTCCGGAAGTGTTGGGACGTTTTTTAAATTTGAATAAAATGAAAACTAAAAGACTTTCAAATCACATGAGCCAATATTTTATTCACAATACAGGGCTCTAGACTGCGACCAAAATGGTCGCATTTGCGACCATTTTTTGAGAGTGTGCGAGTAAAAATTTGACATGGTCGCACGTGTGCGAGTGCATGGTCTGCGCTGCTCCAAAGCTTCTGCTTCATACAGTGCGTGCTGCAGACCCGCGCCACATTGTAGCAGGAGTCCGATTTCACTGATCAAGTGAAGAGAGTGACAGAGGCGCTTTCAGTGCGAGCGCTTCAAGTGTAGAGCCTGGTTTATTATACTCGCTGCGTCAGCACGTGCGCGCAGTGGAGGATTTGGTTTTCAAACTAAAGTAAAAGGCCACTTCTTAAACCAGAGAAGGTGAAGATATTGGTATTGTAGAAAAAAAAACATGCAAGTCCTGTCAGCGACAGACAGTTTAGTTGTACTTTTTGTTTTCGTTTTGTAAAGCTAGTTATCTTTGCTGTTTACCTCACGTTACGCTATGGAGACTTTCCTTAATATTTTAATATTATTATTATTTGATTCCTCAGTGTTTGCTAAACATTCTGTAATTTATTAGTCATATATAATACAGCATGTGATGTGTCCTATGCCATGCTTCGTCTTATTCGTTTAATAAATTTTATGTAAGCTAGTTTGTCATTGTAGCCTACTGTTTTTTATTGTTGTTGTGCTTTTTAATTAATAATAACAATGCATCCATATTTTGTTTTAGTCTTAAAAAGTGAAAGGTGTATAGATATAAGCAAAACAGACAATTATCTTTTCTTGTAAAGCGTGACACCAAGATCGCGAATTAGAAAGTGAAAGCAAAAAAAGGAATTCCTGTTCACAAAATTTAAATCACAAATAATACTGATGAAAAAGAACGGGTTGAATGTTGAACACTTTCGTTACCATATAACTAAAAGTTCATCAGCATGCATTGATTAATCAAATGTTGTATCAAAAAATAAATAAATAAATTAATTAATAAAAAATTGCGATCAAATGATGTGCTCGTGCGACCAACTGAGAAAGTTAGTCGCACAAGTGCGACCAGTGGGAAGAATGAGTCTAGAGCCCTGCAATAGAACATAGAGAACTTAACAAATGTTTAAACACAAAAATTGTACAGTTTTATCCACTAAACGAGCTCATTTCAAATTTGATGCCTGCTACAGGTCTCAAAAAAGTTGGCACGGGGGCAACAAAGGACTGCAAAAGCAAGAAATTTTGAAAAGATTCAGCTGGGAGAACGTCTAGCAGCTAATTGTTAACTGACATCAGGTCTGTAACATGATTAGCTATAAAAGGGATGTCTTGGAGAAGCAGAGTCTCTCAGAAGTAAAGATGGGCAGAGGCTCTCCAATCTGTGAAAGAGTGCGTAAAAAGATTGTGATTAAAAATATAATACTTTAAAAACAACGTTCCTCAATGTCAAATTGCAAAGGCTTTGCAAATCTCATCATCTACAGTGCATAACATCATCAAAAGATTCAGAGAAACTGGAGAAATCTCTGCGTAAGGGACAAGGCCGAAGACTTTTTTTGGATGCCCATGGTCTTCGGGCCCTCAGACGACACTGCATCACTAATTGGCAGGATTCTGTCATTGACATTACTAAATGGGCCCAGGAATACTTCCAGAAACCACTGTCGGTAAACACAATCCGCCGTGCCATCTACAGATGCCAACTAAAGCTCTATCATGCAAAAAGGAAGTCATATGTGAACATGATCCGGAAGCGCCGTCATGTCCTGTGGGCCAAGGCTCATTTAAAATGAACTGTTTCAAAGTGGAAAAGTGTTCTATAGTCAGACGAGTCCAAATTTGACATTCTTGTTGGAAATCACAGACGCCGTGTCCTCCGGGCTAAAGAGGAGGGAGACCTTAAGCCAGCATCTCTGATGGTATGGGGGGGTATAAGTGCATACGGTATGGGCAGCTTGCATGTTTTGGAAGGCACTATGAATGCTGAAAGGTATATAAAGGTTTTAGAGCAACATATGCTCCCCTCCAGATGACGTGTATTTTAGCAGGACAATGCAAAACCACATACTGCAGCTATTACAACAGCATGGCTTCGTAGTAGAAGAGTCCGGGTGCTGAATTGGCTTACCTGCAGTCCAGATCTTTCAACTATAGAGAACATTTGGCGCATCATTAAACGAAAAATACATCAAAGATGACCACGAACTCTTCAGCAGTTGGAAACCTATATCAGGCAAGAATGGGACCAAATTCCAACACCAAAACTCCAGAAACTCATAACCTCGATGCCCAGACGTCTTCAAACTGTTTTGAAAAGAAGAGGAGATGCTACACCATGGTAAACATGCCCCTGTCCCAACTATTTTCAGACCTGTATCAGGCATCAAATATGAAATGAGCTCATTTTGTGCTTAAAATTGTAAAATTTCTCCATTTAAACATTTATGTTCTATATGTTCTATTGTGAATAAAATATTGGCTCATGTGATTTGAAAGTCTTTTAGTTTTCATTTTATTCAAATTTAAAAAACGTTCCAATATTTCCAGAATTCGGGTTGTATAATCACTGAGGCTGTCAGTCCCTTTAGTTCAGTGTTCCTGTCTCCTTAAATATCACTGCTCACTATCTCAAACGTTGTCATTCTGAAACGCCTGAGCCAAAGTCTGCCATCAGAATGATTAAGTATAATTATCTCCCAGAACTCTCTCGCACCATCGCATTCCCAAACGTCAGGCATTTAAAAAGCACTGATTTTGGACTGATAATTTGTGTGCCCTAGTTTTAATTGCTAGAGTTTTTAAAGGTCTTTAGCTGTGCTGTTTTTCATGTTTGTGTGTAGGATTGTAGCTGAGGTGCTGGAGCGCAATCATCTTCCTGGAGCGATCTGTTCTATGACGTGCGGGGGTGCTGACATTGGGTATGACACGAATACACAACTGAAATAAAGCACATTTGTGCTCTCCTCTGTTTAGCACTTCACAATCACATGAGACCGTTAGTACATAAAGAACCAGAACCAAACTCTTACTGTACAGAGAAAAGCATTCAGTCGTGTGTGTGTACGCAGCACGGCCATGGCTAAAGATGAGCGAGTGGGTCTGCTGTCCTTCACAGGCAGCACGCAGGTGGGCAAACAGGTGGCCATGATGGTACAAGAACGGTTCGGTGAGTTTTATTATTCATATTTACATTTACTTTTACATGTAGTCATTTAGCTGATGCTTTTATCCAAAGCGACTTACAAATGAGGACAATAGAAGCAAACAAACCAACAAAAGACTAATTGCTGTGACGAGTCCCAGTTAGTCTAACAGTACACATTTTGCCTTTTTTTTTGTTAGTAATAAATAAAAGTAGATAGAATATAAATAGAATATAGAGAGTTAGTGTTAGAGGGTCAAACTTTTTATATATAATTAAAAAAATATATGATTAATAACATCACATTAATATCAAATCATACATCAACATGATACACTCACGTTACACACTTTAGCTTTGATAGCAAAGCCAAACCCATCCTTCATCACAACTTTTCTGTGTATTAGTGTTCTGACCATACTTTATGTCTCATGGTATGATACCAGCTGAAGCATCATGATAATAAGCAATATTGAGGTATCACTCATTGTTTGGATGCTCCGTTTTAATATTTCACAGTTTAAACTAAGATACGGTTGTTGTTGTTGTTGTTGTTGTTGTTGTTGTTGTTGTTGTTGTTGTTGTTATTATTATTATTATTATTATTATTATTATTATTATTATTAACTATTTACAATGGGAAAGTGAAAGAGGACTTAACGTGCATACAAAATAACTAAAAATATCACTTATGGTAGACTTGCCTGTTGCACCATGGTGTGTTCAACATCTGAGCCAACATACAATATTATGATTACACAGATTCCTTCATTCACTCATGGGTGCTAGTTACCAGATGTCAGACGATGTCTTTATGTACTTAAACCAAAGATAAGTTTACTCGGAGATGAATACCTTGGTACTTGTGCTAAAATTTTCATTGATAAAATTATAAAGTTCAATAAATGAAATCATATGTTTGTGCACTATCATTCTATCATAGTGCAGAAACATATGATCGCTATTCAATCATATGTTTCTGCACTATGCAAATAATGCTGTGCATACATGTTGCAGACCATTGCACTGATGCTAATACCAAATTTACTGAAACCAACTGATAAGTGCTGCCATTTCTGTTGCATATGAGAAACGTTAAACAGCAAACGTGTAAAAAGTGGAGCAAAACACAGCTACTTGTTTGAACTGCGCTCAAAAGACACCAGCGTGAGTTTAGAGCAAATGCGTTTACTCGCTGGCTTCTCAATCACACTGTGATTAAAAAGCGGTATGAGATCCAGTGAGAAACGTTTGAGTTCAGAGCAGACATCTCAGATACAAACCACCATTGTCTTAGTTATTTAACAGCGCTGATATTCTCAACAACACTGACGCAGAAGAACAGTCCCAACATTCACCACAGATTTGTTTGTATTGTTCTGAGGATAAAACCACAATTAACTGTCTGGTTTCTATAACTTTCACTCAAGAGCAAAAACCTGCCTTTAAACTTGAAAGAAAAACATTTGACGTTTATCGTGATAATTGTCTTTGTCGACTGAAATGAACAATTTTTGGCTATATTACCCAGCCCTTGGTATGAGAATTGAATCCTGAAATGTTGTCATCAGGACAACCATAGAACATTGTTTTGGTTACTGATTTAACTTAAGAATGATGATTTTTAGAGTGAATATTTTGATTTTATACAGGTCGTCAGCTGCTGGAGTTGGGAGGAAACAATGCCATCATAGGTTTGTTACATTTTATTTATTGAAAGGCTCTTTGAATTAATTGTATTAGTCTTTTGAGTCATTCTAACTGAATAAACTGTAGGGCTGCAACAATTAGTTGATGTAACGAAAATAATCCACAAGTCTTTCCATGTTTAATATAGTACACAGAGTCATTGCATAATGTTTTTGCCCCAGTGTTTGAGGATGCTGATCTTAATCTGGTTGTGCCGTCTGCTGTCTTTGCCTCTGTGGGAACGGCTGGCCAGCGCTGCACTACTACCAGACGACTGGTTAGTACAGTGTGCTAAAGATAAGTTTAACCAAATTATAGTTTAACCAGACACGTTTCAGTCTGATTGTTATTCATGTGTTTTCCTGCTGTATTAGATGCTGCATGAAAGTGTACATGACGAGGTTGTGGAGAGGATCGCTAAAGCTTACAAGCAGATCCGCATCGGTGACCCCTGGGACCGTGAGTTCAGTAGAGAATCATTGGTCTCAATCACTAATAATTGCATGGATACTTTGTATTTATATGCACAGGAGCATTTTTTTTTTTTTGCACAAATTTGTACGTGCATGTCTGTGGGTGGATATTAAAAATTAGCTTTAGGTATTTTTAGCACAAAATATATATATTTTTTTTGTGAGGTGCAAATAACTAGAGGTATAAACAGATCAGTCATTGTCTAGTAATTGAGATCCAAAAAACCCTAAAAACCAAAAACAAGTTCTGTCAGATTTTTGACTGAAATTCAACTACATATGGATAATTCAGAAAACAAGTCTTTAATTTTAACATCAGTTGGGGGGGAAAAAAAAAAAAAAAAATAAATAAATAAATAAATAAATAAATAAATATATATATATATATATATATATATATATATATATATATATATATATATATATATATATATATATATATATATATATATATATATATATATATATATATACTCACACTCTCTGATCAGTAAATTGGGAGTAACCTTCCCTTACAAAGGCATTGTAAACCTCAGATTTGATAGTTAAACGTGTATTTTTAATGAATTCCAGTCATTCATAAATAGGGCACGTTCACACTCATTCACAATTAAAACATGAATTACAACTATGTGATTACATGCACAGGAATGCCATGGGATCTTTGGACTCTCTTCTTGGGTTTGGCTGCAGTATTTTGCATAAATGCAAAAAGAGATTAATTGGCCATATTTTGGCCAAAGATTTAAAGGTGCACTAAGCGAATTTTGCCAAATGACGTTGATATTTGAAAGCACCAAAACAAACACGGCTATACCCCAACAAGACCTCGCCCCTATTTTAATATCTCCACCCCACACGTATGTACACAACTCTGGCAATGACGATCGCGGAAACCAAAATAATTTAAGCATCTTGCCTTTCATACTTATTTTCAAAGCATTAGTACACCCTGGTAGTAACCTCAATATCTTAAAGATTACCTAGCTATAAGCCTGGGCGATAAAACGGTATCAGTATTTATTGATGGTACACCTTCATCGATAACGATAGAAAAAATGTTGGATAAAGCACACGCGTGCTGTGAGTGACAAGCGGACAGCACACACAAACACATGCTGAAATGAGTGCTGAGCCTGCCTGTGATGGGGAGATTGTGAATAAAAAATGAATGTCGAATTTAAAATAAAAATTTACATTTGAATGCAAAAACGGTGCAATCGAATGTTAGGTGTGCGTCAGGGAGCCTCATCAGTGGCGCACTAGATGCAGTGACGAGGATGTAAGTGCCGTTGTATTTTATTGTTTTTGTTAGCCTGTCAAGTTGAACCCACGAGATGCGCCGCTGCTGCGTTATTCTTTCAAAATATTAGAGAACTATAGAAGCTCAATGCGGAGAAGATCTTGATTAGGTTGATTGGGTTAACGCATATTCAGCGCATTTTTTTTAGACGGGGATGCATAGAAACCGTGCAAAGTTAAAAGTTTAAACTTTTAGAAAACACGTCACAAATTTGTGGAGGATTATTCTATTTCGTTGTGTCATGTTTTTAAATGCAATCTGTGTGACTGGAGCTTTGGCTCTTTGTATTAAGCTTTGCATAAATACATGATGCTGTTTTGTTCATAATTATTTATGCAATATACGAAGTTAGATTTGATTTATGTATGTTAATTTAGACATTATGCACGTTTTTTTTTTTATAGACAGTTGTTATTTAATTGCATTGAATAAACGATTTAATCCACTGTATTATTTTGCTCATTGCGCCCTCCTGTGGCCTCGGGAAACAGGCCAAAAGTTTCCTTAAAACTTATTTTAAATCTGCATATAAAACATAAGGAAATTGTTTAAATTTTATTTTGTGTTTGACTGTTAAAACAAAATTATTTGTTGTTTGTCTTAATAAATTGGGTAAATTTAAAAATACAGTGGTTAAATTTAAAACATCTTATTTTTTTTATCATCTTATTTTTTATTTTTTTGTACCAGCTAACATTTTGAAAATACGAACACTTTCATGAATCCAAAAATTTGCGTCAGAATGGCTTAAAAGATTTACACAAAAAAAAAAAAAAAAAAATCTGCTTGTGTTGCATACGGCCCATTGCTAATAAATGTTTCAGTTAAAAAACAGGATATAATGTAAGCTTGTGGCTTGCTCTTAAATGGTGATAGTGTAAATGATTAAATAATTTAAAACTTTTTTTTTTTTTTTATACTGGTGAAATACAATTTTATTGAAAAATGCCCATCTCTAGTATGCACATTTAGTAAATGAGACGCAATGTGTTATATGTCTGTTGCATTAATTTTTCTGCATTTGTTAACAGCAAACACTCTTTATGGACCTCTGCACACCAAACAGGCTGTTGAGCAGTATCTGGCAGCCATAGAGCAAGCAAAGCAGCAGGGTGGCACTCTTGTGTGTGGGGGAAAGGTAACACTTTTCATTCACTGTGAATAGTTGCAGTATGTTGTCATTATTACACTAGAAACAGGGCGTCTTCTGACTGTTACTGCCCTACATTTGTGACTGTGATGTTCCTCTAAATCAGTGCTTCTCATTAAAGGGTTAGTTCACCCAAAAATGAAAATTAGACCATGATTTACTCACCTTCAAGCCATTCAAGGTGTATATGACTTTCTTCTTTCAGACGAATCCAGTTAGAGTTATATTAAAAATTGTCCTGGCTCTTCCAGGCTTTATAATGGTAGTGGGCGGGTGTTTCTGTTCAACAGTCCAAAAGACGTGCAATAAAGCACATCCATCCATAATGAAAAGTGCCTCACACAGTTCCGGGGGGTGATTAAAGGCCTCCTGTAGCAAATCAATACGTTTTTGTAAAAAAAAATTGAACGTTATAAAAATGTAAAACGTTGTAAACTCTTTTCTCTAACTTCCACTAACTGTCATACGTGCAAGCCGTTCCGGCGGATGACGCAGGGCGTGTACGTAGCGCATACGCGTAATGTAGAGCGGCCCGGAAAATGGAGCACAGCTGGAAAAAACAAAACTAATTATTTCATATTGCATGGAGGGAAAGTACCTTCTCCTACAGAAAAGCCTTAAAAACTGCTAGATTGGATTACTTTTTTTTTAAATTTTTTTTTTTTTTTACCTCTTTTAGAAGCATCAACAGGTGTTGACATTTTCCAACAGCATAGCAGTAATGACTTTATGAACTACTTTACTTCCAAGATCGATGTTGAGCACGTGAACACAATGGCCAAATCAGCGGTGATTTAAAGGGTTAGTTCACCCAAAAATGAAAATTCTGTCATTAATTACTCGCCCTCATGTCGTTCCAAACCCGTAAGACCTTCGTTCATCTCCGGAACACAGATCTCTGACTCTGCATAGACAGCAATGATATTACCAAGATTAACACACAGAAATGTAGCAAGGACATCGGTAAAATAATCCAAGTAACATCAGGGGTTCAGCCGTAATTTTATGAAGCTACGAGAATACTTTTTGTTCGCAAAGAAAACAGTAACGCAATTTATTCAGCAATTCTTCTCCCCGAGTTACCGTCTTCCGCCATTTTAGAGAGTACCCCAGAATGTAATCAGTGCTATTTACGTTCAGTAGACAGCGTGTGCATGCGGTTGAACCCCTGATGTGACATGGACTATTTTACCAATGTCCTTGCTACGTTTCTGTGTGTTGATCTTGGTAATATCATTGCTGTCTATGGAGGGTCAGAGAGCTGTCAGATTCCATCAAAAATATCTTTATTTGTGTTCCGAAGATGAACAAAGGTCTTACGGGTTTGGAACGACATGGGGGCGAGTAATTAATGACAGAATTTTCATTTTTGGGTCAACTATCCCTTTAAGAATCAGCTCAACAGCCCTTAAAGTCTAGCGGAAAATGCTAGTATCATCACATTTTTTAAATTTCAGTACTGACTGGTACCGAAGTCAGTACTTTTGACAACACTAGTCATAAGAATATTATGTATCTGTATGTATGAAGCTAAAACGTTTCTCAAAAATATTCTTTAAAAAACATCTGGGACAGAATAGATATAGACAAACCATATATTGTCTTGTATTTACTTGATTCATCTGGATTTAATTGTTTCTGTTAAAGGGGTGATATGTGGAATTCAGAAACCCTCGTTATTAGCAGGCCATTAAGTGATCTGCGGTCAGCAACATATTTGGTCACGCTCGCAGTCGTGCACAATTATCATTCAAGAGACTGAACATGATTCAGTGCCCTGTTTACTCATTGCAAAGTGCTTTTTTGGTTTTTGCTTAGAAGTAAAAAGAAGTTTGAAAGAAGTTTGCAACAATATACTATTAACAAAAACCCAAACACCATCCACGCTGCTGAGAGTGACATTTAGATGAATATTTAAATATGTGCTGTACACTTTCCTTTCAATGACAAAATAAGCAAAAAACACTACAGCAGTTAGAAAGCAGCAGTTAAGAAAACATCTGATTTGAAGCATACTTGAAGCATTCTTTGTTTCACTGGTGAACTTTTTAATGTTTAAAAAAAAAGTTACTTTTTGGTTCACTTTTTTTTTTAGTTCAAAGATGTTAATTCATTGTTAATTTTGTAATGAAAGGGGTAAGGCAGGTTGCTATCAAACAACATCCATATGCACTGCTCTAGCATGATCTAGTGCTCACCCACAGGAAAATCAGTTGTTTCATTTTGCAGCTTCGAAAAATATCAGTTTTGTCTCTTGTATTCATAGCATGTTTGTGAAATGTAAGCTTTTGCATTTTTTAACTTCATTACCGGGATGATGCATTGAATTTGAGCACTGAATTCTGATTCAGATTATGGATCGCCCGGGTAACTATGTGGAGCCTACCATTATCACTGGACTGCCACACGACGCTCCCATAGTTCACACAGAGACCTTCGTGCCTATCCTTTACGTGCTTAAATTCAAGGTGGGCTGCTTTATTGTGTTCTAGTTTTGCATACTTTGTTATATTATATAATTAGAATTTTGCTGGTAATAATTTTCCCACTGGTTTCAGACAGAGGATGAAGCATTTGCTTGGAATAATGAAGTGAAACAAGGGCTCTCCAGCAGCATCTTCACTAAAGACATGGGTCGAGTGTTCCGCTGGTTAGGGTAAGTGTGCAGGAGCGCTATCTGTTTACAAATCTGTTTAAATGTCAAGGAATTGTCTTGGTGAGTTCATTTAGTGAGCTGAATAGAGTATAACTGTTGTTTGTCTATAGTCCCAAAGGCTCTGACTGTGGCATTGTGAACGTCAACATTCCAACCAGCGGCGCAGAGATCGGAGGAGCATTTGGTGCGTATCTACACATTCATCACACAGCAACAAAAATCATTGACAAAGCTTCAGTGTCCCTGGGTCTGTCAGTCGGTTAGCCATTCTAAATGGAGCTTAGAAGTTTGGAAACACTGCCACAAAGGGAAAGATATATAGACCAAAATAAGGGTTAAAGTTATCCTTTTTATTCCTCGAGTCCAACAATATCCCATTTGTCAGGGCCAGACAAATTACTTGTCTGCTATTTTGAATTCTGATGAAGACTGAACAAAATTTGTAGAACAAGCAGCTAAAAACACCTTCACCTAGGTTAGCACCAGATTATCTTTAAACTGAGCTACACAAGCTATCAAAAGAAGAAAAAAAAAAAAACAGTTTTCTAGGTAAGTCCAATTAATACCATGCAGGAATTGAGTCTGTATTTTCAGTGTTCTTGGGAAGATTGTTAGCACCGTGTCCTCAGGTTGTTGTCCCTTGTCATGACTGTTAGATTTTGCTGTATTTGGCTGAGCAGTCATAAAATAAGTAAGCTTGAACAGAGTACTTGTGTCTGTGAGACAGAATTTTATACCTGAAGAAAAAGGGCTACAAACAGTAGATACAGTTAGGACCTTCCACTGGAGATCCTGCAATCTACAAGAACTCCCTGAGGGAATACTGTGCCTTTTTAATTCTTATTGTATGGACCATTAGGTTCACACCTTTACAGACACAGTTTCAGTTGATTGCATCTGAAGGACAGTCACAATCTGACTAAAGATACATTTAATCTTTCATGACTCTGCCGTCTCTAGATTCCTCTGGCCATAGGATACCCAGTTTTGTCATTTGAGTTTTTTTTTTTTTTTTTTTTTTTTTAAACTTCCACAGCAATCATTTGATCTTCATTAAATTTGAATCAGTCCATCCATATTTAGAGCAATCTGGTCTAAATTAATTAAATGCTTGTTGATTTTCCAGGCCGTTCATGGGTAGCACATTGAGAACTGCATAGTGAGGAGGATGTCTAACAGGAAGTGCTTTGCGGTGCTTGTGCAAATTGACTTAACTTGTCATTGTTGCAATTTCCTGACACACATCAGTTATTTTGAAATTCTTATAATGGCTTCTAAACTGATTCTTTAAATCATCACTAGAATGTTGTCAAATTAATTTCCAATTCCCCATTTGAAAAAAAACAACAAAAAAAATGTCATTGTCATGCTTCACTCGGGTTTGAAGTCAGTGGAGAAACAGACTGGTTCTGAGAGCGGTTCGTAGGGCCAGCATAATTTCATTGGAAAAGGAATGTCAGGAATACCTCTGTCTGAAAGCTTTGTCTGTCAACCTGAGCTCATTTTCCAGTTGATCTGTGTGTGGTATATGCTGTCCGCGGCGTAACGCTGTGTTTGTGTGTGTTTGCACAGGAGGTGAGAAACACACAGGCGGCGGGCGCGAGTCGGGCAGTGACTCATGGAAGCAGTACATGAGAAGATCCACATGGTGAGTGTCGGTCTACATCAGATCCTCAGGAAATTATCCTGCATGCTTGAAATAAAACATGGAATTTATTATCCACCTTTTTCCTGCGCCCCATGACGCTTTGCACAAATTATGGGAGTAACTTCCGTTTACACTGTAAACCGTCAGCAAAAGGTTTGCTGAACACTAAGCATGTTCAAAAACTGGGTACAATGAGGTGACATTATTTTACTCACCCTTTAGCCATCGTTCATTAAAAGGAAATTTAAAAGTGTAAAAGCATTAACAAATTAATTTCAACTTACCAGGGTTTCCGCGGGGTCTTAAAGTCTTAAATTTAGTTGTATCAAATTTAAGGCCTTAAAGGAAAACGCCACCGTTTTTCCATATTCTAATATGTTCTTCCCTCAACATAAACGAGCTGATACGTACCTCTCCCGTCTCACTGTGTGCACTTGATCGCTCTAGCGCACGGCGCAACTATGCTAGCATTTAGCTTAGCACCATTCATTCCTTAGGATCCAAACAGGGATGAATTTAGAAGCCACCAAACACTTCCATGTTTTCCCTATTTAAAGACGGTTACATGAGTAGTTACACGAGTAAGTATGGTGACAAAATAAAACGGGGCGATATTCTAATCGGATAAAAAATGATAACTATAATGTATGGCGGAAGAGCACGTTGACCTCGGCGCAGTAATATCATCATGCGCAGAGGTCGAAGTGCTGCAATGTGCTCTTCCGCCATACATTATAGTTATCATTTTTTTTATCCGCTTTTTTATCCCTGTTTGGATCCTAAGGAATGAATTGTGCTAAGCTAAATGCTAGCATAGTTGCGCCGTGCGCTAGAGCGATTAAGTGCACGCAGTGAGACGGGAGAGGTACGTATCAGCTCGTTTAAGTTGAGGGAAAAACGGTGGCATTTTCCTTTAAAAAGGCTTAAATTGTACAAGAAAGTCTTAATTATGATTTCAAGAGATCTTAAATTTGGAGACGGAAAGACAAGAATTGTGATATGGCTGAATGTGACTATTAAACTTCAAAAAGCTATGATTTCATTAAATAAACATGAGCGCTGCAAGTTCAAAGTCCGGTTTGTGTTCTGTCTTTACCGGAAAACTCTTATATTTCAGCCAAACGCGACACCTGCTGGCAGAGAATGAATCAGTTAACATAGGTTAAACTAGAGTGCGTGCGATTCAGTCTATTAAAATACATTTAGACTGATCACATAATTTAAGATATGGGGGCAGAAAATGTATAGCCTATATTTATATCATTTCATATAGTTAATATCACCATTTTTTTTTCTCCAAAAATCAGCATGATTACAAATGTGATATTGATTTTATGCAACAGTTCAATAAAGTTAATTTTAAGAGACTTACGTTTTAGACACCATATTGGCTGTTTTTGCTCTATTTCTACAACAAAAATAATTCCAAACACAGCCGCAGCACTGTTTTGCTTCTCTGAACAACATGACGGTGTTTCGTTCCTGAATGAATCAAACGTTTAAATGATTCGGTTCAATCGCAATAACTCCCTTATTAACGCTGACTTGCTGCCACCTATTGGCCGTTTTAATTTCACATTTAAAGTATATTCATATTTTTAAAATAATTTCAAACATCAGTTTTCAACGTTTTATGTTTCAAATATCAAAACATCATTTATGCATTTGTAACTGTGCAGGTTAGCGTTCTATGTCCCTCTGAGCTGCATTAAAGAGTGTGTAAATACATTTAAATGCCACTTCAGATGCATTGCAAAGATAAATTTTGTTGATACTGATTTTATTTGATTGGTAACAGCCCAAATGCAAGAATTTGACTTAAAAGATTATGCACACTTTTAGAAAAAATGGATTAAAGGTAAAAATGCCCATAAAACTTGTTGGAAAAGACTCATTTCTATCACTGCTGTGAACTGACCTCACAGAATATGAAGAATATCAAAAAAATTCAGGAGACACCTGTCCATGGTAATCTTTAAGATATCAGCACAATAACACACTCAGCAAAATATCGTCTAATTATCGTTATCGATAAAATCCCAGAAAATATAGAGAGATAATTTTTTGCCAATTTCTCACACCCCTAATTCATGTTATTTAATTTATATTATAATTTATTGATGATAATTGTTGAAATCAATTTTATTAATACTTTTGACTTATCCAGTTTCTTAAAAATGGTGTAAATGCTGAAATGTAAAGTTTATCATTTTACAAAACTTTTTGTTTTTGTGAAAACTTGTATCTGAATTGTAAATTATGCTTTTTACAGTCATTTTACAGTTTAATATGGTACTATAGACATTGCGCTGCCCCGCTCATGTGGTATTAATTTTATTTGTGCAGGTCTCAAAAAAGGTCTTAAAAAGTCTTCAATTTGAGCTTAAAAATCCTGCAGAAACCCTGACTTACCATGAATAACTCCTAAACCTCCTAACCTCCTATCCGCATCAATTACAGATGTTAAATATCATTATAGTAGTATATTGTCTGTATTTCGTAACAATTACATTTTACTGCATCCGTGTGAAAACAAACCTGGATAGAGACGTGAGGATTTGCGGAGAAAATGAAAGATTTTTAGTGCATTCCAGGGAATTATTCATGATTTATATCGTAAAATCAATTGGGAGAGCAGGCCACAAATGCACAGTATGTACATGAAGGATACATGAAAATAATCAGTCATAGAAAAAATCAGAAAATAGAAAATGAATGAACATTTACAGCCAATTCAGTCAAAACGACAGATAAGGATTATTTGTAGCACAATCTTATGATTTGAAATATTTTTGTCTTTTTGAGTGGAACTTCTTTAAACTGGATAATTTAAAACTCAGTAGGCTCGTTAGGAAAAAGGTGGAGATAAAATAGATACAATAACTCTTCTGTTGACAAATTAAACCATCAATGAGACACCCTTTTCTTGCAGCACTATCAACTACAGCAAAGATCTGCCACTGGCCCAGGGGATCAAGTTTGAATGAACCGCAGCGTTGCCTAGTTAACAGTGTGAAATAGCATTGATGATGTTTCCATGTTGGTTTCATGTTGATCTGTTTGTATTGCTACATAAAGTAGTCTCAAACATGAGACTATCATGTAATGCATTGTTTGATAGCACTTACCCATAGCTTCAAGTCTTGATACTGTTTCTTATAATAAACCATGAATGACTACGCCAGTTTCTGTCCACTATCTGAACATATTTTCATCCAAGCATATTACTAAATCATTTCACGAATTCACACTTACATGTAATAAATAAAGGTTATGTGTATTTGCGGTGCTGTCCGAGGGGAGGGCTCCGAGCCTGGAATTTTGGCCCGAACCCTGAGTGATCTGACACAAGAAGTTATGTATTGTCTGTTGTCAATTTCACATTTCAAAAGAAAATTACAAATAAATAAGAGGTGCAGTACTTTACAACAGTGACGGGAAGATTGGATTATTTTACTGACTAATTTGATCTTTTCATCAGGAAGAACTAATCTTTATTCATGTCATTTTGTTAAATGTTATATTTTCTACAAGCAAAATCTCCAAACATGTCCACCTACATAATATGGATTATATTCTGAATTAAGAAAATAATTCTAATGCAGCCAAAGATAATTTGAGGAATGGAAAAGATTACCTCATGAGTCTTTGGTTCATTTGTCCCATGACAGATGCAATGAACAAATCATTCTGAAATGACCCATCACTACTTTATAAACGGAAAAAAAAAACAGTGTGACAGAAAATTTACAGCCTATCAAGGTGACAATGTGTTTACATAAAAATTATTAACCCGATTATAATTAGGACAACATTTGTGTAGTTATGTAAATGTGTTAACCTGTTTTCCTTTATCGGAGTAAGGTCATAAAAGTATAAGCTGGTCTGAACAGGTTGATGTTTGCCCATTAGCCAGATTTTGCCCTGCATGTAGACATATTTTTTCCAGTTCCTGTCTGCCACACTGCTGAGTGGTTTGCGATATAACTTAAATATAACTAAATTATCTAAAACATAAACTTAAAATATAACTTAATTATCACCATATTTCAGATATTATCTATCAAACGCTCCAGTTACTGGTGTAAACCCGGTTCTCTGAGATAAGGGAATAAGCGTTGCGTTGCTGTGCATATGGGGAAACTCCTGTTTACTCTGAATATTGATGCCTGATTTGGTCACAGAATCATTCTGCACAGAATGAGGACGATTCTCCCCTCAGAAACCTAATGGCAAGGTCGTTTTTGCCGACTGACTGGCCAGCCATGAGAACATGATTCGCCACTTTGACTGCCACATATAGTTTGAGCGTGGAAGAGGAGCGCCCCTTATCCAGCAGCTCTTGCAAAAAAGTTAACACAGATGACACGTCACAAGATGATGGGTCCTCGTTCTGTGCTGACCACCAGTCAGAAAAAAACTGACCATTTGAGGACGTAGAGGCGTCTCGTAGATGCGACCTTAGCCTCCAAAATGGTTAGTCACTCTTGCGGGAGCTGAAAAGACTGCTCAATCAAGCTGCTGAATCAACTCCAGAGTGCGGCCACCAGGAGGACTGAGCACCTGACTTCCCCGACCCGTCTGATGACCTGAGGAAGAAGGGCAAGCGGGGGGAAGGCATACAAGCGAGCACTGGGCCAGAGTATCTCGCTGCTTCGAGAAGTAAATTAGGCAGTGAAAGTTGTCTTCTGAGGCAAAGAGGTCCTCCTCTGCCCTCCTGAAGACAGACCAGATAGTTTGTACTCTCCATTCTGCTGGTGCCACATTACCCCTGGACAGCATCTCCGCTCCATGGTTCAATCTGCTCCCAGCAAGAGGAGGTTTCTCTGTGCCTATAAAGGAGGCGTTGAGTCATCTTGAGACCGCTTTTGTGTTTTGTGTTGGCTATTATTGTCATGTTGTCTGAGCAGACCAGGATGTGGTGCCATAGTTTTTAGGGCTAGAAAAAATGGCTGACATGAGGCCAAGCATCCTCTGGAAAACTCTGAGGAGACGTGAAGACCCAAATCTGAATGACGCTGCTTGCTGCTGAATTATCAGGGAGCGTTCCAGTGTAATCCATGGCTGTTTCATAAGCGTACGGTTCAGATGCCTGAGATTGAGAACGGGCCTGAGCCTGCCATCAGAGGTGGACAATAACTAAGTGCATTTACTTGAGTATTGTACTTAAGTACACTTTTTGAGTGTCTGTACTTGTCTTTTTTCTGGAAATGTATGAAATGTATATACTGTATGTAGCAGATTTGAAAGTCAGTGGGTGATTTTTATTTTTTCTGTAAAATGTGTTTTTTTTTTTTTTTGACAGCCTATAAGTAATCACTCTGCTTTACATTCTTTTTTGGAGTCCATGGAGGCAGAAGTAACTACCATCTACTATCTCTGGAAATGCCAGTACTCTCTTGCATAGTATTGGAACATTTGAGACAATCATTAGAGCTGTAATGACCAACAAAGTGCTTTGGTTATATGTAACCTCTAACCAAACAGCTGCAGGCCAACTTGGACATAAATACAATAAAACTAAAAATAAAACAAAATAACTAAAAATATAATAAAATATCTAACTACATAATACTATTATTGTTAGAAATTGTAACAATATAAAAATAGAAATATAATACATTTAAAATTTAATTAAAACAATAAGTAAAAAAATAAATAATAATATCCTGGCCAGAGGAGAACTGGCCCCCCGACTGAGCCTGGTTTCTCCATTCAGTCACAGAGGGAGTTTTGGTTCCTCGCCGCTGTCGCCTCTGGCTTGCTCAGTTGGGGACACTTAATTTCTAACGATTATCATCAATTTGATTTCATATATACTATTTAAACTAAACTGAGCTAGACAATGACATCTCTGAATTCAATAATGAAATGCCTTTAATTGAAATTGAGTGTTTAATCTTATTATACATTACTGACACTCTATCCTCCAATTTGATACTAAGTGCTTTGACACAATCTGTATTGTTAAAAGCGCTATATAAATAAAGGTGACTTGACTTGACTTGACATCATCACGGCAAATGAAGAGGCAAGTAATGTACAAAAAGTCTTAGCCAACTGAAGAAATAAGCAGGGATTCAGTCCATGTTTTCAAAAAGTCACAGTGCTAGCCAACTCAATTGAAGTGGTCCCAGCCATGCGTAGAGTATTGGTAAAACAGAATTACAGACCAAACAGTGAAAGACCATTATTGGTTTATTCTCTTCTATGACCTCATAGATTACGTGAACTAGTGAGCTGGATGAGAGATTCTCTGTAAGTAAGAAAAACTGATCTCCAGTCTTACAGTTGTGGCCTAACGGTTAGAGAATTGGACTTGTATCCTAAAGGTCGTGGGTTCGAGTCTCAGTACTGGCAGCAATGACCAGCGCTCTCTTCAACCCTCAATACCACGACTGATGTGAGGCGCTTGAACAAGACACCAATCCCCAACCGGGCACTGCAACAAAAAAAGGCTGCCCACTGCTCCACGTGTTTGTGCGCACTTGGATGTGTGAAATCCAGAGCCCAAATTCCGAATATGGGACACCATACTTGTCAAAACATCACATCCTTTCCTTCTTTTTTTTTTTCTTGTTGGCTCCTTACCTGCTCTTCCTTTCTGTCTACCCAGGCCCGGTTCTATTGGTGTACTAAGCACCCTCAACCAAATCAATAGCACCCTCAGTTAAAACTGTAATAGCATTTCATTGCAAATTTGGCAAACTATCCAGTTCGTTATGGTTTGCGTTCTGGATATCAGTTTCTATTTCAACGTGTTTTTGCAGCGTTAAGCATTGTAGCCAATTATAGTCATATCTGTTGATTTCTCTAATGCAATAGCCAATCAGAGGCATTTAAGTTAGAATCCACTCACCGCAGTGTTTTTATTCAGGTGTTGTGTTCAGCATGAATCATCTTATTATAACAAAGCATAGACAATGTAAATACGAGATTCATTGTGCGGCACAGTGAACTTCATTGATTATAACGTAACTTTGTGAGATCATGATGAACTAAGATGAATGACAGTTTTATGGTGATTATAAACCTGTGATATACTACCTGTGACTGTTTTGCCAGGCTCTATTTGGGCTTTTTTTTTTTTTTTCTTATTATTGCCTTTTTCAAATAAACATTCAGTTTCATCTGCATTTGGGCTCTCTCTGTGTTATTCAGAGATGCTTAGTTTTTATTACCTTATATGTCCAAAACTGTAATTTGAAATTGTGAATCTAAATAATTGGAAATCATGCAAAAAAGAAAAGAAAAGAAAAAAAAATAACATAAAAACAGCACACATTTTATTTATCTATTATACCATTTATGTAGTTTTGTTCGCTTGGCTGTTTCCTTATAAAAGTCCAGAAATTTGTCAAGTTTTTCGTCAGGTGTCTTTTTTTAGTGATATGATGTCATTACGTCGCTGTCTTGCATTGCTGATTGTGATTTCCAGCATCAATACACCTGCCCTTTTCAGGGAACACGAGAACGCGCAGTAATCTTAGACCACTTAATCTAGATCTTTTTTATCAAATCCGCAAATTCGTTTGAAGAACCAAATTAGCCTGAGATCAGTTATCAGGATTAGAAGATCTGGCATCTTTCAAATCATCTCAGATGTATTAAGCGAGGTAAGAAGAATGGACCCCAGCACCAAAAATAGAAGCAAGATTAGTGTTAGCAAAAAAGCACAAAGGGTGAGCATGTAGAGTTTTGGAACAGTTTTATGGACAGATGAAACGAAGATGAACCTTTATCTAAGTCAGGGGTGTCAAACTCAGTTCCTGGAGGGCCACAGCCCTGCAGAGTTTAGTTCCAACCCTGCTCCAACACACAAACCATGTAGTTTTCAATTGAGCCTGAAGAGCTTGATTAGTTGGATCAAGTGTGTTTAATTAAGATTGGAGCTAAACTCTGCAGGGCTGTGGCCCTCCAGGAATTGAGTTTGACACCCCTGATCTAAGTAATGGGAAAGGAAAAGTGTAGAGAAAAAAGGGAACTGCAAATGATCCTAAGCATACAGCCTCATCTGTAAAGCGTGCTGGAGGTGGTGTCATGGCGTGGTCATGCATGGCTGTCTCTGGAACAAGCCCTCTCAACTTTAATGATGACTTAATGTATGATGACAGTAGCAGAATAAATTTGGAAGGGTACAAAACAATCTTGGTTACCAATATTCAAGAAAATGCCACCAGATTCATTGGAAAGTGCTTCATATTGCTTCAGGAGAATGACCCAAAAACACCCGGCCAGTTCAGTCAAGGAGTTTATCAGGGCAAAGAAATGGAAAGTCTTTAGATTTCCCAAATCAATCTCCAGATTTAAATCCGATTGAACATGAATTTCACCAGCTGAAGAGGAGACTAAAGGCAGAAACTCCCCAAAACACGCAACAGTTGGAATTGGCTGCATTAAATGCTGGGAAAAGCATTTCAATGGTTGAAACGAAGAGTCTGGTGATGACTATGGGTTGCAGCTCTGGTTACACGCAAGGGATCTGCAACTAAATAATAGCTTTTAACCTTTTACATCTTCCTTAAATTCAATTGTCCCAATACTTATGCTGGGACATATTCTACACCATGCCTGATGCCACATCTTGCCATTGACCATGTGGCTTTGGGTGCATTGGTCCTCTGTACGGATGCTTTGGCTGTTGAAGGCCATTACAGGTTGGTGGCACATCTCTGTGATCACTTTCCGTGTTCCATTGTAATTGGAGAATCACTGGATAGTTCGTGAAGTGCAGAGCAGGGCTCTTTTGTCATCTGAGTAGTTAGTGCTCCGGTGGGAGCAGTGTTCTGCTGAAGTGGCAACCCCCCTTTAGTTCTGGCCATGTTGTTGGTGTAGACCAGGACTAAGGCAGTAGTTGGTGAATCCAGCTTTCAGATGAAACTCCTTGGGATGAGAGTAAATTAGGCATGGTGTAGAATGCAGATGCCATTTGAGTTTGAGGATGTAATGTGGTCTTGAGTGAGTCCACGTAGTTGACATTAGCTCTGCATCATTGCCTCTTGTGAAGAGCAGCTTTGGCACTGGCAGTTGTCGGCAGGTACAGGATGTCTCTTAGAAAAGGGGGTGTGGCTCAGAGTGGGGCCAGGTTCCCTCCATTCCCTGGAAGGTGTGTGGTTGAGGGTTTGGCCACGCTGTCTGTGTGTCACACTGTCGCTGTCTGTTCCCCTTTTGTGTACACTGGTACTGCAGTCTCATTTTCACCAGAGTAAACGACTGGTATGATCTTGCAGGAAGTTCCTGCACTTGACAGGGCTTCCCCAGGGGGTTGCAAGGTCTCATAGGGAAACTCGTGCACTTGTTTGCGACGGCAGGTCTGGTGTGTGCTCGGTGAGTGCTTTGAAGCGTGTGAGGCTTCAGGCCATGTCCTCATGGCTGGCTGTGAGATTTTCCTGTGACCTCGGCGACCTGACAGTCTGTCGGGGTGACCTGTCTGGATGGAGTGGCAGGGGTTCTCGCACTTCAGCCCGGAGTTTCGCTGGCTGGAAAGGTGAACGTTCCCGCACTTGAGTCCAGTTCTATGAATGCTTAAAGTCCTTTGGGGCTCAAAACAATACAGCAGGTCTATGTTGGTGAAAAGAGAGCCTGTGTCCATTTGTGTTGTGTACACGAGGTGTACAGTCTCATGGAGCTGATGGTCAGGTGCAGGGGAGTTGGCCGTGTGTGTATTTTGGCCTCTCATGGGTGGTCAGCCGTCTGCTGATGTGCTGTCTGGGTGCCATGACCAGCTGGCGTTTCTCTGAGTAGGAGGGCATTCTGGTAGGTTGCTGGTTTCTCATGTCGCTCGTAGTTAAAAGGAGTCTGATAGGCTGATATATCCTGTTTGTCCTGCCAGTGAGGACGCTCTCAGGATCAGTTCCCTTAATTAGGCAGTCGTGGCCTAATGGATAGAGAGTTGGGCTTGTAACCCGAAGGTCGTGGGTTCGAGTCTCGGGTCCGGCAGGGAATACCACGACTGAGGTGAGACCCTTGAGCAAGGCACCAAATCCCCAACTGCTCCCCAAGCGCCGCAGCATTGGCTGCCCACTGCTCCAGGTGTATATTCACTACTGTGTGTATGCACTTGGATGGGTTAAATGCAGAGCACAAATTCCAAGTATGGGTCACCATACTTGGCCACACACCACTTCCCTTTCCCTTTCCCCCTTAAGGTCCTCAGGATCTCTGTTGCTGGCCCGTGTGCTCTCCAGAATCAGTTCTGGGTACTGTGCAGAGATAGGCAGGATTTTAACAGTCTCTATGGAGGCAGCGCTGTGTTCTCTGTAGGCCATATGGGCTGAGTTCTGCAGATGTCAGGTGGTCATTGTGCGGGGGAAGGCCATGGCGCTTGGGTGGTGACTCATAATGTGATGCGGATTTCAGGAGGAGAGAAGGTTCTGGATTTGAAGCCTTCCTCCCTTGTGGCCTGTTCTGTCATCTGCCGTAGATTCAGAGCTGGCAGCAGCAGGCTTCTTGTAGTTTTTGTAATCCGCTTTGACAGGTTCAGACTGCTGATACAGGATGCTGGGTGCCTCAAGGCCAGCGGTGATCCAGAGCAGATAGTCTGTCTTGCGTGGTCACATTGGGCAGAGTTCAAGCATAAAGGCCTATGTTTTGCAGATGGGCAAGTGTTGTGGCCCTCTGCAGTATTTAGGTTGACAATTGTATTGTCTCTGGCCAGCTTGTTGGGGTCTGTGGGGCCACACAGTGTGTACATCTGCAGTGATCCTCTGGAAGGGTCCCTGCCCCACCCCCCTGTAGTTGCTGGCTGTTGAAGTGTGAACAGTGGGCTCTCGCCCCCCCCCCCTCGCAGGTTTGGACTCTTGGCTAAGGAGGCCTGGGCCTGCTTGTCAGGGGAAATTCTGTTGTGTTTCCCCTGTCTGTTCATCTTGTGGTCTGCAAGCGTATTTTAGTTCATTTGTGACATTGAGTTCACCTTGGCTTCGTTTGACTTTACCCGATTGGTGCTTGGAGTTGTCTCGTTGCTGTGTTGCGTCAGGCAAGGAGTCAGAAGTTTGTCTTTCCCAGTACTCCTCAGTTGAGTTTTGTTCAAGGAGCTCTTTTGCTAGTGTCAGCAGCTCCTGTAACTCAGAAGTAGGTATGTCCAGCTGTCCTTGTGCAGCATCCGTTTGGCACCTGTGTGAAGGGTGTGAAGGAGGATGTTGTGGTGGACTGTCGTTGGACATGCCGTGGTGTTTGCAGGATGAGGATGGCCTTTTCCATGGTCTCTGCTAGTGGTTGGCCTGGGGCCTAGGTCTGTTGCCACGGTGATGGCTCTGTCCTCCGCTGGCTAGTGGCTTCCTGTAGAAGGGCCTTGCATTGTGGCAATGCTGGGTGCCTTCTGGGGCCTGCTTTGGATTCTGGGTTGTGCAGTTCAGAACCAGTGGGGTCTTACAAACACCTTTGGTAGAGCCCTTGTGCTTGTTAAAGGCCTTCTGTGTCAGGTCACGCAGTTGTTGAATAGGCATTGTGTGGCAGGCCATAATGCCTAGATGGTGACTTACAATGGGGTGGAGGTTTCGGAGGAAAAGGCTCTTAAAGCTGGCTGTGTGACGTGCAGCAGGGTGCCTTTTATTTTCGAGTCCATGCACAGTTTGTAAGACTGTTTCAGTTCTCTCTGAACCGTGTCAAGCTTTCTTTAATGTTGCAGAATTGCTGAGTCAGGGTGTGGACTTCAGCTCTGGCTGCATGCAGATGACCTTCTAAGGCCTTAGGTCTGGTGTTGCTCTCATTAAGTTCCACATACGCTGTTTTTAACAGTGACTTTGTGTGAAACAGTTCTCTTTCCAAGTCCTGTCTGATGGCTTTTTCCAGCTGCGCTTGGTGTCCAGCAGCTGTTAGAGCCTCCTGAAGACTGGTGATTTCCTTCTGTTGTGCCATTCTGTAAGGTTCTTTGCATCCGTTCTGTGCCTTCTCTCGCTGAGCGGGTGTCAGTTCCCTGTAGAACTCTGTAACTTGCAGGTTCAGTTCATTTACCTCCTGTCTGAGGCCCTTGAGGGTGTGGACCAAGGAGAAGATGATGCTAGTCAGCTCCTGGTGGTTCAGCCTGGGTGTCAGGTGTCCACTTGTGTCACAGTCTCGCTGTTCCTTTCTCTGCCATTGCAGGTCGCTGGCTGCTTTGGGCTGAAGGATGTGCTCTGCCGGGTTTTCAGCTGGTCCTGGTGAGCTGGCCGGGCTGGATGTCTGTGGAATGTCTGAGACACACTGGCATGCTTGGGGGAACACCAGAGAGAGACAGGCAGAATGCAAATGCAAGTATGTACAGAGGTGTTAGGCTATCTGTATGGGGAAAGTCTAGGCCGTGTAAGGTGTGACTAGCTAGTGAGGGGCAGCTAGTGAGGTAAGAAGCTAAGAACATAAGGAGAGGGTTTGAGTAATTCTGTTGACGGGGCTGTAAGCAGTGGTCAGCTAATGACCGGGCTATACGTGTGGACAAACTATTACTCAAAGCACTGATGGTTCACAGGTTTGGTCACTATGAAGGTATCAAATAAACAAAACTGAAATAAAATTAGGAAGAGACAGAGGGAGAAGGAAGGGCGTTCCTTATTTAGTTTAAGCTAGGAGATATGACTGAGCAGTTGTCACTTAGTAAAAGGAATGCTGCAGCAGGGTCATAAAACCTAGGGGGGTCTGTTAACTAAGCTAACATCAAACACATCAAGGTAAATAAACAGACATGATAGGATGTGTTTCTAGTCTGCTCAGGGGCCAGGAGTAAGGAGGGTAATAGAAGAGACAGGAATTAGGCTACTAATAACCTGTACAGTTCATTAAGGGGACAACAGTCGCTAGAACTGCTTTAATCCTATACCGAGAGGGAAGATGGTGATGGTCGAATAACTAAAATAAGGTGAAGGTAAAATAAAATTGTCCCAATAGCTTTAGGAAACTAAAAGGAATAATAAAAAAACAAATTGATTTAGTTAAATCTCAGATTTAAGTAAAATCAACTTAGCTGAATCTGTACATTCAAGCGAAAAGTAAATGAATGAAATGAAATCAAAGAGAGGTAGAATAAAGTCAAAATAAAAATAAAACAAATAGAACCAACGTATGTGAGGAGGGGCCAACCTGAATCTAAACAGAAGGTGATAGCACAAACAGGAAGTGAAATCAAGAGTGAGGGAGAGCAAGAGAGAGCGAGAGAGAGAGAGAGAGGGGAGTGGCTACACTTTACACTCACAAGTATCTTAAGTGTTAGTTGGATGCTTATAGTTAACAGTTGAGGTAAAGGGCTTAGTTTAAATGCCTGTGCGGCAGCTAAGAGAGTTAGCTTTAGGCTACACTCAGTTGTTTGCTTACACAAGGGTCTGTGACGTGTGTGCTGTTATCAGATTGAACCAGAAGAGGCTGCTCTCCACTTCCGGGGTCAGACGTTACTAAGAGACCGATGCGAGTTTACAACACGCGCAAGTGGAGCAGAAATTGCGCTGTTGTAAACATGCATGGAAACTCACGTGGTGCATAAACGTGTCGCATACAACTTCATTCACAAATCAAAACAGCACATTCACTTCACAGACCATGGCGAATTACTAGTTAGCTAGGCTAGAATTACACCATTAATTCGCTATTCAATTGCATCACTTCAATGACTACAATGATACGCAAAGGTTACAAGAAGGCATTAACTCGGGGAGATGAGAAACATCGCTCAAATCATCAATTAACTAAATATCCTGTCGCGAGTTTTCTTTGTCACTCAGTTTTAATATCACTGCAAGTGGGATTTCTTCGCCAAGCAGATTAATTTGTGCCGCTAATCTGAGATTTTCTCGTCAGAGAAGACTTACACATTTAAAGCTGAAATGGGGTTTTCTTCGCCCAAAATCAGATTAATTTATTAATTTATGTGGGATTCTAATCTGAGTTTTCTTCGTCAGAGAAGATTTACACATTTAAAGCTGAAATGGGGTTTTCTTCGCCCAAAATCAGATTAATTTATTAATTTATGTGGGATTCTAATCTGAGCTTTCTTCGTCAGAGAAGACTTAAACATTTAAAGCTGAAATGGGGTTTTCTTCGCCCAAAATCAGATTAATTCATTCTGGTACCATCTATACGGGCTGGTAATCTGGGATTTTTCATCAGAGAAGTCTTACGCTCTACTAACAACAGAAATTAGGACTTCTTCACTAATATCAGGTTAGTTCCTTATCGTACGATTTAAACATGTATTATAGCATTGATAAACTTCTACTGCTCGTAGTAAGGTGCATTCAAGCTATAGTCTAACTGATTTTATCAGAAACTGCATGTGTAGGACGTTAATAAAATTTATGAGACAAACACACAAGTTTGATACTGAGTCTGCTTGCAAATAATGTTTAAACGATTGCCACCATTCTCCACCATCTGTAGCAAATTAGCTCAAAAAGGCAATTGTATATAAATAAAATAATTACAATTATGATTAATTACAATTATTTATATCGGCTGACAGTAATAACTGTCGCAGAGTTAAATTGCCATCAGCTGATCTGTTCCTCCAGCGAACATTCAGTGTAAATTCATATCAACTCTAAGAAAGAATATTTCCGTGGCCACAGAAAATACCTTCCTATTAATGCATTAGAGCATGTAGCAAGGGTCAAAATCGTAAAGGGATATTAATATGCAAGGCAGAAACAGAAACTCATGTAATCTGTGCACAAGAGTTTTATTAACTAAACGCTAACACACATAACTAATCTAAACAAACAACGAATAACATACACTCACGCATACATACAAAGTGGAGCTAATGTGGATGAATGAAGCCATTAGAGAAAACAGAGAATGCAGTTATGGAAAAAGTCATTTAACCACCTGAGTAAAACCATCAGCGCCATTTATAACGGGGTCTATAACTTATACTAAACCTCTGTTTCGTTTAGTTAAATGTACTATACTTGAACTTCTTTTGTGTCCAGAATGCGGTCTCGGATGAAAAGTCTTGATGGTTTCAAGGTTTTTGGACTCGCGATCACATTCTTCCGGGTTGAAGAGTGATGAATTCCAAAGATGTTCTGAGGTAGAAATGTTCTTCCAGGTAGAGAGTGGAAAAAGAGCTAAGAAAGAGATCTGCTGAGGTCCGAGGAGCTTTGGTTGAATGGAAAGACAAGGCCGTAAAGCCTGGCACAAAAACTTAATGGTCCCGAAGAGTTCTAGCTCACATCTTCCTCATCCTCTTAGGATCTAACAGAACTGCAGACTGGGTCTTTGTGGTCAAGAGTCATCTCCCAGGCTGGGGAGATCACCCACTGCTCCATGTTGGGCCGACCGGGCACGCTCGCACCGGTTAGGCTCTCTGTGAGTCCCTCACAGAGCAATCAGAAGATAGCAGAAGAGCTTTTTGCAGAAGAAGTTTTTGCAAAGAGAGTTTTTTTTAGAAGAGAAGAGACGGACCTGTGTGTGAGAGCTTTATTTGGTATAGAGGTCCCACCTCTGGGGAGTCAAAGAGCCAATGGACTCCAGTCTCTTTGGAGGGAAGGTTTTACGACTCTTTGTCTCTGAGCATGGTAATTTGCATGGGGTTGGATTGGAAGTTCATATACAAACTATTAAAGTTTCTTAGAACACTTATATGTTGCATAGGTAGCAACATATAATATACACTCTCAATTAGATCATCCGAAGACGAATTGATAGAGATCAAACATGATATAAGTGAGGTAATATTAACTAGTGATCTATCATAAGCATGCATAAAACAGGATACAGTACAAAAGACAGTATACAAGAACAGTAACAATATACACAATGACCTGAGGATATGTGTGTTCATTCAAAGAAAGTTTTTTTCAATTAATTAATTAGAGAAGAGTCCATTTTTATGTGCATTACATGTCTTTCCTACGGAAAGTGTAGTGAGAGAGAGAGCTCTCTACATGCCATTAGGTCGTAAAGCTTATCTGGCCTGGCAAAAGTCTCCTGGTTGCCATGGTAGCCAGGGGCCTGGACTTCGTTCACAGACATACAGGCACCGAGTCTGGTGTTGGGTGAGGGGTCTGTGACTGTTAATCTAAATCTAATCTATTTGTTAAATCAATGTTAGAACAAATGTGTGTCTGATTGGTCCAAATGCTACACTCTTGACAATACCCCATAGATTCTCTATGGGGTTCAGGTCTGGTGAGTTTGCTGGCCAGTCAAGCACACCAACACCATGGTCATTTAACCAACTTTTGGTGCTTTTGGCAGTGTGGGCAGGTGCCAAATCCTGCTGGAAAATGAAATCAGCATCTTTAAAAAGCTGGTCAGCAGAAGGAAGCATGAAGTGCTCCAAAATTTCTTGGTAAACGGGTGCAGTGACTTTGGTTTTCAAAAAACACAATGGACCAACACCAGCAGATGACATTGCACCCCAAATCATCACAGACCGTGGAAAGTTAACACTGGACTTCAAGCAACTTGGGCTAAGAGCTTCTCCACCCTTCCTCCAGACTCTAGGACCTTGGTTTCCAAATGAATTACAAAACTTGCTCTCATCTGAAAAGTGGACTTTGGACCACTGGGCAACAGTCCAGTTCTTCTTCTCCTTAGCCCAGGTAAGACGCCTCTGACGTTGTCTGTGGTTCAGGAGTGGCTTAACAAGAGGAATACGACAACTGTAGCCAAATTCCTTGACACGTCTGTGTGTGGTGGCTCTTGATGCCTTGACCCAAGCCTCAGTCCATTCCTTGTGAAGTTCACCCAAATTCTTGAATCGATTTTGCTTGACAGTCCTCATAAGCCTGCGGTTCTCTCGGTTGGTTGTGCATCTTTTTCTTCCACACTTTTTCCTTCCACTCAACTTTCTGTTAACATGCTTGGATACAGCACTCCGTGAACAGCCAGCTTCTTTGGCAATGAATGTTTGTGGCTTACCCTCCTTGTGAAGGGTGTCAATGATTGTCTTCTGGACAACTGTCAGATCAGCAGTCTTCCCCATGATTGTGTAGCCTAGTGAACCAAACTGAGAGACCATTTTGAAGGCTCAGGAAACATTTGCAGGTGTTTTGAGTTGATTAGCTGATTGGCATGTCACCATATTCTAATTTGTTGAGAGTGAATTGGTGGGTATTTGTTAAATGTGAGCCAAAATCATCACAATTAAAAGAACCAAAGTCTTTACTACAGTCTGTGTGCATTGAATTAATTTAATACACGAGTTTCACAATTTGAGTTGAATTACTTAAATGAACTTTCCACGACATTCTAATTTATTGAGATGCACCTGTATATTTTTTATTTAATTCAGACCAACACAAATTACTATAACAGTTGTTGAAGCTACATTTCCAAGTCATGAAAAAAGCTTTAAATGCATTTTCAACGTTTTATTCCATCCAGTCACATTATATGCATCTATAGAACATCCAATTTACATTTTAAGAAATCACTTCTCAACTCTCCTTAAAAATGTGGTGACAAAAACATCCTACATCAGTGATGTTTATAGGAGTGAACCTTAAATTTGCAGAATATCATAGCTAAAATTTTGCCTTATTTTGAAAAGCAAATGTACTTTTATCTACCATTTTACCAATCTGTGAATATTTCTGCATAAGCAAGTAACATTTCGAGCTTGTGTTTTTCTAGCTGTGCTTTTTGGCACACAAACAAAAAGTACCCTCATGGTATTTCATTGAAAAAAGGACATTTTCTTTGCTACCATTTCTTGATGTAATGCAGAATATTTACATGTAGATGAATTATTATTCTTCAATAAAGGTTTTCTAGAGTGTTAACAACAGCACTACATTTTAAGCATCACATTACATTATCTAGACCTACACATAAAGTATTAGAGTAAACAGGGCCAAGATGAAGCATTCAGATACACGAGACAGATTTAAAAAAAAAAAAAAAAAAAAAAAAAAAAAAAAAAAAAAATCAAGCTCATTCAAAAATTCCCTTTAATGACAGGTGTAATTAGACGTGAAAATGGGTCAGAAAAACTAATGAAAAATTGAGCTGTCTGGCCCTATTAGTGTATTAAATTCAGTATGTACATTAACTGGAATAATCAAAGAACATGATATTTATGAATTTGACATTCTTAAAAATTTAAGACATGGCAATATGTTACAATGTTGTATTTGAAAGAAAAAAAGAAAATCTATATACAGCAAGACATCCATCGTTGCAAAGCATTTAAGATACATTTCCAAAGAATTCCCCCACCCCCATGTGTAAATGTGCGCAGATAATCAGTTGACTTCAATATACAATTTAAAAGAGGGACCAAAAAAACAAAAACAAACATTTTTAGTGACAAAGCAGTATGTACAAACTGGACAGGAACAAACGCAGAGCACCCTCTAGAGAATCAGCGTATGTCATATTCTTTGTTAAACACTATGCTGATGTTAAGTTTGTGTTTTTGATCAGAATCAAAAAAAAAATTTTTTTTCATCAAGATAAAGCCATCCAACATATCAAACAAGCACAAAAATTTTAAAGAAATAAAAAATAATTTTAAAAAATGTGCTCCTTTAAAGCAGGGCTTTCTTAATGAGCAAAAACACTTTGGAAGACTAGGATATGTTAATGCTATTTTACAAATGAATAAAATAGTCTAATTAAATTCACAAACTGACAGAGTTGGTAAATGTACAGTGATGTATAATATTAGTAACTATTACTTAAGTTAAGTTCATATTTAACAAACATCAACATCAAATATAATGGAAGAAATTAAAAGGCTTTGTGACTTGCAGTAAGCAAGGCAAGTCGAATATATGTGGAACTGCACCTTCTTCATAGAGTCAAAGTCAGCAGAGTCAAAAACAGTTTTGGAATGTATGCAGGTTTGGAACATGAGAGTGAGTGAATGATGATTTGATATTATGGTAAACAGCATACAGATGTTACTAACTCTGGGTTTGCTACTGATTTCAGTCACTGTTCGCATCTATGCTGAGTTTGGGGAAGAGTAATCAATTCTTCAGAAGAAAAGAAAAGCAGTCAAAGCTAGCACAGTATGTGTCAATGCAAAGCCAGAGGAAGAACAACAAATAGAAAATAAAAATAAGAAAAGCACATTGCATAGTATATAAGCTCATTTTAGTGTTTTTTGATAGCATGCGTAATGTTTAGTGTCATTAGAGATAACATCGATTACACTGAAAATCCAATCTAGGTAAATCACATTCATACCCAATAGTGCTAAATCACTTCTACAGTACATCTAATGTAAACAAACCGAGAAAGCAAATGAAAATGTAATGCGTAACAATGGAATATCTGGCAATGTAACTTGTGTGTCCTCTGGTTCCTATTGCACGCTAACCGCAGGACAGTCGCAGTGGTGTGAACGACCCTCTAATAGTAGGCCCAAAAAAAACACACAAACACACAGAACAAAACATATTTGCAATGAGCACTGTGGAGGAAGTGTTTTCCTTTTAGGGTGTCTGAGATCCAGATCTTTTGAAGCTACCCAGCAGACTCTGAACGCCCTTCTTCACACTGGATCCGACCCTGCGGGCGACAGAGTCAGCAGGTGGGCCGGGCAGACAAGAGCTGCCACTGCTGGGAGGCCGAGCGTCCAAGCACTTCTGATACCTCAGCTGTGAATGTTGGAATACATCAATGAAACTCAAAACATTATAGCAACAAATTTCAGCTTGAACTAGGGTTGTCAGACTATACTCTGTAATCTAATTTACACTGTTAAAACAGTCTCCCCAAACACCCCGGTCAGTCAAACAGTCCCCAAACACTAGCCAAACAGTCAGACCAACAGAAATGTTTTACGTTTGGGAGGGACTTCCCGTATTTACTGCAAGTTGAATTAATTCACTGCACATGTGGAAGAGACTGGGGAGTTCATGGCTAGTGCTGCACACTTTTTTATATTTATTATTGGTGTTCTTTGCCTTTAGTATATAGTACAGTAGAGAGCAAAGAGAAAGCAAAGAACCAACAGTGTTTGGCATTACTTTAACCCATGGGCGTCGGAAGCAAAATAAATGTGGGTGGGTCCTCCCCCAGAAAAAAAAAATTACTGGAGTGTATGCCATTTTCTGTAGTCTGGTGCCTTTTAATTAACGGAATAGGCCGCCTTGTTGGGAGGGGTTATTTACATTATCTCTCCACTAATTTCACAACATTACAAAAGACGGTTATTTACACACATTTCCAGTGGCGCAGGTGGTAAAGCGCGTAGTGTTTTTGACGCGAGCAACCCGAATCGAGCCCGCCTTTTGCCCGAATTGTTCTTGTCCCTTTTCACATCTCATATTACATCGGAAAGGCATTTGTTTTAAATAAAAATAAAAATGAAGGAAATAATCGAAAAGTTTAAATAAAGTACCGGCTAGGGTTAGGTGTATCTGAGCAGGCAGATACGCTAAGATGCTTTGTTTACTTTGCTGGGAGAGCAGCAGGCGCGATTAACTAGTGAAAACACAGAATGGAGTTATATGGACTCTGAATGAGCCAACTGGAATAGATTTGAGGAAGCAGCAGTGTGGAATTCAAGGCTGTAGCTAAATGGAGTTTAATCTATTAGGGCATTTGTCATGTGGAATGGATTTGACTGACGGAGCTCTGAAAAGCACACAGACATATTTGCTGAATTAGAGACGGTAAAAGTGGGTGGGTCCAATATCATTGGTCTTCAAAAGTGGGTGGGTCCTGTCCCACCTACATACAATGGTTCCGACGCCCATGCTTTAACCTTTAAAAAAAAAAAAAAAACTGCATACACAATTGGGATTTGAGAGCTGTAGCAGAGGGGCCAGCAATTAATGACTTAAAATCACAGTGTTCATGTTCTTCAGGAAGTAATGTAAAACAATATTACACTCTTCGCACTGGCTGCCGATTTGTTATAGAATTGATTTCAAAATTTTGCTTTTTGTTTTTTAAGCTCTGTCATTAAGGTCATCTCAACAAAGACTGTTGATGGTTTTGAGATTTAGGGCCTCGTTTATAAAGAGTGCGTCGCTCAGATATGTGCGCTTAAATCCACGCCAGCGCTCATATTTGTAAAAACTGTCTTTGACGTGGAAAAGTGTTTGGCGTCACATCAGGGTCTGAGCAAATGTACACACTTTTTCTTGTCGGAGTACTGCAGGTTTTTGGAAATGTAAGCTATCCTAAATTAAAGGATTTGGATGATGACTGGTAATCTTTTATGTTAATGACATTAATTAGGAGTCGTTTCAGCAGAGAGCTGAAACCATTCATTGCGCGCAAGTTCGATCATTTACGATTCATAGATTTCACATCTGAGACATGTGCGGGCGTTTTCTGTGCATACATTCATTCTATGAATCACACGTACGCATACTTGAGAGATGATCGTAAGATCAAATTTGGGATGGTTTCTGTGCAACATTTTATAAATGAGGCCCCTAGACTCAAGTCGAGGGGTGACCAAGCTTTTTCTATCATTGGTCCAAAATTGTGGAATAGTCTCCCTTTATTCTTGAGATTAATCTCCACAGAGTCTGAATTTAAATCTAAGTTCAAAACTTACCTTTTCTCTCAGGCTTACAACTGCTTTTGATTTTTAAAGTTGAATTTTCTGATAGGTGTTCTTGATGTAAACTCCCTTTATGATTGCTTTGTGGTCTTTTTATTCTCTTTTTTTTTTTTTCTTTTTTTTTTATCCTTTGCCTTTTTGTACAGCACAATGGTCAACTACTGTTGTTTTTTTTTTTCCTATATGACTAAAATTTGATCATTTAGATCAAACGCGTCCTTACTCACCATACAGGCGGCCTGTACGGCCTCACTTAGACTTGCTGCGTTTGGATCACACCAGAACATGTGGCAGATAAAGTCTCCAGGTCCCTCAGCCATTATGAATGCAAACGTGTGCACATCCTTCCCGACTCCCATAAATGACAGGAAACGCACACGACATTCAGAAAGAACTTCCTCTGCCTGAGACAATGAGATAAGAATTATGAGTGTGGTTATCTAATCAAATTTTTATGATAAAGCATTACATGTAATACTCATGTACCGCATAATGTCAACAAATAGAAACCTGACCTCAGAAGTCAGAATAGTGAGTGTTGCGGACGCCACGTTCACAGTCACAGGTGTCCAATCCTCCTTGTCTTTGTTAAGAGCCGTCTCCAGTGCTACATTAATCACATCCATGCCTTCAAGAGACAGATACCGACACGACTCAACTTCAATTTCAGGCAGCTAACTTTGATTTAAACATGAAATACATACATGCTATTTTAAGTGCTTACAGGTTACAAATATGGGGAAAATGCAGGTAAAACTTGTACTGTGTGTATAATAGTATAATGGTAAGTAATAGCAGTTAATGAGGACTTCCTACCAACTGGCTTTGCCACCAGCACACGACCCAAGTACCGCACCTGGAAGCGCTGAACCAGCTCATTCTTGGGAGCTGGGAACTCTGAAGAAAGAAAGATCCAATTCAGTCATAATGGTATCATTTCATTATTATCCATTACAGTACTCACTTGAGAAGGTGAGAGAGAAATATCTGATGCACACATTAAAAAAAAAACGTGTAGTCAAACCCAACACTGTCAACAGTTACATACTGTTCTGCAGACCGTCCACAAACAAAAGCTAAATTCATGTCATAAGTTACCCTGGAAAGGGATGTCCCTAAGTCTTGAGGGGTCAGTGTTCAGTCTGCTGGATGACTTCCTCTGGGCCATTATCTAGGGAAATACACAGAAAAAACAATATAAAACAAAACACATGGACATAATTGCATCGGCAGTTGTGTAGGATGCTCGCATTGTGTTCTCTATCTGGTTACCTGGTTGATCTAAAAGAGTAAGACACACAGGTGTTAACTACAAATAGAAATACTGATACTTGTGTATACAGAGAGTAAAAATAAATGACTAGAAAAAATATCTAGTATTGGTTTGATCAATTATTTAGCATAAAAAAATGAGGGGATGCACCAATAATAGATTTCGTTGATGCTGGATTTGATAGCACTGGTGTCTGTAGTAATCACTGTCGTCAAACTGCTCTGGAGGTACAGTATGTGCACCAACCTTATGCAAAAGGAACTCATTTTTAATGTTAATGCATTAACTGAGGTTAACTAATGAGATTTTATCGTAAAGTGTTACTTGGCCCTATAATTCTTTTGTACTTTAATCTGCAAAAGAATATATATATATATATATATATATATATATATATATATATATATATATATATATATATATATATATATATATATATATATATATATATATATATATATATTGTTTACTTTGACAATACTTTTTTTGCAACTAAATTTCAATACTGTGATAAAAACATCAGCAATTAATCGCAACATGAAAAGCTGATACTGTCATATGCCTATACCCAGATGGATGATGTCTCTGCAAAGCAACAGGAAAATCTCTGCAGAATGGTCAAGAGGTGGGATCTTGTCAGCTATAGCTTTAAAGGGGTCATGAACTGAGAAATCAAAATTCCCTTGATCTTTTGACATATAAGAAGAGGTCATTGTTCTATAAAAACATACTGTAAGTTTCAGAACTCAAAACTTTCTCATTAACAGCTGATATTGAAGCCAGTCTGGCAAAACGACAGCTTGTGGAATGTACGACTATGATGTAATAGTGTGGATAAGCACCGCCTCCGCAGAAGTTCAACACCTGCTCCTACGTCACTGCCTGTTTAGCCCCACCCACCGATTCTACATCACTGCCTGTTTAGCCCCGCCCACTAATTCTACAGCACTGCCTGTTTAGCCCCGCCCACAGATTCTACATATCTGCTTGTTTAGCCCCGCCCACAGATTCTACATCAATGCCTGTTTAGACCCACCCACAGATTCAACATAATTGCCTGTTTAGCCCCGCCCACTGATTCTACAGCACTGCCTGTTTAACCCTGCCCACCGATTTAACATCTCTGCTTGTTTAGCCCCGCCAACCGATTCAACATCTCTGCTTGTTTAGCCCTGCCCACCGATTCAACATCACTGCCTGTTTAGCCCTGCCCACAGATTCTACATCAATGCCTGTTTAGCCACTGCCTGTTTAACACAGGTCGACGCAGAAACCAAACGACAAAGATGTTTCGAAGACAACAAGCCGAGCGCTCACAAAGAAGCACATAGGAGCGTTTGAAAGCCACGTCTATCAGCGCGGATCCGTCTATGTGCAGATATATTAGGGATCCGCTGATAGACACGGTTTTCAAACGCTCCCGTGTGCTTCTGTGTTAATGCCTGTGTCAATTCTGTATGAGCGCTCTGTGAAAAGCGTGAAGCAATGATCATTGAAGCCAATCACAGTCATATATGTTGAGCACGTGAACACTATGGCCAATCAGTGGTGTTTAAGAATCCGTTCAACAGCGCTCAAATATTAGCGGGAAATGGATGTTTTTAAAATTGCAGTACCAAATGGTACCGAAGTCGGTACTTTTGACAACACTAGTACCCATATTTATTTCACATCTCATTTTTGTATATGTTGGTTTGTCAGCTACATCACATACTATTATTCACCTCATTTTGAACACGTTTTCTGATTAGCCTCCAGTTATCAACCCTCCTTTCTCCCAAAAATGAAAATTCTGTCATTTACTCTCAAGTTACCCTCAAGTTGTTCTAAACCTGTGTAAGTTTCGGAAACTTTTTTTTTTTTGATAGTCCACTCTAGACATTCTACTAACAGTAATGACTGCTAGTTGACATGTAGTTGCAAAGTTACTTAGAGTATTAGTAGACTGTCTGCTTAATGTCTTCTAACACTTTACACTTTATTTTGATGGGTTATACATACTACATACTGACTATGAGAAACTTTGCAAGTATATGTCAACATATTCTACTAACCCTAAACCTAACCTAAGAGTCTACTCTGAGAGTTAGTAGACATGTAGTTGCAAATTAATGAGAATTAGTTGACGTAGTTGCAAAGTTACTTATAGTTAGTAGAATGTCTAAAGTGGACTATCAAAATAAAAATGTAACCGAAGTTTCTTCTGTTGAGCACAAAACAAGATATTTTGAAGAATGTTGGTAACCAAACAGTTGACAGTAGCCAATGACATACATAGAATAGAAAAAAATACAAGGAAATTCAATGGCTACAATCAACTGTTTGGCATCAAAATCTCTCAAAATATTTTAAAATTTTGAAAAAAAGAAACTCATACAGGTTTGGATTAAGTGCAGAGTGAGTAAATGATGACAGAACTTTCATTTTTGAACTTTGCCTTTAAACACTCGACATCAATAAATGTAGAATATTTTAGACACTACAGCAGAGTGCACAATGTCTTTGATATTTAATCAAGAATGAGTATTTTTAGCCAGCAGCTATGATGTCCTCACCTTTGAGCAGATATCATGCAGGCTTGTGGCGATGTTCTTTGCAGGGGTGTCACACCGAAATACATGACACTTGAGCACATGAGTCAACTTGTCTCGTGCCACATATGCAAAGTCCCTGTTGTAAGAGACAAACATAAACATATGCATGTTGTCATATCACTTCAATTTATCCACACACCCATAAACTTATGCATGCACAGTAACAAACGTCTTGGATGTGTGTGAAACCTTGGTTCCCTGAAAAAGAATCGAGATGCCACATTATGGCTGATGCTATGGGAACACGCTCTGGTGTGACGACTGAGCCCATAAAGAGTGACGCCATTTTATTGGCAGATAGTGCTAACTCCGCTCACTGAGGTGTTGCTTCTCTGACGCCTCTTAAAAATGTGAACTTAAGAATTTCATTGACTGATTTTATATGAAGGAACCCAAGCAGATATGGAGTACGGCCAGCTACACAGCATTTTGTTCTTGATTCAGGGAACCAAGGTTACATATGTAACCAAGACATTCCCTTTCAAAGGTATCTTTGACACTGCATCAGTAGCCGACACTATAACATCACACCGCCACACAGATATCTTCCAACGATACTCCTCAGGCCAAAGTAGGGCTCCACGATTAATCGAAATTAAACTGGAATCGCGACTTGGAAAAGGCTTCGTCTTTTTTCAAGCACAGCTTGTCGGTTCTGTGATCAGTGGTAAATACTGCTCCATCCGAAGGCCAGAGGGCGCTCTTGTGCTGAAACTCCAAATATGCCCCACAGAAGGAAGATAATGCAAATCGTTCCAGGAAATCCCCATCACTGTAGCTGAATAAACAGAAGATTTAACTGCTTTCACTGATTCTACGTGACTAACAAAACACACCTACGGCAGTATGTGTTTTTTTTAAAGTTCTTCAACCCTTCTCAGGTATTTTCATTATAATAAAGTATATTTATAATGCTATGCTAATCGACAGTCTTTATCACTGCGTAGAATACTATGAAAAAATATCTTGCTCTTCCAAGTTTTATAATGGCAGTGAACAGTGGTCAGGATTATTATAAAATGCGCCTACCTCCTACACCATCTGCTGGAACGCCACTCTCCATTTGTGAGTATGGATATTATTCTTACACAAATGCATCGATTCAGGATGCCTTTATTAACCCCCCGGAGCCGTGTGAAGCACTTTTTATAATGGATTTATGAACTTTATGGAGCACTTTTTATGATCCTGGAAGAATGACAGTGGCCCACGGAGTGAATGTGCACTACAGTCGTAAGACACGCTCAAACAACCTGAACGGTGTCTCTGGCTGGACAGACATCATTGCATCCAAAAGATTAACGCTTTGAGAGCTTCTGAAATTGGGCGCAAATGCCAACATATCCACTCTATGGAGTGAGGACATCTCAGTGTGAACCACTTAATACAGGAAAACTCCCAAAATCCATACTCAGAAATATAATCATCCTCCTGAAGAGAAATCAGCACAAGCTCTTCATTATGAGGTGTCAGTGAAGCAATGCCTCAGTGGGTGGTGCTAGTATTATCTGCCAATAAATAGGCATGATTCTATACAGGCTTCAGACTATCGTCAAATCCAAGGGATTGTTAGTGTCTGCTGCTGATGCAGTGCCGAAGTAAACCTATGAAAGGGAACATCTTGTGTTTGCACTAATTCCTGTTTATAGAATTTTGGGAAATTATTCCAAAAATGTGGAGTAAGACAAATATCTCTAAGTGAATTTGACAATCATATTTTTCACTGTAAATATATTGTTATTTAAAAATAGTGAAATACTTCTATAAGTTAATATATTTAAATAATTATTAGTTTATGTCAACTAGGGTTGGACAATTAATACACATACAATAGAAATTACAATATGGCTTAGCCTTCGTGTGATTACCAAATGACAAAAAAAGCGATTTAATTAAATACTGTATATAGTCTGATGCACTCTGCACTGCTGATTTTACATCTAGCCATGTAAGTATATCACAGCACTACCACTGTCTTTAACATGTGTATGGTAATTTTGTCAGACACAAATCTGCATTTTAGCAGTACAGAGCAGCAACTTGTAAATGACCTGGAAGTGACTGCTGGTTAACATTTAGGCTTAATGGACCACGATTCAGTTACTAAATCATACTAACAGTATGTTATGCACAGAGTAGAAAAGAAGCAGACAGATGTAAAGGGCTGACAATATGAAGAATGCAAATACAATACAATGATGTCATGAATATGCTAATGAATGTGCAATGTCATCTAGTGACACCGAATCTTTACACAGATCTTTCCCAGACAACAGTAGTTCACAGTCACCACAATTGTCAAGTTCCAATAAATAAATAAATAAATAAACAAAATTAAGTAGCAAACTTGTCCAAAAGACTCTTATTTATCATTATCTTATTTTTTCTGAAGCCCTCAAATTAATTCAGTTTAGAAATGCAGAACAGAAAATCATATTTGAGAGCTGCACTAGAGGGGAAGATTTTCAGTGAATAACTTCTGCTCCTCACACAAAGCCATCACATACATTCAGAAGAAAGAGAATATAGTGCATGATACATTTACATTGTTTTTAGAAGCTTAACAGCTGTGGTATGTATGAGCAGTTGTTGAATGTAAAAGAGTGACATAAACATTCCTCCAAAATTGTCCTTTTGTGTTAGACAGAGGAAAGTCTAATCGACACGGTGTGAAAATTATGAAATTTCACTTTTGGGTGCATTACGCTTGGTATTGTAACAAGTACACAAAAGCTAACAAACAATACAATACAGTAACACACTACCTCTCTCTGGGATCCAGGATGCAGCAGGTCAGACAGAACAAAAACACAACATAATTCAGCAAAATCTAAATTATTAAAAAATAAGCAGCTTCAGACAGTTGCAGTTGCTACAAAAGTGATGAAATAACATAAAAGCCAATTTATTTCCTGTAACATTGTGCAACTGTCAGTCTGTGGTCATATACATGCTATTAATCTCTGATTCCAAAGCAAAAATGAGTCAAAAGATTCAGATTCAATCTCTCTTTAACCTTTAAAGATCACTTATGCTGGCAACTCACTGAGCTGCTCACAGACTTACCTGCCATCATCACGTCCAACTCCCCACACACGAATGCTGATGATCGGCTGAGAGTGCAGCAGCGTTCGACCATGAGGCTCGATCAGGTTCAGAGTCTCATTCTCCAGCACCAGAAGCATTTCCTTCCCCTACACAGCAACACAAACAAAGGCATACTAAGTGGTGTGCTTTTGCCTCTCCTTGAAATCCCAAACTTAATGTCAAAATCAGTCAAAACATGTAATGTCATAAATTGCCATCTTGTTTGACTGAATAAGCTGATCTTTTGGTTTCTCTCCATCAAATTTTAAGTAAAATTAGACAATGAAAGATGAAACACTTCATTTGTAAAGGATTTAATTCACAGGATTATCCACAAACAGACATTACACATGGCTATGTAATGCATTCTGTAAATTATTTGAATTTCCAGCAAACATAACTATAACAACAGTAATCCCCCTAATCCAAGGTACTTACAGATTTTTTTAATCATATTTAAGACCCTTTTTAAGAGCTGCACAAATAAAATGATGCACGTCCATACAAAGAGGACTTTTAAAATACTTAAAACATTTTATTCATTATATACATACGTATCGAAACTGTCAATATACACTATATTGCCAAAAGTATTGGGTCACCCCCTTCTAATGAACAGGTTTGACTACTTTAGTAATTTCCATGAGTACAAATCTTAATGTTTAAGCATATAATGATATTCTAGGGAACTGTGTGCTTCTAATTTTAAAGCAACAGTTTGGACAGGATCCTTTTCTATTCTAACATGACAATGCCTCTGTGTATAAGGCAAGGTTCAAAAAGAAATGATTGATTTAGTCAGTGTGGAAGAACTTGACTGGTCTGCAGAAAGCCAAGTCCTAATCCAAGCTGAACACCTCTGGTGTGACTTTAAATGCAGATCTTCAGCCAAAAACTCTTTACAAAACACCAATGACTTGTACATATGGGTACAGTCATTTTAGACACTTCCAAAACTGTTGCAACAGAGATGGAAATACAATTTTTAAATACATGCATTGTGTTTCCATCTTTGTTGCCACAGTTTTGGAAGTGCCTTTTTCTGTTCTAAAGAAGGGGGTGTCCCAATACGTTTGTCCATATAGTGTATGTACAAGTCATTGGTGTTTGGTAAAGAGTTTTTGGCTCAAGATCTACATTTAAAGTCACACCAGAGGTGTTCAGCTTGGATTAGGACTTGTCTTTCTGCAGACCAGTCAAGTTCTTCCACACTGACTAAATCAATCATTTATTTTTGAATCTTGCCTTATACACAGAGGCATTGTCATGTTAGAATAGAAAAGGGTCCTGTCCAAACTGTTGCTTTAAAATTAGAAGCACACAATTCCCTAGAATATCATTATACGCTTAAACATTAAGATTTGTACACATGGAAATTACTAAAGTAGTCAAACCTGTTCATTAGAAGGGGGTGACCCAATACTTTTGGCAATTTAGTGTATATACAAATTAAAGGCAGATGCTGGATTTTGCTATAATGCATTTAAAGAAGGGTAATAAACAGACTATGCCAATACTAGTAAAATGTATATACTGAAAGCGTTAACATTCTTGATTTGTTGCTCTTGTATATTAGATAGTTTATTGTGTAACCTACATGCCAAGAATACCCAGAAAAGTAGATTTTAATCATAATGCAGGACTTTACAGAGCTAAAATACGTGAGAAAGTGCAACAGTACAGCATTTTTATTTTTAAAGTCGGCGTGAAATGGAAATTGAAATTGTCTTGATGCACACGGATAAATCATTTATAATAAACATATTATGATAAAAATATTCCATTAAAAAAAATTGTCAATTTTGATTTCATGGTGACTTTACACATCTAGCCAGAGCCGTCACACAAAACATTGTTCTGTTCAGTTTCCGGGGTGGGGGGAGTTTGGGGGCTTCGCACTGCCCTCACGATGGTTGTGTGTGCAATGCTCACATTTATTTAATTAAAAGATTTTGAAATTTCTTATTACATTAAGGGCATATTGTAATTCTTGTTTCTCTTTCATAGGTTAACTCAACACTGCGTAGTGATGATGCAATGGGAACGCCCCTTGAGTGTGCGATTGTTCTGAAGCCCACACAGAATCACACTCATTCATTGGCTGATGGTGTGGGCACTGCCTCAGCGATGCAACATCACTTACTCTAATACTAGTGAACTAGCAAATGATTTCCTTCCTTCAGAAGCGGTTCATCTGGCCCATGCTTTTTGGAAAATTTGACCAAATTGCTTATTTGTACTTCTGTGACTATTCAGTGGAACTTTGTTCTCCTCGCAATGAAGTGCAATGGATCTCTTTGCTGCCAGCCGCCTTCCTCTCACTTTATTGTGAACGACGATCTGCACAGTAAGTGTGTGAAATGTCTTGGTATTTCTCACACGTGCGAGACTATTTACAGTGCTTCTGGTTGCAAGTTTTGTGAGAATTTTTAGACTGTCCACGTGAGGTTTGCTGTGTTTGATAGAAAGTCATCCGCTACACCCTGTTGCGTTGCTTCAAAGGGCGCTGAGGCCTTTCCCGAATCCATGACCTGGGGTTCAGATGTTGAGCTTGAGGCTATGGAGAGCGAGCAGACGGGGCTCCTGCTTTCTCTTCCTCTCTCGCCCGAACAATCTCACCATGCGGATTTGCCGGTGGAATTGGTCAATGATTATTTGTGTCCTAGCTAGGAGGCACAAATAGCAGTTTTCTTTTGGGATAGATGACATTCTGTATGCTGCGGCGGCAGATTCAGAGGACTTCAGGCCTGCTTCGGTTGAAGCTCTCCTGTCTAGCGGCCAGGTGGCATGCCCTTTCCTTATGGAAATTAACTATGGTTTACTACAAATAAAACCAAAAAACCATGGTTACTATAGTTAAACAGTGGTAACCACAAATTAACCATGGTTTAACTTTGTGATATAACTGTGGTTAAACAAATGGTAATCAATACACCAAAAAAAAAAATGGTTACTACACTATAATAAAACCATGGATAAATTTCGAAAGGTGTTCTGCGGCCTAGACAAAGCTCAAGGATGTATTGAGAAGCTTAACATTGAGTGGCTGGATGAGCCTTGTGAGTGCCAGTCCTCTAAGCTTTCTGAGCCTTTCCTGAGTGGCCCTAATTCTCATCCTGCTCGGAGAAAGGACAACTTTTTCAGGGATCGCGCCTAGTGACCAGTCCGGACTCGGGAAGAGCCCTTTAGGAGGAGTGATGAGCTGGTGCATCCCCCACCTCACATGGTTTGGGGAGATTATGGTCGTAACTTGACCCGTCAGCACCCGTGTAAGCAGATTGCGCTGAAGCATTCAGATAAACCCAGTCTTCAGAGGTGACTTCGCTCCTTCTGAAAGGAGCAATAGAGGGGATTCCTCCTTCGGACATGAATCGTGGCTTTTTCAGCAATTATTTTATTGTCCTGAAGAAAGACGGAGGTCTGTGCCCCATCCTGGATACAAAGTTCATCACTGTTGACCTGAAGGATGCTTATTTTCATATTCAGGTTGTTCAGTGACACAATGTTCCTCAGGTTTGCCTCTGGGTGAGTGGCGTACCAATATCGGGTTATCCCCTTTGGTCTGGCTTTGGCTCTACAGACTTTCACAAAGTGCATGGATGGTGCTGTGGCCCTGCTGAGGCAAGATGATTAGCTCATCTTGGCCCAACCCCGGGAATTGGTGTGTCGTCACAGGGAAATTCTTCCTCCCCACCTTTGGTCTCTTGACCTCAGGCATAACGCCCTGCTGTCCCAGCTCCAGGGCAGGATCTGTGAGGCTGTGAGTGTGGTCTATTAAGGGTGATCAGTAGTAACCTTCCACTAGGAGGCTTTATTTTTCCAAGTGGAATGTTTTTGGGTCTTGGTGTTTGGCTCATGTAGTAGATTCAGTCAACTGCCCGATTGGTTCAGTGCTAGAAGTTTGTGGCTGGAGCAGTTTTCACCACTTTGAGGGTCTATGTCACAGCTATCGCTGCTCGTCGGGATTCGGATGGAGCCCCCTTAGGTAGGCATCATCTGGTCTATTTGTTTAAACATGGAGTCAGGCTTTGAAGCCTACACACCCTTGTCAGTGTTTCTTCCTGGGACTTGTCTATTGTCCTGGAGGGCTTATCAGAGTTGCCTTTTGAGCTTTTGGAGTCAGAATTAATATAAGTGAGTACATCATGAATCCATTTTCCAAATCATGTTTTTGGCTTATCCTGAATCTCTAAGGTACACCTATAATAAGTTTTTATATTTGGACTATTTCAGACTGGTACTGGTGGAATCGCTGCGGAGTAGCCCAGTACCTGCATGATTCGTCATAGACATAAACAGAGAGAAGTAGCTCTGGCTACAATGTTCTTCCACAAGACGCACGCAGTTCTGTTTATTAACTGCAACAGACTGCAGCTTTATTGTCCTCGAGGGCTTATCAGAGTTGCCTTTTGAGCTTTTGGAGTAAGCTTCCGACTGGATTCTAACCCTTAAGGCAATGCTTGTTGGCATTGGCTTCTCTTAAGTGTGTAGGGGATTTGCAGACTATGTGAGTGAGTCATGCATGGAGTTTGCTCCTGGCCTTGTTAAAGGGGTCATTGGATGCCCTTTAGGGTCTTAATGAAAAGTCTATAACATTGGTTAAAATTTCTCAATGGTAGTGTAAAGCAACACCCTTTTTACTTTGTCAAAATCAGCTCTGTTTTCAGCAAGCCGTTTTAGTGCATGTTCCTTTAAATGCTGATGAGCTCTGCTGACCCCGCCCCTCTCTTCCGTGGGGTGATGAGCCATTCTCATGAGACGGTTTACTTTAGCTGCGGAACTTGCTAACTAGCACATTATTAGGAAAAGTGATTTGCAAAGATTCATAAAAGAACCTTATACTCACTTCTTCTGTGGGTGAAGCTGGATCACAAATTATTCGCGCATTTAGGTAGATCAGGGGCGCATTCCCTTCAAAAACAAAGGTAATCCACTGCGTCTTCAGTGGCTCAGATGTCAGGAGTAAATGACAACTGCTATGTTCATTATTACATTTACAAAAGCAGAACAACTCAATCGCTTAGGAGTCATTCTTGTCTACATCTGCTCCGGCGGTGAAAGACTGATGACAGCTCACTCAGGGTGGGTCTAAGGTAAAACGCTAGTGTCAATCAACAATCGTGGGAGGGGCCTGGGTCTGCGTGACGTCACACAGACAGGCATCTGAGAATGGCTTGATATGAGAAAGGGGAAATGATTTCACGAGATAAAAAAAAAAAAAAAAAACACTGGGTGGATCTTTATCATTATAGGGTGGTTGTGTACACACACTGCCAACACACATTACAGTTCAAACAACTTGTTACATTTCGCATCCAATGACCCCTTTAAGGTATTTTTACAGCCCAGGCCCGGTTATGTAGAGATGCTATCTCGCTTGCATATGAGGTACGAGGTCTTTCTTCACCTTTAGGCATTTGGGCTAACTCTACCTCTCAAGCTCTCTTCAGAGGAGTTCCCCTGGAGGATCTGTGTGGTGGCAGGATGGTCCTTCTCTCATACATTTATCAGGTTTTACAACCTGGATTTAGATTGAAAGAGAACATCTCAGGTTACTTGAGTAACCCATGTTCTCTGAATAGGGAAAAAGATGCTACATTCTCTGCAAAGCTCCTCGCGCTGCAGACTGAACTTCTATGGTAGGAAAACTGAGAAGTGGATGGCGCGTTCACTAGTATTAGAGTGAGTGATATAGCGTCACCAAGGCGGCACCCGCGCCATCAGCCAATGTACTGGTGTGATTCTATACGGGCTTCAGACAACTGGCACACTCAAGGGGCATTCCCCTTGCATCATCATTAGGGATGCATGATATTATCAGACCGATATCTGAATCAGCTGATAATGGCTTTAAATGTACATATTGGCATTGGCCCAATATGAAAAATTATGCCGATATGTCTTGCCGATAAGAGGAATAGATTAACTCACGTGCTCAGGGTGTGCTAGCGATTAGATCACGTCAGCAGTATGGCTCATTCTTGAAGCAAAGTTTTGCCTGAATGGTGATTTGATTGACTGTTTTGGATCGCTGCATTTGCACGTACAGAATGACGCGTTCGGTGTATGATAGAGTAAACACTAATAGTACGTGCAGTGGCAGCAAGGTCCTAATGCTCGTTCTATAAGGCATTTTAACTCCGTAGGGGGCGTTGTTGGCCTACTTCTAATAAAATGAAAGTAAAATACACAAATAACATTTAGACTGTGTTTCTGATTAAATAAAGCAGTAATTGATGTCATAAAATCATGAGTATGTATTGATTTAAAGGTCAGAAGCTATAGCTTACATGAATAAAAATAAATAAATAAATTGCAAACATGACACTTTTATGACACAAACACTTTCACTTTTATCATTATGAGCTTAAAAGATTTTCAGATTTTTTATAACTCTTGCTTTAGACCATCTACAAATGTTAAATCTTAAAATAAAATGTTAAGGTTACTACTGCATCTTTCTGAAAAAAATGAAGCGACTGATATATAGTTTATTTATAGTTATTTTCAAAGCTTCATTGTACTGTCATTATAAAAGATCTTCATTATTGTTTATTTAATTCTAACAAATAAGTTCTTGTTAAAAACTAACCAAAATTAAAAATATTTTACTTATATTTTCCACATAGGAGAGACTTGGTGTCATTTCCAAACAAAAAGGAAATACATATAGGTATCGGCATTGGCCAAAATGAGTTGAAAAAATATCGGTATATCGGATATCGGCAAAAATCCAATATTGTGCATCCCTAATCATCGCTACACAGCATCTCGTTCCCTGCGTAACATGGGTTAAGCAAGTAACCTGAGACTTTTTCCATCCCAAAATTTAAACGTGAACGATAACTGTTCTTACACCCCCAGCTCTTAATGCATCATTTAGCCTTCTTGAGCATCAGTGAATGTTTTGCAGCTTTTGCAATAGTTGTGTATGAGCCCTCAATTGTCCTCGGTGTGAAAAGATGGTCATGGTCTGTTACTGTTGGTAAGGGGACAAATATGCAGAAGATGCTAGAAAACCAAAGAACGTGCAGGACCTGGAGGTTTTTTCTGAAGAACAGCGTTAGACTTACATTGCAGTTTCTTTTGCTAAAGATTGTTATTTCATTTATCTTACGTTTTAGAAAATTAAGCAATGTTAATTATGTTCTTAAACTGTTTCATGTGTTTTTTTAGTGGAGGAAAAAAAAAAAAAAAGAACTGAAAAAATTTTGTTGAAGTACATTCATTAATTCATTCATTCATTCAAATTCTAACGATTTCACGTTAGAATATGCACGAACCTCGCCCCAGATGCCAGCCGTGTCATCTAGATTGTGTTTCTGGTAGGATAGCTGTCGGATACAGTTATTAACTGCAACACTACTCCTGCCAGGAGCCATTTCCTCTTCTGATATCTCCACCCAGCCCAGAGAACGCACTGCAAAGCACTGCATCACACACAAACATTGAGAAAACAAGCATCTTGATGCAGTGTATGTGGTCAGTCACCTGTGTGCTTACCTTCGCCCCCTCATTACTGCTGAAATAAATCTGTTCCTCTTCTTCCTCAGACTGAGAAAAACTGCACACAACAGGAAGATGACACAGGAATGATCAACGCTCCTTTTGCTCAAACAATAAGAGCCTAGCACTAACAAGGCCAAGATCATGGCCTCGATTACTACGAACTTAAGTTGAATGCAACGTAAGTGACTTTAGATAAAAAGTGCGTGCCCAATTCATAAATGTAATAAAATGTACATGCACATGACATAATACTGTGTAACGCTCAGCCTCAGGAGTCTGTGTTGTTTAACTGATCTTATACCTGAGATTGATGGAGGCATAACGTAGAGTCGCTCCCTCAAACTCCTTCAGATTTTCATCAGAAGCCACGTCCTCCTTCTAAACAATAAATATGCATTATATGGACTTACAAAAACAGAATGAGATTGTCTGTGACTCCATTATGAACCTACCTGCCAGTGCTCTTCCTCAATGAATGTGTTTGGATGAGAAACACCACCCCATGTAATCTAAATACAAATGCATTCACGTTTAAAGACACAAGACTAATGTTTGGCAACTTGAGAGCTATAATGTTATATTAATGGAATATTATTAACAGTACAGTTGAAACGTTTATTATGATATATAATAGGTGTGTGCACCTGTGGCTCGTCAGCAGGTGTGACTGCAGGTGATGTGCTGGCTGGTCTCTCCTCTAGGGGCCCAGGTGGCTCCCACTGCGTGGTACCTGTGGGAATGTGCCAGTAGTAGGTGCCTGATGTGTCCTGCACTCGCATCCAACCAGCGGGCAGGTCCGTGTCTGTTTCAAATGCACTGCCATCCCAGTAGGACTCTACAAACAAAAATGAAACAAGATATTCTTTATCAACATATCAAAATCACTGTAAGTCACAGGCAGCACAGCATGTGCATATCAGAAAACGTTATCCTTTATTTTACAGCAGGGACCTTCAAATCTGGCTCGCGAGATCCACTTTCCTGCAGAGTTTAGCTCCAACCTTGATCAAACTTATCCTGTGATTTTCTAATGATCCTGAAGACATTGCTTGCTCAGGTGTGTTTGATTAGGGTTAGAGCTAAACTCTGCAGGAAAGTGGGTCTCGTGAGCCAGATTTGTGGAGCCCTGTTTCACAGCACAAAATTAGATGGGCAGCACAAAAGTCAGCAGGTCATGATCCAGTTACACAACATGCTTCTTAGCTGTGTAATAATATTAATGTAGTGAACTAAATAATGTGAAGGTATCAGTCTAGCTGCATTTCGGATTCAAGACAATTATCAGACCAACCGAACACTTGATTCCCTAACATCTGTAGGGAATCATTAATAGTATAGTTGATCTGAATGCATGTAATATACCTGTGTGAAAATGAAGACATTGTGGCAAGTCTTGTTTGAGGCTTTCCAAAAACTTTTTTAAAAAGACATTCATCACTGGTAAATATTTTAAACCCAGTGATTAACAGGTGAGCAGACAGACTGTTGCTGTCATTGGGACGCATCGGGACAATACAAATAATTTACACTACAAATGAATTGTGGTCATGTGACACTGATCAGATCACCAAAAAAAAAAAAACCCACCTACCTATATACTATAAAAAGTATTCTCGTGGCTTTGTCAAATTACGGTTGAACCACTGATGTCACATGAACTTTATCGTTGTCCCTATTACGTTTCTGGACCTGGGAACATTGCAGTTGTATTGCTGTCTATGGAGGATCAGAGAGCTCAGATTTTATCAAAAATATTTTAATTTGCGTTCCGAAGATTATATCATTTTGAAAATGCCTATTTTGAATGGAAGCAGAAACAGGCTGTTTTCATGCATGTCTCTTTAAATGCAATTGAGCTGCTGCTCCCCGCCCCCTTTTCCAGAATAGGGATGTGCCTTTACAGTTCGTTCCTCAGATACTCTGATAAAAAAACAAAAGAAAACACATGTTTGGTTTTGACTATCATGTCTATCACACTGAAATCATGCATTTTAAACCATATTAGTTTAAATTTCTGATTAGGGGTGTACGATATGCCGATTTTTGATCGTGGACGATGAAAATGTCTCCACGATCTGCTTTTAGAGAAATATCATAGTATGGTGCTACACCGCACATTCTTTCAGCTGCAGTTCTGGCGCCACCGTATCAATATACTGTACAATGCCACATACATTCACATCAGTGTTAACTCAGCGGTAGAGTTACTCTCACGGGACACTGCAGTTATTCGCAATCACAAAAGTACATTATTTGTGTGTGTTTTAAAGCCTTGCCGGTTAAACGTTTCATTCACGCGCTGGTCTGACGTGCGCTTTTTCTGAGCCCATACACCTGAAGCGCACGCACTAAAAAGCCTGTCTAACAGCGCCTGATTACTGAACTAAGTTATCTTTTGCGCACACAAGGTTTATGTATAGACTCAGCTGGTTATGTCTAAAATGAAAGTAAACAGTTCAGACAAACGGATGCATGTCTGTATATTAGATGCGTGCAGGTCTTAAAGGGACAGAACTAAACATGCTGCCGACTGTCATTAAAGGCATAGTTCACCCTAAAATTTAATTTCTGTCATTATAGAGTGGGGGAACTATGACGTCAGAACCCAGAAGAGTAATTCGCCATGGGTTCCTTCGAGATTTTCCTATGGGGTTTTACAATGGGGTTTTTCAATTTATGAGTAAAATAAAGCCTGTGGTAAACATAACTTGATGATACTTTTACGTTTTGTTCTACAATGTAAACTGCACACACTCACAGCCCAAACGTTCTTATCTAGTTACTTACTAAAAACATACGTTTTCAAAAATGCACATAACTGCTTCAAATTTTTTAGTTTTGGGTATGGATGTGTGTAATTTACGTTGTAGAACAAAACGTAAAAGTATCGTCAAGTTATGTTTACCACAGGCTTTATTTTACTCATAAATTGAAAAAACCCATTATAAAACCCCATAGGAAAATCTCGAAGGAACCCGCAGCGAATTACTCTTCCGGGTTCTGACGTCATAGTTCCTCCACTCTATTTACTCACTCACATGTTGTCCCACACCTGTATTAATTTCTTTCTTATGCTGAACACAAAAGAAGATATTTTGAAGAATATGGGTAACCAAACAGTTGCTGGTCCACATTGAATTTGATAGAAGGAAAAAAAATACTATGGAAGTCATGGTGAACCAGCAACTGTTTGGTTACCCACATTCTTCAAAACAGCATTTATGTTCAACAGAAGAGAGAAACTCATTCAGGTTTAAAACTAATTTTGAGTGAGTAAATGATGGTATAAATATAAAACACTATGACAGAATCGACAGACAGATGACAGAATTTTTATTCTTTAATGTTAAAACAAACAAAAAAAAAAAACAACGAGAAAAAAAATAACTCGCTACTCTTGACAGAAAAAAAAATACAGCTGCTTTAATAGGAATCAATCTATATAGGCTTTTATTTTTGTATTTGTTCATTCAATTTCTTGAATGCTCCTGCTAAATACGCCTATTGTACCTGAAAATAAAGCACTGTTTGTTTTGTTTGTATATTATGTGTATCTTTGTTCTTATTTTTAATAACAAAGATAAAATAATGACAAAGATTTTTTATCTTCATCCACTTTGGCCTAAATATCCACCATTCTTTTTTTATATTTTGTTATCTTGAAAGGCTGTGTCTTTATAACAGGGAAATTATTTTGGCTGCACTGCTCATACAAAATAGTAAAACTAACATGACAAAGAATCGTGATAAAATCGTGATATTTCAAAAAAAAAAAAAAAAAAAAAAAAGTGATATATTTTTGGCATATCGGCCACCCCTACTTCTGATTGACGGTTTTCTGAACGCACACATCCGAAGCATGCGTACAGAAAGCGTCTGTCACAAGGCATGCGTCTCTTTCATGTCTTACTTCGCTAAAATTGTCAACTACACACAATGTTAAAAACACAAAGTTACAAAAACAGTCGGCTATGTCTGTGAAGGGAAACAGCTGGGAAAGAAATTGCATGTTTATATTAGATCTGTGTGGCAGCAGCGTAATATACAATAAATAAATAAATAAATCCACTGCTTCCATCTCCTCTGAGGCTGGGACTCTACATAGTGTTCTGTGCACATCAGTACAGCAAAACAGTTAGCATGCTTTGATAATTTTTGCCATGGCGTTAGAAATGGTACACCGTTGTTGCTTGCGAAAATAAGATCCCCTTTCTACGTCACGGGGGGAGTAAAATCAGAGCGGCTCATTTTTTCACAAGCTTGCAGAGAAAAAATTTACTGGGTTGTTCTTTTTCAAATTTGAGTCACTAAATGACTCACTCATTAAAATAGTCTTTTGCTGCCACCTACTGATGGTTTGTTTCATATTTAAAAGTATCATGGCATTATTCCCAACATTTCTTATTTGGGAGCTCTTATTTGAGGCTCAGAGGTCGCATGAGTGCAATTAAATTTATAAATTCATGTTGAGGTCAATGTTTTAAATATAAAATTTTGAATATAGAAATATTAAATGATTTAAAAACAGAAAAGATACTTTAAAAATTAAACTAAAACTCCCAGCAGGTGGCGGCAAATCACTGATTTGATCACTGAATCATTCATTCAATTGATTCGTTCGAGCGGCTGATTCATTCAGGAACGAAGCATGTGACTGTCTTTATGAATGGGTAATTGAATCATTGACACTAGATTCGGTTAAAAACACAGTTCATTCATAAACGAAACACCGCTGTGTTTGAATGGAGACGCTCATCGGCTCAGCTGTTACTTTGTTTCAAACTATTTTCGTTGACGAAATGGAGCAAAATAAGGCAACAGTGTAGTAGCCAGACAATATAAGTCACTTAATATAAACTTCCTTTTTAATGTACTTCCTTTTTAAATCAGTATCACATTTGCAAACTCCCTTAATAAACATTAAAAGCTGTCACTCCTCTTAGGTTCATCGCGATCTCACAAAACTCCATTATAATCAACGCAGCTCTCTACACTGCACAGTGAATCTCTTATTTACAGTCTGTCTACACTTTGTTTGTTATAATGAGAGGATGTGTCAGTGATACATTACTCAACGCTGCAAAAACAAGTTGTAAGTACGTTAGAAACCTTTGATGCTCTCTCAGCGCAAACACCAGTATACTGATCGGGTCAGTTGTACAGATGCTCCTAAATATTTTTCCATAGTCGCACGCAGTAGTTTTCAGTCGCAAATGCGACTAAAATGGTCGCACTGTAGAGCCCTGCTTTATGGCACATCAGCTTCATTAAACAGTCAGTGTAAATATGTCTAATGCCACTTCAGATGCAGCTTCCGTTTCCTCTATAGTGCAAAGATGGAGTTTGTTGATACAGATTTCTTTTGAATGGTAATTCTAACTGAATGAATTAAAACAATGTAAGAATCTGATGTGAAAGATAACATACATTTAATAAGTTTAGGGATAAAAAGGCCCATTTTTAAATATAGTGGGAAAAGACATCTATTTGTTATAAACAGCAACTCTATCAAATATACAATATGCTGTCAAATATGGTTCTTAGAAAAACACAATCGCCAAAAATCAGTATCGGCAGGTCACAATTACAAAAACATAACGGAATCGGCCAAGAAAATTGCAATCAGTGCATCTCCTTTGAAAACTTATTTCTTTTGAATTAAGTTATTTTTCTGAGACTACTGACAGATTTGTTTTTTGATTTTGATGAATTTCACAGAAAACAAGACTTCTTATGCCATTTGAATAAATGTATCTTGATTTAAGAACCTTTACACATTTACACTGGAAAACCTGACAAAAATGCTGTGAAAGAACATTGCTTTTTTACAATGTTATCAAAAGGTACAGTAAAAGTTATTTTAATTTTCTAGAGGTTGGGAGCAGAGCTATTTGAGCCTTAAGCTTTTTTTTTTTAATTATTATTATAAAGTAATGGAGATCTTTTGCAAGTTGTTTTGTCAAACTTTGAAGTGTTACTAGTACAACTCGTGAATTCCATAGACATTTACATTAAGAGAGCATACTGAGATATTATGTTGCCTTCAATTTAGGGATGCACAATATTATCGGAACGTTATCAGAATCAGCCGATAAAGGCTTAAAACTTAAACATTTGAAAACAAATATGCTGATACGTCTTGCCGGTAATACGAATAGCTCACATGTGCTCAGGGTGTGGTAGCGGTAAGATCACGTCACCAGTATGGTCATTCTTTAAATGAACTTTTGGCTGAATGGTGATTAGATTCACGGTTTTGGATCGCCTCATTTAATTTGAGGAAAGTACATACAGAATGATGTGTATGGTCTGTGAAAAGAGAGTCAACATTCACCAGCCCATGCAGCAATGGCAGACTCCCCCAATTGGTGTCACAAAATTACAAATATGTTTTAATTTAAAGGTCAAAAGCAACAGCTTACATGAATAAAATCACAATCATGACACTTGTAAATTAAATAATTGAATCTACAGATTTATTCATTAATATGAAACATTTTTAATGGATTAGAAAACTTGAATACAAGGAGCTCTAAAAGATGTATAGAATTTTTACAGTTCTTTTACTTTAGACTATCTATTGATGTTAAATCCACAAACAAAATGTTAAGGTTTTAACTGCATCTTTAAAAATGCAGAGTTTGATTTTATTATCAATAGTTATTTTCAAAGCATTCAATGCTCTCTCGTTAAAAAAATAACTTTAATAATGTTTATTTTATAGAAGCAGAATAATGACAATAGTTTTTGAATGCTGAATTCCACAAATCGATAAAAAAGATGCATTGCAATTAACAGTGCTTGCATTTTAATGCCTTGTATTTCCAGGGCTTGCATTTTTAGGTCCTGAAAATAAACATAGTTGTTTATTTAAGCTGTGAATATTTCAATTCAAAATATTTCACACACATTTTCATAATTAAAAAATCAATAAGTCATGTTCACCTTCCAGAATTCACTTCCAAAATATTCAACCTGTTTAAAATTACGACGTATTATATTCGACAGGCAAATTTCGGTCATTTTATTTCACTTTCCAAATTCGCTGCCACAAATTCAGTGGTTAAAATTTGGCAGAAAATTCAGCGTTGCACATCCGGGAACCGCAGGAATAGCAGTAGAGCACCGATGCATGATCTCCAGCTGATTTCAGCCGCTCACCAGCAGGTGGCGCAAGCGGCTGTTGATGAAGGCCATATGTGGATCAAGTCATTCATTTACAAAAACTGATTTTGCACAAGTTTTGATTATCGGGGCCAGTATAAACATGTGGAAACGCTGATTGTGTGTACGTTTAATTTAACATCTTCACTGTTTCCCGTAGCCTACACGTAAGCAGCTTTCTCTACCACAAAGGAGATTATAATGCTCTTTTACCCAGCGCTGAAGTACAGAACTAACATTACATCTGAGGAAGACATATATTGCTTTCGGGTTGCTTAGTTCCTGTAACTTTGTATCATGGCTTGTGTGACGCTGTGCTGTAATACTGGGATTCCCCTCATACGTCACACTCCAGGATTCCCCAACGACGCGAGACGCGCCTCGGTGAACTAATACAGTGATATAAGACCTCAGATCTCATAATACACTTTACTGATGATTATGCGAACTACATCTACAGTTAAGCAGATGTAGAATATGAACGAACGCGCAAGGTTTCATGCTGTTTCCCTCAGAAATCGGTTAAAGAAAACGCGTTACGCGGCTCAGTAGTGCACTAACCATAGACTGTAAAAAAAGATGGACGACGCGTCTCCACTTCCTTCCACTATAGGAAATTAAAGCCAATTCATCTCAGTATGGCCGTTGCCATCTTGAGAAAATGACGTCATTTGGAGTCTGCGCAGTAGAGATTCGTTTGGAGCCAGAGTCTGCGCAATAGTGTCGTGAGGTGGAGCCACAGAATCAAACTCCTGCAGACCCAATCAACTATAATGACACGCCCCGTTTTCATAGCATCAAATTACTAGCTAAAATCAAACTTATCACAAAAATGAGAAATTGAACGTATATCAGCATGATAACAACTACCTTAAATGACCAAAACCATATTTCGGAAAATTGTATTGGAAGTGTAATTTATTTTTTTATTTTGACTCAAGTCCCATTTGTTTACATGGAGAGGGCGGGGTTTATGACCTGTACTGCAGCCAGCCACCAGGGGGCGATCAAAGAGCCCGCAGCTTCACTTTTCAGGACATGTGAGGCACACCGGCACTAACGCAATGACAGCTATCAGGCTTGTTTGAGATGCGCCTCGCCTGAAATGTAGGTGAGAGCAGGCGGCTGCAGTGAGGGGAGGAGTGAAATAAGCGCAGTCAAGATGGACAGTTCTGACCTCTCGAAGTGGAACAGATACCTACGAGATCAAAGGCGGATATTGCGTTATTCACACTCATGTGCTGTGCTGCTGATAAATGTGATATAATTTCAGTTCTGTTGCTTTTATATGAATATAAATTTGATGAACAAGACACTCAAAGTGCTTGCTATTTAATCCCATACAAAAGGCGTATTTATCATCCATTTCTACTTTAATACAAACATGTATTTTAGATTTTTATAGAAATATGACAACAATCACATATCACATATCAATCAGCAGAGTACCATCACAATATATAGTGGACCTTACTACATTAGTCTTAACCAAGAACTATTTTTTATTTGAGAGAGATTTTTATTTGCAAGTACAAGGTACAGCGATGGGCACTCCAATAGCACCGAATTATGCGAATTTATTTATGGGTAAATTTGAACAAGATCATGTCTATAATAACAATCCATTTCAGTCAAATATTAAAGTTTGGATGCGTTATATAGATGATTGTTTTATGATCTGGTCAGGTTCTGAACAGGAATTAGATTCATTTGTGTCGTTCATTAATTCGAAAATTCCATGAATTAAGTTTACAATGGAAAAAAGCCGTGATTCCATAAATTTTTTGGACGTTAAAGTAACAAAGATCAATGAGTCATTACATACAACTATTTCGAAAACCAATGGATAAAAACACAATATTATCTACTGACTGTTATCATCCAGCTCCTTTAAAACGCAGTTTACCGATCAGTCAGTTACATAGATTAAAACGTAACTGTAGTACTGAACATGAACTCGAGGAACAGGTAAAACTGCTATTTCAACGATTTCGTTCTAAAGGGTATCCACAAAGTTGGTTAAATAATGCATTGGATAAGGTGAATAAATTGAATAGACATGATCTTTTGAAAATAAATAAACTAAAAAAACAAAGAAATTTTTCAGTAACTTGTTCATTGACATACAATGAACACAGTAATACAATAAAATCAATCATTCATAAATATTGGCATATATTATCTTCTGATGAATCTTTAAATGATAAATTTAAATATCACCCATTGTTTACTTTTAAAAGATCACAAAATCTATCAGAATATAATGGTAAATTCAGATGTAGTAAGGAGAAAAAAAGACTGCATATATACAAGGCTGTTTCCCTGTGCAGAAACTGTGCCGCATGCCGGAATTTGGTGAAGTGTAAAGAGTTTGAGTCCAGTAAAGCGGAAATGTTTTAAAAATCACATCTTGTATTACCTGTTCAACTCGTAATGTGTCCCTGTCAAAAGATATACAGTCAGGTCCATAAATATTGGGACATCGACACAATTCTAACATTTTTGGCTCTATACACCACCACAATGGATTTCAAATGAAACGAACAAGATGTGCTTTAACTGCAGACTGTCAGCTTTAATTTGAGGGTATTTACATCCAAATCAGGTGAACGGTGTAGGAATTACAACAGTTTGCATATGTGCCTCCCACTTGTTAAGGGACCAAAAGTAATGGGACAATTGGCTTCTTAGCTGTTCCATGGCAAGGTGTGTGTTATTCCCTCATTATCCCAATTACAATGAGCAGATAAAAGGTCCAGAGTTCATTTCAAGTGTGCTATTTGCATTTGGAATCTGTTGCTGTCAACTGTCAAGATGAGATCCAAGAGCTGTCACTATCAGTGAAGCAAGCCATCATTAGGCTGAAAAAACAAAACAAACCCATCAGAGAGATAGCAAAAACATCAGGCTTGGCCAAAACAACTGTTTGGAACATTCTTAAAAAGAAGGAACGCACCGTTGAGCTCAGCAACACCAAAAGACCCGGAAGACCACGGAAAACAACTGTGGTGGATGACCGAAGAATTCTTTCCCTGGTGAAGAAAACACCCTTCACAACAGTTGGCCAGATCAAGAACACTCTCCAGGAGGCAGGTGTATGTGTGTCAAAGTCAACAATCAAGAGAAGACTTCACCAGAGTGAATACAGAGGGTTCACCACAAGATGTAAACCATTGGTGAGCCTCAAAAACAGGAAGGCTAGATTAGAGTTTGCCAAACGACTTCACAGTTCTGGAACAACATCCTATGGACAGATGAGACCAAGATCAACTTGTACCAGAGTGATGGGAAGAGAAGAGTATGGAGAAGGAAAGGAACTGCTCATGATCCTAAGCATACCACCTCATCAGTGAAGCATGGTGGTGGTGGGCATGTATGGCTGCCAGTGGAACTGGTTCTCTTGTATTTATTGATGATGTGACTGCTGACAAAAGCAGCAGGATGAATTCTGAAGTGTTTCGGGCAATATTATCTGCTCATATTCAGCCAAATGCTTCAGAACTCATTGGACGGCGCTTCACAGTGCAGATGGACAATGACCCAAAGCATACTGCAAAAGCAACCAAAGAGTTTTTGAAGGGAAAGAAGTGGATTGTTATGCAATGGCCAAGTCAATCACCTGACCTGAATCCGATTGAGCATGCATTTCACTTGCTGAAGACAAAACTGAAGGGAAAATGCCCCAAGAACAAGCAGGAACTGAAGACGGTTGCAGTAGAGGCCTGGCAGAGCATCACCAGGGATGAAACCCAGTGTCTGGTGATGTCTATGCGTTCCAGACTTCAGGCTGTAATTGACTGCAAAGGATTTGCAACCAAGTATTAAAAAGTGAAAGTTTGATTTATGATTATTATTCTGTCCCATTACTTTTGGTCCCTTAACAAGTGGGAGGCACATATGCAAACTGTTGTAATTCCTACACCGTTCACCTGATTTGGATGTAAATACCCTCAAATTAAAGCTGACAGTCTGCAGTTAAAGCACATCTTGTTCGTTTCATTTGAAATCCATTGTGGTGGTGTATAGAGCCAAAAATGTTAAAATTGTGTCGATGTCCCAATATTTATGGACCTGACTGTATATAGTAGAATCATCACGTCAGTTGAAATTACGAATTAACGAACATAAATCGAGTATACGACGACAAGATATGACCTCTTCAGTAGCGAGACATTTTAATGAAGTGGGACATGACATCAAACAATTAGAATGTATAGGAATAGAAGAGGTTTTTGGGTCACGTCGAGGAGGTAATATAAATAAAGAACTATTAAAACGGGAAGCATTTTGGATTCATAAACTTAAATCATTGACGCCAAATAGCATGAATGAAGAACTACAACTTTCTGTTTTTCTTTAATGTACTATAACTGGTTGAATTCATCTTTAAGATGCTATATAATAAATCTTGAGTATTTACAGTGTGAAAACCATAATTGTTTATGACGATGTATTTCTGTTGTTTCTAATTATTGAATTTTCCACTGTTATACAATTTAAAGTCAATTGGTGGAGTACACATTGTTGATTGTTTATTTAAACTGTAGGCTTGTATAATAGTGATAAATGAATAATCCTAGATAATTCTTGTCTTAGTCACAGATGTGTAGTGCAATGTACTAGTGAATATGATGTTTTGTGTTGTGAAAATTGTCTAATAGTTAAAATGATATGTTTTAATGATTGTGGTGATTCAACATTACTAATGAATGATGACATCGACATAATTGGTAATTTAAAATGTGGGTGGAGGGATGTAATTGCTTTACACACTGAGGAAGGCTTGGTAGCCGAAACGTTTGTGTCTTTTCCCCATTGGTGATGTGTTAAATACAACGGAAAAAGAAGATTGTTCTCGTGAATGCGGATCATAATTTCTCAAACAAATCACATATATCACACAGAGATCGCACTGTCATAGTGTTTGGGAATAGTCAAGCATAATAATAATAATAATAATAATAATAATAATAATAATAATAATAATGTTTATTTCATATAGCACCTTTCTGCAAACTCAAGGTCGCTTTACAATATGAAAATAGATCAACATGACAACCGACAAAGAACAAAAGGAAATAAACAAGAAATCCATGACATGAATCAGATTATACAGTCAGAGATCAGAAAAACAAGAAAGAAAAAGATGCGTTTTGAGGTGGGTTTTGAAATCCTGTAGTGAAGATATATCACGTATGTTTTTGGGAAGAGAATTCCAGAGTGTGGGGGCAGAGATACAAAACGCTCGTCTGCCAAACGAGGCTGACCTGTGGCGTGGAATAAAAAGTAGACCAGTATCTGAAGAGCGTAAAGTGCAAACTGGGGAGTAAATATGAATGAGATCAGAAATGTATGGGGGGGCGGAGGAGACCATGAAGTGCTTTGTAGGTGATGAGGAGAATCTTGTATTGAATGCGAAAACGAATGGGTAGCCAGTGAAGCCTTTGTAGGATGAGAGTAATATGAGAAGATTTCTTAGAAAAAATGAGAACCCTAGCTGCAGAGTTCTGGATATATTGAAGCTTATTTAATGTTGTGTTTGGTAGGCCACAGAAAAGAGAATTACAGTAGTCGAGTCGAGAAGTAATGAAGGCATGGACCAGTGTCTCAGCATCATTGACATTTAAGAAGGGACGTAAACGAGCGATATTACAGAGGTGGAAGAAGGCAGGTTTAGTGAGTGAAGAAATGTGAGGAAGGAAGGAGAGAGAGGAGTCAAAGATTATACCCAGATTTTTAACGGTGGTGGAAGGTCGAAGCAAAATCCCAGCAATGTTAACATGATCAGCACAGAAAGGAGCAACATTTTTTGGTGAACCGACAAGTAGTAGATCTGTTTTATCAGTGTTGAGTTTGAGAGAGTTACTGGTTATCCAGTCATTTATTTCATTAATTCAAGCTGTTATGGAGTTGGTGGGAAGAGGAGAGTTGTGTTGAGAACTGATATAGAGCTGGGTGTCGTCTGCATAGCAATGGAAGTTACAGCCGTGATGACGGATAATATTACCTAAAGGGAGCATATAGATGATGTAGAGTAAAGGCCCAAGAACAGAACCCTGAGGAACACCATGAGAGACAGTGGCAGTAGAGGACTTAGCCTGGCGGACAGAGATGTAATGCTGGCGGTCAGACAGGTAAGAAGTGAACCAAGATAGGGCAGTTCCAGAAATACCAAGAGCAGAGAGTCGTGAGATTAGAATACTGTGAGAGATAGTGTCGAATGCGGAGGAAAGATCTAACAGAATGTTAAAAAATGCTAATGAAGCCAGAGTCAGTGGCCATAAGAAGGTCATTGACAACCTTAAGAAGTGCTGTCTCAGTGCTGTGAAGAGTGCGAAAACCGGACTGGAAACATTCATAGAGGTTATGAGATGACAAATATGACTGAAGTTGAGCAGCAACAACTTTTTCAAGTAGCTTTGAGAGAAGCAGAAGATTTGAAATTGGTCTGTAATTGGCCATATCAAGGCCGGGTTTCTTTAAGACAGCTGTGACAGCTGCAGTTTTTAATTCAAGAGGAACAACACCAGTGCTGAGAAGTTGAGAAATGAGAAGTGAAATAGGCTGCAAAATAACAGGTGTAGAGTTTTTGAGTAGAGCAGTAGGAGCAGGATCAAGATGACAGAAAGATGGATTAGATTTTTTGAGTAGCTCAGAGATATAAGCAGGGGTTGGAGGGTCAAAGTCAGTGAAAGTACCAGGTGCAAAATCAGAGGGGAAGTCATGTGAGGGGATAGAGGAGTTCATTGTTGGAAAAAGATTACATATGCGATTAATTTTATTTTGAAAGAAGTGTAAGAATGACTCACAGAGGTCTACTGAGTTACTTATGACAGGTGCAGAAGGGTTGGTGAGTTTGTTGACTACAGAAAATAGTGTTTTAGGACGAGAGGATGCATTGTACAGAATAGTAACTGGAGCGTGCAGTATTTAAAGCAGATTTATATAGTTGAATACGGTCCTTGTAAGCAATAAGATGCAAGTTCAAACCAGTTTTCCTGTAAAGGTGTTCAAAGCGACGACCAGTGGTTTTCAGTTTGCGGAGTGCAGGGGTAAACCAGGGAGATGTATGAGCAGAAGGTACAAGTCTGCATTTAAGGGGGGCGTGTACATTAAGGGCAGTAGAAATAGAGGAATTATATTTGGCAAGGATATCAAGGGCACTAGTGGGTTCAGTAATGTCAGAAAGATATGTTTGTACAGATTCAGTAAACAGTAACTGGATTAACAGAATTGAGATTACGGAAAGTTATGGTAGATTTCACCCTAAGGCAAGGGAGAGGCATTTCACAGTTTAGTTCGATGAAGAGGTGATCAGAGAGTCCAGATCTGAGAGCCAATGTAAATACACAATCACATGAAATCAGATTTAAAAAATAAAACATTTTAGCAGAGAACGCAGCATCACAGTTGTCTGAACCAATGAGCATGAAGCTGTGTCATCAGCTGTAGTTTCCCATCATGCTTTTGATCAGCGCAGTCGGTGGAGAGCAACTGCGCGCGACTGCTCAATCCGACACAGCCGCCTCGCCGTCGCAAGAGTTTTTTTGGCACACGTCAGCATGACATCAGAGCAAGGCGGCCGTAACTCGGACACTTTTTATTTATTTATTTTAAAAGATGTTTATGGTAACTATTATTTATTTGTTTTTCTCTTTATATTTCTTTTTTGTTATTACTATTATTTAGGTATTTACTGTTTTGTATTCTGGTTGTGTATGTATTTTATTGCTTTGACTGTATCCCTGTGAATGTTATATAATTAAAAATAAATAAATAACTATTAAAAAAAAAAAAAAAAAAAAAAAAAAAAAAAAAACTCGGACACTTTTCTAACCAGAATGCATCTCGCGGTGATCACCGGTGATCGGCTCTGCGCAGATTTTGCTCATCTCAAACAAGCCTATTAAAAGACCAAACTCAGATCTTACTGATGATGCAAACAGATGAGGATTTGAACGCAAGTTACGGAACGCGCAAAACTGCACGTAAAATATTTCCCATAAACAAAACACTTAACGTGGTTTGTTGCCTCAGCCATAATAAATGATTCAATTCAGCATCTAATTAATAAAATATATTACTGTATATTACGTACATTTAATCAGATGAGCCCAGAATATGAGCCCACAACCAACAAGTTTCACCAAACCATTTTTTCTCCCATAGAAAACCAAGCGCGATAGTTTTAGGTTTGATATTCGCTGCACATTCGCCTAGGCTGCTTTAGGGACCGCATGCAAATTTACCTCACAGTACAAAACGAAGTAATAATTTATTAAATTATTTTAATTTAATTATTAAATTCCAATAATTTATTCAAATTAATGTTTAGAGTAAATGAATAATTTACTCAAACTGACTAATTGCAAATAACTAGCCTTAGACAATAATTTCCCTAAGTGTGTACACTACACAAATATTTTTAAGAAAAAAAATTACAGTAATTCACCAAAATGGGATTTTTCGTGTTCCAAATGTTGTGTTACTAGTGACCAGACTGACTTACTACAGTTGAAATCTTGCCAACATCTTCCTCACTGTACATACAGTATCTAATTATTCTTAAGAAATTACTGTAATTCACAAAGGGTTTTTTTTGTCCTTTTTTTAAATATGCTCCAAAGGTTGTAGTACATTCCTAGTGACTAGACAAACTGTTAGGTGAAATTTTGCTAATACCTCCCTTAATGTATATAAAGCACATCAATATTTTATACTACAACCTTTAGAACATGAACAATTCACCGTTCGCAAAAAGCTTGATTGACAGGCGATCTGACCAATCAGAACGCGGATAATATTTGCCTCCGCTGCTATCCGCCATCTTGCCTGACAGCTACGGCCTGTCTCCATAGAAATACATGTTAAAACGGGGTAAAAAAGATAGACTGAATAGAAACTTTTTCAATATAACTAAATATAAAAATGTGCGGAGGGTTAAGCTGTGCTGTTGTTGGTTGCCACAGTAACGGCAAAAAGCTAAGGAATTCCTTAAAAGTACTTGTTTTGCGTACCAGAAAACCTGCCATGTATGGCGCTGTATGCATGGCTTGCAGCATTATGATAGTGAGTGTGAAAATACTGAGTGTTAAATAATAAAATGATATGTTAAAACGTGTGCACTTATTCTGTGGACAAAATCCTTTGAACTTTGCCCCGAATGGGAGCTTTATATCCACATGTGCGCTCATCTGTTTTCAATGCAGCTAACCTTGCATCGCTTCATGTCTTCTTCCCACTCATTAAACTACGACAGGTCATTTACTGCAAAAAGACCGTCAGGTAATAGGTTTCACATTATATTGTTGGCTCGGAAAATATGTAAATGCACATGCTCAGTAACGTTAACCGCAGCTGTATCCCTTCTAGCCTTAACCACAAATCAGACAGGAGAGCAGATTAACTTCGGTGGACTTTAACTTGAAAAGTGGTGTGTTTCGCGGTTGACATAAAATACTTTCTGATGTTTATTCATGTTCATTTCGTGCTTTACGTAAATATGAAAAGACATTCGGTTCAAATGTTTTATTTTTTTTTTCTTACAGATTTGTTTTAAATAATTAACCTATCGGTAAGCTCCTCCCCTCGAATGGAGACTAGCCAATGGCGGTCGAGTATTAGTTGCACAGGGAGCAGAACTCGGACATCTTTAGGTTTCAGCGCCATAGAGAAACATTGGAAGATCCGAAGCTCGCATCGGTTTTATGGAGTTTATGCTTCAAAAATGGAAGAACGATGTGCCTGAGGTACTTGTAACACTGATTCCAGGTATCCTGAGAGGATGGGAAATATAATTTATTTTATTACATTTCCTGAATCCAAACAAAACAGAGCAAAATGTCCCTAAGTATTCAACCCCAATACAAATGAAGACAAAAACGTTCATTTTCTGGTTGTCATACACTCAATAAGTTACAATTTTCATCTGCTCAAGCAGAACGTTAAAGTTATCTTGTGCTTCAGCAAGGTATCTCTGGCTAAAACTAATTAGTGAGTCCATGCTAACATACAAACCTAAATAGCGGACTGGCGTCTTGTACAGTGTAGGTCAAAAACACAATCGAAGGTCTACATTTCAGAGCCTCTCCATATTAAACTGGTTAAATGTACATTAATTTAATCGTACCCTGCAATACATGAACAGTGTTGATCCTGCATGTTGTCATCCGCGATCGTGATGACCGACCGTAATATGAGACTTCTCCCGCTTACATTGTGATCTGTAAACCCTCGCTTCGAGTTACCCTCCGTATTTATTTTTAATATTTTATAAATCCCTCCATGGAATATTTAATTCCCGTTTGGTGGCCTTCTGTGTCCAAAATTGTGCAAAAACATCGTGGGACAAGGTTTTCACACTGCAGCTGTCATTGTAAGACAGTGAGCAACTCCTTTTGTTTGTCCGAGGGAGCAACAGTAACTAAGAAGGGCGGGGCTTACCGATAGCTCAATTGTGAATTGTACATACAGTAAGGGAGATATTGGCAACATTTCACAACGTACTACAACCTGTGGAAAATGAAAAACTCTTTTGGTGAATTACTGTAGTTTTTGAAAAAAAAAATATATTTCTGTACTGTACATACCGTAAGGGACATATTGGCAAAATCTAACCTGTAGTAAGTCAGTTTTGTATCTAGTAACATACTACAACCGTTGGAACATAAAAAAAAAAAAAAAAAACCCTTTCCAGGGATCTTTTATATGTAAATAATTGTGTACTGTATATATATATATATATATATATATATATATATATATATATATATATATATATATATATAAATATAAAGGGAGGAATTGGCAAAATCTCATCTGTAGTAAATCACTATGAGCAATACAAGCTTTATAATTTGACAGTGTGTTATTTTAAATGTTAAAAGTCATTTTAATTTAAATACATCGGACATTTTAACCCAGTCGGTGGAATTGTCAGACGGCCCCTTGGGTGCGATAGCACGTCAATGCTTTCTCCGGTTTACATTTGCAGCATACACCTAGGCAGTTTTAAACTCCTTTTTTATGTCGATATAAAGTGGTTGCTTACTGTTAAAACTAATCGTGGTATTGATATCTTTGTAGGACTGTCGACTCTATAGATTAGTGGTAAGGAAATGCAATGAAAATGCAGCACGTTGCATTCTTCTGACCTCATTTGCTTGCCTGTATATAGTTCGCATAATCATCAGTAAAGTGTATTGTGAGATTCAAGGTCTTATATCACTGTATTAGTTCACTGAGGCGCGTCATGCGTCGTTGGGGAATCCTGGAATGTGACGTATGAGGGGAACCCCAGTATTACAGCGTCACACAAGCCATGATACAAAGTTACAGAAACAAAGCAACCGAAAGCAATATAGGTCCTCATCAGATGTAATGTTAGTTCTGTGCTTCAGCGTTGGGTAAAAGATCATTATAATCTCCTTTGTGGTAGAGAAAGCTGCTTACATGTAGGCTACGGAAAACAGCGAAGATGTTGAATTAAACGTACACACAATCAGCGTTTCCACGTTTATACTGGCCCCGATAATCAAAACTTCTACTTAGCGCCTGCTCCATTTCTGCAAATCAGTTTTTGTAAATGAATGACTTGATCCACATATGGCCTTCATCAACAGCCGCTTGCGCCACCTGCTGGTGAGCGGCTGACATCAGCTGGAGATCATGGGAACTGCTATTCCTGCAGTTCCCAGATGTGCACCGCGGAATTTTCTGCCAAATTTTAACCACTGAATTTGTGGCAGCGAATTTGGAAAATGAAATAAAATTACCTAAATTTACCTGTCGAATATTATACATCGTTTTTTAAACAGGTTGAATATTTTGGAAGTGAATTCTGGAAGGTGAATATTAATTATTGAATTTTTAATTATGAAAATGTGTGTGAAATATTTAGAATTGAAATATTCACAGCTTAAATAAACAACTATGTTAAATTTCAGGACCTAAAAACGCAAGCCCTGGAAATACAAGGCATTAAAATGCAAGCACTGTTACTTGCAATGCATCTTTTTTTTTGATTTGTGGAATTCAGCATGCTTTATATTTCAAAAACTATTGTCATTATTCTGCTTCCATATTATTTGTTCTAACAAATAAGTTTTTGCTCAAAACTAACCAAAGTTAAAAATAATTTGTCTATAATTTCTACACAGGAGAGACTCTGTGTTATTTCAAAACAAAAGGAAATATTGGTATCGGCATTTGCTATCCACCAAAATGATTTGCAAAATATCGGCACATCGGATATCGGCAAAAATCTAATATCGCGCATCTCTACTTCAATTTATTCTTCAAATTATCTTTACTTGGTCTCGAAAAGAGTCTTTAATTGATCTTCATAAAAACTGCAAAAATTCTGTTTTGTAACAGCTTACTCAAGATGGACATTGGGTGTAAAACAGGGTCTTGCAATTTTTTTTGTGATCACCTGCCATGTTGCGTGACCTACCTGGCTCTCCATCTGGGGTGCTGCTTGCAGTGCTTCCCTGTGACAGCGACATGCAGCTGGAGTCCTCGTCACTGGGAATGCCATTCTTACTGAACAGCAAACAAGCATTTCTGCTGCCACCTTCACTTCCTTTCTTCTGAATCTCAGAAGAATCTGTGTTCTCGCCTCCACTGGGGTTTACATCTTCCTCTTTCTCTCTTTCTACTTCCTCGTCTCTCGTCTGCTCTTGGTTTTCTTGATTCTTCTCCATCAGAGAGTTGGAAGAGTAAATCAGAAGAGGTTCATCAGCTGCCCAACTGTGCAGGTCAGAGCAGAGCGCTTTCAGGGTCTTGCTCTTCTCTTCATGGCGCCGCTGTAAGTTCTGGTTTGGGTTTCTGTCAGTGGATTCATTCTTGTTTTCAACCAGGTTGAGATTCTGGTCTTGCTGCTGCTGCTGCTCTGCTAACTTGCATATTTGATTCTGATCTTCCTTCATCCACTTGGCGTTGCTCTCGGAGCCTGGAAGACTGTGCTCATTCTCCTGATTTCTGCTCCATTCATCTTCCTGGTGCCGGAGGGATACATCATCATCATCATCGTCATCATCGAGTCCTCCCATAATGCCTTTGAGGAGCTGGAGAGAGTTTGTGCTGCCGTAATTAAGTTGACTCTTTAGAGAGAAAGGATTTGACCCATGAGTCTCTGTCAGGCCCAACTTTCTTTCATGTGATAAGCAGAGGTGGTCAAGGGTCAATGAAGGTGGGATGTACGTGTTTTCATTGAGCAGGTCTGATGGGCTCTTCACAGACATGGCACAAAGCTGTAACATACATGCACATTTAGAAGTCACACTTACACTTGTAACAGCATTAAAAATATGACATTTCACACACAAACACAAACTCAGTCATAAACATGATAATCCTGGCCATTCAAATTGGGGTTAATAATTTTACATTTCAATATTACTATTCACATCTAATGATCACTTCCTGTACATTTGTAGGGCTGCAACTAATGATTATTTTTGATAATCGATTAGTTGGCCGATTATTATTATTATTATTATTATTATTATTATTTTCTTCGATTAATCGGATTGAAAAAAATGCTAAATATTCTTCTTTTATTTTATTGACAAAAACACTTCCACATTCTGCCCAATGTCCTTCAAACAAACGTGCCAACTGAATGCTATGAAAACATACAGTACTTAACATTTTATTAGACCACCTGTCGTCATAAAGAGAAAACAAAAATATTTTAGGAATCTGTCAAAGAATTGTTTAAATATAAAAATGTTATTGTCATTTATTGGGCAAATAACAAATTGAAACAACTCAATTTTTATTCACATAAAAAATAGCCTCCTGCCTTTCATAACAGCATTCATTCTTGCTGGCATTATTTAGCTACTTTTTGACTGTAATTGGGTATCTGAAAAAGTCTTTCATAGATCTTTCATAGATCTAGATCTTCATTCTTTCAAAGATAACAGAAATAATTATATTATAGCATTAGAAATAGCCCACTGTCACTAAAGAGCTTACACATACTGGAGGACTAACCAATACAGATAACTAAAAAATGATTTTAGTAAACACCAATACTGTTAGTTTAGAGAAGCAGTGGCACAAAGCTTACATTATTTGTTATAAACCTTAAATACATTTGTTTTTAATAAATTTGTTAAGCACTGTATATAGGCCTATAGTTTAAATCTCTTCATCAAAAATTAAGATAATAAAAACGAATAAAAACAAACTTAGTGTTAACCAACTTTTTGATCACAGTCACGTTTACTGTAATTTCTTTATCCTATAAAAGGCGGCTATGAACCATCTGATATTTATATTCAGACAACTATCCCTTTACAGTTCCTACTCTCATAAAATACGTGCACTACATGTTGACTTTTAAACCTTAATTTAACGTTCAACAACAGTTACTTCAGCACAATGAATGTTTTTGCGCTGAATGCTCTCAACGTCAAATGCAGAAATGCTAATTCATGCATTTATGACCTCAAGGTTAGACTATTGTAATGCTTTACTGGGTGGTTGTTCTGCATGCTTGATCAATAAACTACAGTTGGTCCAAAATGCAGCAGCTAGAGTCCTTACTAGAACCAGGAAGTATGACCATATTAGCCCAGTTCTGTCAACACTGCACTGGCTCCCTATCAAACATCGGATAGATTTTAAAATCTTGTTAATTACTTATAAAGCCCTGAATGGCTTAGCTCCTCAGTACTTGAGCGAGCTCTTATCACATTATAGTCCTTCACATCCGCTGCGTTCTCAAAACTCTGGCCATTTGATAATACCTAGAATATCAAAATCGACTGCGGGCGGCAGATCCTTTTCCTATTTAGCGCCCAAACTCTGGAACAATCTACCTAACACTGTTCGGGAGGCAGACACACTCTGTCAGTTTAAATCTAGATTAAAGACACATTTCTTTAACCTGGCTTACACATAACACACTAATACACTTCTATTATTCAAATCCGTTAAAGGATTGTTAGGCTGCATTAATTAGATCAACCGGAACCGGGAACACTCCTCATAACACACGATGTACTCGTTACATCGTAAGAAGAATGGCATCTATGCTAATATTTGTCTGTTTCTTTATTATTCTGTTTCTCAGTCCGTGTCTGGATCAGATGGCGCCGGGAGATGATGTCTACGACCCTGACTGTCGGCGGAGGCCGGACACCTGGATGAGTCCCGGGGACATATCCCCAGTGAAGACCTCGACTTAAATACAATAAAACTTAAAATTAAACAAAATAACTATAATATAATAAAATACCTAACTACATAATACTATTATTGCTAGAAATTGCAACAATATAAAAATAGAAATATAATACATTTATACATTTAAAATTTAATCAAAACAATAAGTAAAAAAATAAATAATAATATCCTGGCCAGAGGAGAACTGGCCCCCGACTGAGCCTGGTTTCTCCCAAGGTTTTTTTCTCCATTCTGTCACAGAGGGAGTTTTGGTTCCTTGCCGCTGTCGCCTCTGGCTTGCTCAGTTGGGGACACTTAATTTCTAACGATTATCGTCAATTTGATTTCATAGATACTATTTAAACTAAACTGAGCTAGACAATGACATCTCTGAATTCAATAATGAAATGCCTTTAACTGAAAATTGAGTGTTTAATCGTATTATTATACATTACTGACACTCTATCCTCCAATTTGATATTGTTAAGTGCTTTGACACAATCTGTATTGTTAAAAGCGCTATGTAAATAAAGGTGACTTGACTTGAATATTAATCCCTCTCTGACGCGCGTTCACGCGTCCGCCGCGCTCGCGCTCATTCAGTAAAGATTTAAACTTAACACAGACTGTCAGGACGGAACTTCATGCAAAAATGGAAATGCTCGCGTGAATTTGAGACATTTACAGATAAGATATGACCGTAAACTGAACGTTTTTACACTGAGGACGCCTACGCATCTGTCAAAGCGCCTGACAGGGCAAGCCATCAGGCTAATGCATTAACTTAAAGCTTAAAATAAAGAATTCTCATGTTTTGTGCAGCTTGGATCACGTACTTCTCCCACAGCATCTTATTCTGTTTCCTCCACTATTTTTAGATGCATTTTGGCCATAGAAATGCGTTATTCAGTGCTGTAACGTTAATTTGACGCGACCGGCTGAAGTTGGACGTGCACTGTGGGCAGACCCGACAAATCAATAATGAGAATCGCTGTCGATGATTTTCATTATCGATAATAATCAATTTTATCGATTAGTTGTTGCAGCCCTATACATTTGTGAATGGCTTTCTGTGCATTTGTGGATCCTGCAACATTTCTAGCATCAAGACGTGCTGACAAATCCGCAAATAAGCAGGGGCGGGTCTAGAAAATAATTTTTAGGGTGGCAAAGGGTTGGCATGGGGTCTATGAGGGGTGGCAACACCAAAGCAAGCCCCCATGCATAGTTTTTGGGGATTTATTGTCTGACATGCACAGTTGTGTTCACAAATATTACATTACCATTAAGTAATCATCTATACTGTTTAAAATGAAAAATAAATAACATTTCAATATCCATCATGGCACCAAGTCAATACACAATATAAAAAACTTAGAGAGGTTATAAATGTTTCTGAGCTTGTATCATTAAAGAAGATATGCGGTTCTACTAATATTACATAGGCTACTTAGATGGTATAAATCATGTTTTAGTGCAAGTTTAAGAGCAAGTTTAAGAGTAACACTTTTGAATTTCCTAACATTAGAAAGAAATACAATAATATCAAAGCACTGAAACTGGATAAGTTTTGAAAATGTTTGATTTTCTGTTATTACCAGAGATGGGAATGTCTGTAATCACCCAGAACACACTATCAATAGTCTACCAACACCCCAGCAACTGCAAGAGCCTAGCAACCACCCAGAATATCCTAGCAACCAACTAGCAACACTTTAGCAAACATCTAGAACATCTAACTGACCAAACTATTTATGTTTCTTAAACAAAACTTCAAGACAAGCCAGCATAAATGTGTCTTTCAAACTTTTCAATCTAGTTATTACAGGTATTCTTAAATGCTTACACACAATTCAAATACACAGATGACTTTCCTGCCCAGAGAACACTCATGAGATCAATAACACTTAAACTCTTAGGATTCAGGAATTATTATTGCAGCTCAATGTCTATTACAGTATACAACATAAATTAAATTACAGATAATAATAATAATAATAATAATAATAATAATAATTCAGCAATGAACTTTTGGGAACAGATAATATTCATTTTACTACTGTAAAGTAATCTTGCAGTAGATGAAAAACACTAGAAAAGTTCAAATACCAAAGAATTGTATATGAACTTGGTATGCACCACAATACAGTACAGTAAAAAATAAAAATAAGTAAATTCAGCATCCACTGCACATTTGGTAAAAATTCATTACAGTATAAAACAGTTTCCTGGTCTCCTGACACAAGACTAGCCATCTCTAGGCAGTCATTTCTCAGTTCTGCAATCATGCAGTACACATAAAAAATGGTTACAAATTAAATTTGACAGTCACACGTTTGAAGGTGTACAACATGTGCTACAGTTTACTGTATAGAATAGTGAAATCATCATCTAATGTACTGGTACTGTACTGTAATTATACTGAATGTGCAAGTATAAAACCCATGTATATTATTCGTTCAGCTCTCTCCTCTCTCCGTTGTTAGGATGCAGAGATTCTGATTGGTGTCATCAGTTTTGCTACCTAATGTTTAACTTACTCATTGTTAAACTTTCTGAGAAATGTGTCTTTGTTTTGAGAACTGAATTAATGATTTGACAAAATGGGCCAACTAAAATCAGTTATATTATGTTAACAACAGAGAAAACTGCAATACAAGATTCTTACCTAACTCTGCTATTAGTTTTCGTGATCGGCATCTTCTTATTGATTTCATGTTATTGTTTTGTCTGATATGGCAGAAATGCCTATATCCATGATGAAAGTAGAGCGAGCGGTCGGAGAATCAGATCACCAAACAATTACGCGATGAATCTCATACATATCAGACGGGATTAGATTTCTCAGAGGACTTCTGAATAAACCGAGAAGCAGTATCTGATTCACAAACAAATGCAAAAACAATTCGTTATGGGCTGCGCTTTGTGTTTTTGACTCAAAAACCGGTTCATAAGAGTCATTTGTTAATGAAGCCGACTACACTGGGCGCGCTGCGTGCGCGTGCAACCATTGTGCGCTGTCATCGCCGAGGCTGAAAAGTAGCACATGAAACACTGTTTACAATTATATTTTATTCTGTGATAATTCTGGGGTGGCAGGTGGGGTGGCATAGCTTTTTCTTAGGGTGGCAGTTGCCACCCCGGTAGATCCGCCCCTGCAAATAAGATAAGTATCACTTTTTATTTATTCCCTCTCCTATTACTTGTTTCACTTCCGTTTCAGTTTTGTATAACCATGTCTTACTATGTGTGTGTGTTTTTTTGTTTTTTGTTTTTTTAGCATGTGTTTGGCTCAGTGTTATTTTTTAGGATTACTGTTAAACTAATGTAGTTTGATTTGTATATGTTATCCATTTTAATTTTAGCTAAAGTTGTATTAATGTTTGTCATTTTATTAGTTTTTTTATTATGTCTGTATATGTTATTTATTAAGTTTTACTTTTATTTAATTTGAGTTATTTCTGTACTTCAACAAACTAAATGGAAATGAAATAATAATCTATATTGAATTTATGGATATATGTGTGTGTGTGTGTGTGTGTGTGTGTGTGTACATACACATGTAGTTGTTTTTGGTGTTTGGCTTAATGTTAGGTTAGAATCATTATTACTCTTATACCTTTTGTTCTCTTAATATTTTGAATTGTTTGTAGCTTTATTTTGTATTCATTTAAATGTTAAGTTTAGAAATTTTGTTGTATGCATTTGTCTTATATATATATATATATATTAGTATTTATAAAGTTTTAGCTTTTAGTTTTTGATCAGTTTTAGTTGTTTTAATACTACAATTGATTGTTTCTGTTGTCCTCATTTGTAAGTCGCTTTGGATAAAAGCATCTGCTAAATGACTAAATGTAAATATAAATGTAAATAGGTAGACTCCACCCACTGTGTACTCAAGCCAATCAGATAACAGCCATATTTTGCTGACCAATCGTAGCACGTTCTGAGCTCTTCACACAACAGCTGGTGCGTGACGCGTCTTCTTCTTCTTCTTCTTCTTCTTCTTGCTGTACGGCAGATCGCAGATTTATAAGTGCATTGCCGCCATAAATGGACAATTGACACTCCTAATTGAGATTGTAGATAGAATGTCAATGGTCTATTTGAGAGATAGGTGGCAGTAATGCACTTATAAATCTGCGATCTACCGTAAAGCAAGAAGACGACGACGATGCGTCAGGCGCCGGCTGTTGTGTGAAGAGCTCAGGACAGTTGGACATTGCGGTTGATCAGAGGTAAAAAAACAATATAAATACTGTTCAGTTTCTTGCACAGACCGATTGTTTCGTGTCTAAAGACCTCAATGTATCGTCACGAGCCGCGGGGTTTAATTTGGTTTTGTCTGTGTATGTTTTTTTGACTCTCAAATCCGTGGGTACCATTGACTGACATTATATGACTGACAGACTGCAACGGTCTTATAAAAAAAAAAAAAAAAAATCTTTGTGTTCTACAGAACAAACAAAGTCACCTACATCTTGGATACCCTTGGGGTAAGCAAATAAACATCAAATTTTAATTTTTGGGTGAACTATCCCTTTAAGGTACCTGCACGATTACACACTCAGCAAAATATTGTCTGATTATCATTATCGATAAAATTGATTAAATATTTATTAATAAATTTTTTTTTTTTTTGTCAATATCGCACACCCCTACATCAAGTGTCAAATACAAAAGTTGCCATGCCAACCTGTTAATGCAAACAAAAGCTGGCAATGCTTGCCCCGCCTCCGGGGTCTTCTGATTGGTCCACTGTTTTGGAACTGACATTGATGAGCGGCTCTGCTGCGTGTAAAGTTTAAATAAGGAATAATTGACGACGGGCCGTTGAATTCTTAGAAAATAATGCACACCCTCTGTTGCTAATTCCAAAACGTCATTTTAGACCTAGTAACGGAGGTTTGAACTTTTGATAGCAGACTAATGCAGTTAATAACTAAATGAGAGAGAGAGAGAGAGAGAGAGAGAGAGAGAGAGAGAGAGAGAGATTACCTCTGTGAGTCTGTGCATCTCTCAAAAGTGTTCGGCAGCAATGTCTCTAGTAATAGTGAAACTTTAAGTTAATTTTCGTCACGAACAGAGCCATTGTTGTTACCTCGCTTGTAAGAAGTCATGTAATTTGTTATGTAGTTATTAAACTATGTAATTGGTAAAATCGTTAGAGTAGCGCTAACAACATCAGCGTGTATGTTACCATGAGTGCAAACTGTATGTGCATCTGTGAGGGTAAGAGAGCGCGGGAGAGATAGAGAATGTGCTTTCCGTACATAAAACTTTATTTTGTGGCAAAAACATGGAAATGATCTGTCGTTTTTTTATCCTATCGTTTACTATATTTATTTGTTTGTCCAGCGTCGCTGTGGGTTTTGGTTCTTTTGCTGTTTTAGGCTGTAAGGACCTTTGAAATAACTCAAATCATTTGGCGAAGTGATATGGAACTGTAATGCGGCCAAGAGCTGCCTGTAACTACGTTCGCTGTGCGTTTCCCTGAAAATATTTGCACACCTTAGAACGTTCGTCAGCCAATCAGATTCAGGCATTCAACGGCCCCATAGTATAAATTCTTTTAACGCGCCACTGACCTGTGAGACGCTACAAAAGACACACTCGCACCGGTTATACACATCCGTATAGCGCCAACTACACATGCAGTAGTGTGGTTTTAAGGGGAAAAGTATTAACAGGATTAAAATCTGAAATAACCGACATGGGGAAATTACGTCGGTTAGACGTTCTGAATTTCGGTTTCGATTTCGGTCCCACTTTATATTAGGTGGCCTTAACTACTGTGTACTTACATTTCAATTAATCATTTGGTACAATGCACTTATTGTGTACATACATGTTTTTACATTGTACTTATACTTTTAAAAATACCTATATGTAATTACATCTGTAATTAATTTCTGTAATTACATTTATAATTACACTGTTCACCCATCCCTTACACCTTAACCCACCCTTAAACCTACCCATACCACTAAACCTGTCCCTAACCTGACCCGTATCCCACCTCAATAGCAGCAAAAGTGTTTTGCAATACAATATGAACACAATAAGTACATTGTACTTATTTTCTGATGTAAGTACATAGTAGTTAAGGCCACCTAATATAAAGTGTGACCTCGATTTCTTTTCGATTAATCGTCCAGCCCTATTGTTAATAAAATAGTTTATCCAAAAAAAAAAAAGTCTTATAGATAAGAAATAAAATAAAGGTAAGTTATATGACTTACAAAACTCAATATTTCAACTAATTGCAAAATTGGAATAATCAAAGTTTATTGATTAACCAGTGAAAAAAAAAAAATCAGTGATTAGTTGATTAATCATTCTAATAATTGTTAGATCAATTGATTATCAAAACAATCATTTGTTGTAGCCCTATTGTAATGTATTAGGGCTGTGACAATAAATCATGCATTGTGAATCGAGAAATGATTCTGCATCGATTCTGAAATTGTCCCAACAGCAGATGGCACTGCATGCTTTAGAAACCTATGGAGTGAAAACAGTATCAAATCCTCACACAAATGCACGTGAGAGATCCACACTCACGCACACAATCCACAAATGCACGCGAAGGATCCCCAGGGCGATCCACAAATGCACGAGAGAGATCCACATTCACAGACATAATCCACAAATGCACGCGAGAGATCCACATGCGCGCAAACAATTCACAAATGCATATGAGAGATCCACAAGCGCACGCATGATCCACAAAGGCACGCGAGAGATCCACACACAGGGCGATCCACAAATGCACGCGAGAGATCCATACGCGCGCACATGCAATCCAAGCAAAGGCAAGTGCATTATTGTTTCTTTGCTCACAGAATGATCCTTAAATACTGTTGTACCCGTTATTTCATGCACAACAAATCGCGAGTCCTTTGAATTAGTGTTCTGCCTTAAGAATGTCTATAAATAAGTGCTTTTGTATTTGCGGATTCTTTTGAGACTGTCATTCCGCGGCCTTAACTCACAAATGCGCACAAGCCTATCTGTACACTTTACCTATGGAATGAATGAAGTAGGCGGTCAGACATGTGTAGTAGAATGTCGATCCACTTTAAGGACCCTGATTTTTTTCCCCCAACATTATTGCGACCAATATTTGGAATTCCATCATGTGATATTTAGATTTTTTTTTTTCATTGGTTAAATGTGTATCTTTGTCTTATGTGCACAAATTGTACAATTTTATTATCCTTTGTGTTTGTGAAATGCAGTGAGCTGTATGCTACAAGTATTACGTTTCTGTAGTGCCGTGGTCTGCGTTCGTTGCGGCCATCCGGTGTTGCTTTTAGTGACAAGAGTTCAAGTCCCATGTCCGATCATATTCCTTTCTCTTCTTTTCTTTTGTTGTGTATTAGTCTATGTCTTTTAAATGTTGGAGAAACTACCATTTCTGCAAATAACACAAATAACAGGAAATACTTTATTTATAGTGATTCATTAACCGGTGAACTGGTGTAAGCCGTATCAGCTGAACTGAACAGTGGCTGTACGACTGATTTCCCATATGAATGCGCTTGTTTTGCTTCTTTACATATAGGCTATACTTGCTGTATGCCTTGAAAACAATATAGGTAAGTTTCTGATGAATAATTAAAAAAAAAAAAAAAAAAAAAAAAGGTAAAATGCTGGTCTTTTTCTGTACAGTTACATTTCCTCTGCTTTGTTATTATCCTAACATGCATGCACGTAGCCTATATAAGCAATATGATTATGTTGATGTTCCAATCATTTTTTTGCACAAACAGGCAATGCCTGTTAAAAACGAAATTTGTTTTTTTCTTTCTTTTTTTTTCATTTTCTTTTTTATGTATAGCATCACATAGTTATTTTATGCATTTAAATGGTTTCATTTTTGTTTGTACTTTACAAATAATAATAAAAAAAAATAATAAAAATAGGCATCTTTTCTAGTATAAGTGCACTGTGTTCATATTTACTTGTGCATTAAATTACCAAAAAAAAAAAAAAACGCTTGCACCTTATACTGTGATCTCGAATTGCACAATATTTTAGTACATGCATTTGAGAGACGTTCTTTAATGTTATGCTATACATACATGAATGCACTAATCACCTAAATAAAATTGTACAATTTGAGCACATAAGACAAAGACGACGAAGATACACGTTTAGCCAATGAAAAAAAATCTCTAAATATCACAATGAAATTCCAAATATTGGTCGCAATAATGTTGGGGGGAAAAAAATCAGGGTCCTTAAAGTGGATCGCCATTCAGATCGACATTCTACTACACATGTCTGACCGCCTACTTCATTCATTCCATAGGTAAAGTGTACAGATAGGCTTGTGTGCATTTGTGAGTTAAGGCCGCAGAATAACAGTCTCAAAAGAATCCGCAAATACAAAAGGACTTATTTATAGACATTCTTAAGGCAGAACACTAATTCAAAGGACTCGCATTTGTTGTGCATGAAATAACGGTTACAGATATAGTATTTGAGGATCATTCTGTGAGCAAAGAAACAATAATGCACTTGCCTTTGCCTGGATTGCCGTGTGCGCGCGTGTGGATCTCTCGCATGCATTTGTGGATCGTCCTGTGTGTGGATCTCTCGCGTGCATTTGTGGATTGTGTCCGCGAGTGTGGATCCTTCGCGTGCATTTGTGGATTGTGTTCGCGAGTGTGGCTCTCTCGCGTGCATTTGTTTATCGTCCCGTGGATCCTTCGCGTGCATTTGTGGGAGGATTTGATACTGTTTTCACTCCATAGAAACAGCCGTACTCTGCTTGCTTCCAATTCCTTACACATGCACCACCTGAACCTAAAATAATCATTCATAAAGTTCGAAAAGGTTAAAGCAAATTACAAGAGTGTTCAAAGTGGGCTGTGTTTACATTAATCTCACATCTTAAAAGCATAAAAGCCAAGGTACAAGTACATTTAACACTGAATGCACAAGCACTCTTCTTTGTGAGCATTTGTGCGGTTAAAAACTAGCAGCACCATCTGCTGCTAAAAACTAAGCTCAGAATTGATTCCAGTGAGAATCGTGATGATTCAAAAAAAATCTCAGAATCAATCCACGAATCGTGATGCATAGTTTTATCGTCCCAGCCCTATAATGTATATTGAAATATCGGAAATGTATTTAAAAATCATATCAACGTTATTGAAAAAAATTATATTGCGATACTGATATTGAATATCTACAAATGCACGGGATGCAATTCTCAAATAAATGCAATGCAAAGTTGTGTTTGTGACATAAAAATATATTTGTGAATGTGTTTTTTATTTGCAAATCTCATTTTATTTATCTGTGAAATTAGCCTAATTCATGTTTAATTTAGATTTATTTGTGGATTTCATTCTAATTATTTGTCAATGTTTAATTTTAGTTAATCTCTTTACATTTATTTGTGGATCACAATATTTATTTGGAATTATGCAACGAATCTATCTTCATATTACAAAGCCGTTTGATAGCTTTATGTGAGAAACAGATGGATATTTAAGTCATCAATTTTATGTACAGCTGGACGATAAATAATATCATATCGGCACTGCCAAAAAAATTTAATGGCGAAAGCTCTGGGCAGGTTTTCTCGATATGAATTAATCTAACAGCCTATCACAAAGCAAAAACAAATGCGACAACAGCCAGTCAGTGTGTGTCACTAATAAGTCTGCATGTTTCTGCGTGAATGAGTGGCGTAGTTTCATTTAATACACAAACTCAAACATGTGTGACACACCTGCTGTGTTTTCAGCGTCTGCGTCTCACTATATGAGGACATGAACACAAAGTTCATCTCCAGAGCTGCTCTGAGGGTCACTTCACAAGCTTTTCTTTTGAGAAAAACTACTGAAATTTAAAAAAAAAATAAAAGATATTGATAAATGGTCAAAATAAGTCTGGTTGAACTTTATGAAATTATGACTGAAATATATTACTACTACTACTACGAAAATGTCATTCCTAAAGTAATAATAATATTACTATAAAAAAAAAACAAAAAAACAACTAAGATATATTTCACCCATGTTTAAGTTTACAAAGTTCTTTTCTGAAACATCCTGTTTGACAAAAATAAAAGTTAAATATTTTCTTATAAATTTATTTATTCAATGTAAAACTTTTATTAATTAATTTAATTGACAACATTTTGATGATAAACTTGTATTTGATCAGAAAACAAAAAAACAGATTCCAGGAAAAAAATAAAAATAAATAAATAAATAAATAAATAAATAAAATTGAAAACATTAAAAAGGTATCTTACTCTGTAGAGTTTAATTGTGGAAAGCATTTCATTCCACATTAATGGCAAATGAATATCATGATTGATAGTGTATGATATGGAAAAAAGCTCCACATACATGATATAGCCTATATCATCTGACTTATCTAAATTTATGATATAGGACTATTCGATCAAACGGTAATTTAATAAATCAGGCTTTATTCATGATTAATGAATGCTAGTTACTTTTACTACTGCTGCTGCTACAACTAGCTAATAATAATAAAAGAGAGATTTAAGTTTAACAAATGTATTTGATTTAAACAGTGGTTTAACACAATTTTATTTGTTACTTTATTAACATCTGACTAAAAGCATTTTTTAAAGCTGACATTTAATGCATTTTAAATAAAGCTGATTTATGATGTATTTGATCAAATAGTGATTTAATAAATAAAACAGGCCTTATTCGTTACTCCTGCATTATTACTATTATTATTATTATTATTATTATTATTATATCACTTACATCATAACACTGGGGTTAACAGATTAAAGCAGGACTTTATAAATAGTAACGTTAGATGTCTGTCTCTCCCTGTTGATCTGTTTATCTGTCGTTCACTCAATCACATTCACACATTCATCGCGCCATATATGCCATAAACGCCGCGTTACACAACGCGCTCATTGTGCATAACAAAACATTCACTCACCATTAATAAAATCCTCTCATCAGTGTCGATCTGCGTCGATATTTGGGAAATCCTCAGACACCCTCTACATTACACCATCACCGTTACACAGCTAACACTGCTATAGCTAGCCACGCAACGTACTACGTCACGATGACGTAGGTAGAGCGATGCTGCCTTATTCGTGAATTCCAAATACATCACTTCCGCTATGCTCGCCGTCATATTTGTGTCCGATGTGACAACGAGCACAGGGCATCTCTGTGAGATTTAATAGATAATAGTAATATATTGAAATAATAAATTACCTTTTACTACCATTTCCCACACTGATCCCTGGACTTGATTGTATTTTTAGGATAGCAAGTGTAACAGTTAGGCCATGTAATGTCCTGATTACTTGTAAATTTAAAACTGACATCAGCTCAAAGCACTTTTGAGTCAATGATAGTGTAACAAGATAACGTTATTAGCTTACTACACAATCTGAATTTAATGGCAATTTAGCTAATATTAGCACAATTTATAATGAATTCTTTCTGGACAAATTACTGTTTGAATTGCGAACGTAGCGGCTCGATGAAGGCTTTAAGAGCTTGAAGAATCCTCTGCGGCTGGTCGCTCCTGCTTCACGGTCATTCCCTTCTCCGTCCGTGTTCTGATTTCAGCAAGTCAGTTTTGGTGGATGCAAACAACGTGTATACTGATCATGAGCAACATCCAGCAAGCCAAGAAAACATGCAATCTACCTGAGGGAAGACGTCTTTCACTTCTAGTGTATTCTTAAACCTGGATTTCATTACTGAAGCACAAATCCAGGCACCAAAAGCAGCCCACACTACAGGTGCATCTCAATAAATTACAATGTCATGGAAAAGTTCATTTATTTCAGTAATTCAACTCAAATTGTGAAACTCGTGTATTAAATAAATTCAATGCACACAGACTGAAGTAGTTTAAGTCTTTGGTTCTTTTAATTGTGATGATTTTGGCTCACATTTAACAAAAACCCACCAATTCACTATCTCAACAAATTAGAATACTTCATAAGACCAAAAAAAAAAAAAAAAAATTAGTGAATTGTTGGCCTTCTGGAAAGTATGTTCATTTACTGTATATGTACTCAATACTTGGTAGGGGCTCCTTTTGCTTTAATTACTGCTGAGGTGGTATGGAAGCCCAGGTTTCTTTGACAGTGGCCTTCAGCTCATCTGCATTTTTTTGGTCTCTTGTTTCTCATTTTGCTCTTGACAATACCCCATAGATTCTCTATGGGGTTCAGGTCTGGTGAGTTTGCTGGCCAGTCAAGCACACCAACACCATGGTCATTTAACCAACTTTTGGTGCTTTTGGCAGTGTGGGCAGGTGCCAAATCCTGCTGGAAAATGAAATCAGCATCTTTAAAAAGCTGGTCAGCAGAAGGAAGCATGAAGTGCTCCAAAATTTCTTGGTAAACGGGTGCAGTGACTTTAGTTTTCAAAAAACACAATGGACCAACACCAGCAGATGACATTGCACCCCAAATCATCACAGACTGTGGAAACTTAACACTGGACTTCAAGCAACTTGGGCTATGAGCTTCTCCACCCTTCCTCCAGACTCTAGGACCTTGGTTTCCAAATGAAATACAAAACTTGCTCTCATCTGAAAAGAGGACTTTGGACCACTGGGCAACAGTCCAGTTCTTCTTCTCCTTAGCCCAGGTAAGACGCCTCTGACATTGTCTGTGGTTCAGGAGTGGCTTAACAAGAGGAATACGACAACTGTAGCCAAATTCCTTGACACGTCTGTGTGTGGTGGCTCTTGATGCCTTGACCCCAGCCTCAGTCCATTCCTTGTGAAGTTCACCCAAATTCTTGAATCGATTTTGCTTGACAATCCTCATAAGGCTGCGGTTCTCTCGGTTGGTTGTGCATCTTTTTCTTCCACACTTTTTGCTTCCACTCAACTTTCTGTTAACATGCTTGGATACAGCACTCTGTGAACAGCCAGCTTCTTTGGCAATGAATGTTTGTGGCTTACCCTCCTTGTGAAGGGTGTCAATGATTGTCTTCTGGACAACTGTCAGATCAGCAGTCTTCCCCATGATTGTGTAGCCTAGTGAACCAAACTGAGAGACCATTTTGAAGGCTCAGGAAACATTTGCAGGTGTTTTGAGTTGATTAGCTGATTGGCATGTCACCATATTCTAATTTGTTGAGATAGTGGTGGGTTTTTGTTAAATGTGAGCCAAAATCATCACAATTAAAAGAACCAAAGACTTAAACTACTTCAGTCTGTGTGCAGTGAATTTATTTAATACACGAGTTTCACAATTTGAGTTGAATTACTGAAATAAATGAACTTTTCCATGACATTTTAATTTATTGAGATGCACCTGTAAGTTCTCTTTAGTTAAACATATGCATTTTCATTTATTCATAGGCTACATGGCTGCAATAACATTTCAATTCAAAATTTTGCCATTGTTAAAAAAGTGCTTTACTGACTGACGTTTCAGACTTTCAGTTGTTGTGCTCTAAAAATGTATGCCATATATATGTATGTAGGCTATGTCCTAAATTATTACACCACTTGTGCAGCTAGTCACAATTCACAAAGGTAATTTACTCAGGACAATGTTTTTTTAATATTTTTTTTATTTTTTATTACAGATTCAATATAATGATAAATAAATAGGTTTAGCAAAACAAATGTGATTATTTTTGAGAACCTTGTGATATATACATAACTGCAGACACAAATGACATGCGGTACAATACAAATATTTTAGCATCCTTTATTCTCCTATGAAGAAGAATCACAATTGTCCTTTATTATCCTTTTCTGGCCGTACGTTAGCTGCCAGTGGTGCCTTCTGATTGAAGCCAACAATTTATTCCGCCGATCTAACCTCTTTGGGATTGAATAAAATTGTAGTTTGGGGTTTTTCTGATGACTGTTGTTACAGCACAACATATCCCGGGCATACTGTAACCTTGCAAACCTTCTGGGAGTGTTTTGTTGGTCTTCCTCTGGTAGTTGTGGCTGCTGTGACCATAGACTGACAGGTCGCGCAGCTGTGACTCGGACACAAAAATGGCGGCGATAAAACACTGTGACGTCACATGAAACCTATGGATTGGTCGCGAATGTCCAAAACTCCTCCTTTGTTTCAGATTCGGCTGCGTTTAGCATTTAGCCCAGTGTTTCCAAATTTCAGTCCTCGCGCCCCTACACTCGTATTTTGGTTATGTTAGATCTGTATTTTATCGGATGTAATGCCAATATCACCAAATTACACCTTTGTTTACTTTGTGTGTTGCTTGGCAACCACTTTGTTCCAACCACAACTGTTGAGGAACTACATTGTTTGGTGGAAGAATACTGGTTTTATTAATATCATTACACTTATTTGCTCTGTTTTACTTTGTGAAACCTTACTGTATATGGAATAACCATACTATAAAAGCAATAAGCCCCGTGAAGCTGTGGTTTACAGTGAATTTATAACAGCTAAGGGGGTTTACTCTGCTTCGCATCGTGCCTAACAACGCCCCTTAGCTGTTATAAATTCACTGTAAACCACGGCTTCTTGGGGCTTATTGCTTTAATTTATAGCTTGTTTTCGCAGCGCTGAGCAATGTAGCCAATCACAGACATATCTGTTGATTTCTTGAACACCTGTGATTGGCCATTGCGTTCAAGTTAGTCTGAATTCACTCACCTCTAAACGCCGGATTTTTTTTTTTTTTTTCCTGCACATGAATATAAAGAATCTTTGTGAGATTGCAATGAACAAGTGACTCCTTTTTAGTGATTAAAAAGGAAGGGCTATTTGCACACTTCTAGGCTACATATAATCCGTTCTGAATTTGAATAAAAGTTTTGTTTTTCGTTCTGCTAACAGCCATATACCCTGTACATGCAGCAAAGTTTCGGGAGTGACATATAAATCCCTCATGAATGAAGGATTCATTTTCGAATGGGAGAAAAATATAATTTCTCAGAACAGATGTTCAAGCAATGCAGACTATCAGATTAATAGAGAAATATTTGAATTTTTTCAAAATATTTTTAAATGCGGTTGCAATTATTTATAAAAGTAGCTAATGACTAGATCTGGAAATTCTTTCACTGTACATTGCTATTCTTGTTGTGGTAAAAAGTTAATAGATTTGCAGCACTGCAACAGTTATTTTACATCATTTTATGATAAAAACACAGTATGACATAATGTCCAGATGTCAGACAAAACTCTGCTGACAGGTGTTTTATATATATATTTTTTTGTATTAAAAAAATATAACATAAATGGTAAAAAATATTTATGGCCGGTAAATTTCCTCAAATCACCAGGAAATTTTGTCTGTAACATGATTAAAATGGCAGATGTGGCAAAAAGATTTAGGCCCTGCTTGCAAGTGTAGAAATTAAAACAAAAGTATAGTAATTTCCCTACTGTAGAATAAGGTAAAATAACATACCTGTGAAATATTCATTTTCATTTATTTTACAGAATTGTTTTCCAATATTACTGTCATAGGAATAATAATATAAATTATTATTATTATTATTATTATTATTATTATTATATTCTAATTTATTTGGTTTCCAAATTCACCAGTGTGAGTGTAATTTAGACTGAAACACTATATCACAACTAAAAAGAGGATTGAGTCCCCTTTAAACCTCAAGAACAAATAAATTCACCAGCTTTTTTCTTTGTTTAGTTTGCACACTGAACCTGTATTGGAGCTCTAAATTCTCAAAAGTTGGCAGCCCTGTTTATATTGTATATTGTATTTAACTACATACGTTTATGTCATACATACCTCAAATTTATTTGATATGTGATATGCAGAACTCTACTATATGTAGGCTACTACTGAAGCTTTGTCTGTGCATGATGACATTGCATGCAGAGTGTAAGGCTAGGGAAGGCTTATGCTGCATTTCAGAAAACTCAGAACTATTTTCCCCATCTCCTATCCTACTGTCACTATCGGTACCCATACAATGGCACTGACTTGTCTATTGTATTTGGTAAGTGCTATTTGTTGGGGTAGTTTCAAGTGACCAATGCTTCAGGAGACAATTGCCGCGCTGAGTTCTACATGCAATGGTCATTTAATCACAGTATTCAAAACATTAAGATTACTTCAGATGGGAATCCCCAATTGGTTGAAAAGAAAGATGCTAAAGTTGGAGTAGAAGTCAGCTGCTTTGCAGTCTAGAGGGCAAGGAAATTAAAAACTGGGTACAGGTGAGCATGCCAAATAGTGGCCAAATGTTGCCCTATCCTTTTAGCATGTACAAGCTACAAGCTGAGACGAAAAGAATATGGGTGCAAACATTTTCATTCAAAGGTGAGAAAAACAAGCAATAGAAAAGAAGTGGAACCTTGCCTGCAGTACCTCCAACCACTACTTATAGTTCTTCGACTTCTTCAACTTCTTCTCTTTCTTCTTTTTTTACTTCATTGACTTCTACTACTTCTTCAACACCTTCTTCTTCTTTGACTTTTTCCTCAAATTCTTCTACTTCACAGATTTCCCCTAACAGTCCAACTAATTCTTCAACTTCTTCAACTTCTTCTTTTTCTTATTTTTCAACTTCCTCGAATTCATTGACTACTGCTACTTCTTCAATGCTTTCTTCTTAAAATTTCCTCACGAATTCTTCGACTTCACAAATGTCCCCTATAGGGAACAACTACTACTAATTCTTTCACTTCAACTTCTTCTCTTTCTTTTTTTCCTTATTTTTCGACTTCATAGATTTTATTGGCTTCTGCTACTTCTTCAATGCCTTCTTCTTCTTCAACTTTTTCCTCGAATTCTTCGACTTCACAGATTTCTCCAACCACTACTTCTAATTCTTTGACTTCTTCAACTTCTTCTCTTTCTTCTTTTTCTTCTTTTTCAACTTCATAGGTTTTATTGGCTTCTACTTCATCTTTAACACCTTCATCTTCTTCGACTTTTACCTCAAATTCTTCAACTTCACAGATTTCCCATACCACTACTACTACTCCTTCGACTTCTCTTTCTTTCGTTTTTGTTTTTTTCTTATTCTTATTCTTATTTGATAACACTTTATTTTAAAGGTCCAGAATAATGCTTTAGTTAAGCATAAACTAACGGTTAATTTGTCCACAATTAAGCATCAGTTAAGCACAAAACACTAGTAATTAATGATTAACTTTACATTGATTATCTTCAAGGGTCCTGAATTATTCATTAGTTAAGCATAAATAAACTTGTAATTAATGATTAACTTGTTCACATTTATGCATCAGCTGAACATAGCATGAACACACACATAACTAATGATTATCTGAACATATAGTAAGGGCATATTAGCCATTATTTACAATTTATTAAACATTTTAAAGACACATTTATGCTATAAATAAACAAAAATAAGCTAGTAATTAATAATTAACTGAATGTACAGTAAACTCATTTTAGCCATTATTTACAGCTTAATAAGCCATATATTATTTTTTGTAGTGAAATATAATTCTGATTCACCATCTATTAAATTAACTGAACAATAAGCTAGTAATTATATTTAATTACCACTGGTTTGCAATTATATATGGCTAAAATAGTGTAATAAAGACTATTTGACCCTCTGTTCTAAAGTTAAAGTTGCATCTTCTTTTCATCCTAACTTGTAGCTTGTGCTAAAAGGATAGGGCAACATTCGGCCACTATTTGGCATGCTCACCTGTACCCAGTTTTTCATTTCCTTGCCCTCTAGACTGCAAAGCAGCTGACGTCTACTCTAACTTTAGCATCTTTCTTTTCAACCAATGCAGAATGTGCTATCAAGTTGGGGTAAATGTTTGCTGACTGAATCCCCTGTGTCCACCTGGTTTTTCTTCAGTTGTATTTCATTTGAAGAAGACCCTCTATATGACTACAAAGCGAAGCATTTGTGATTCTATGTAAGAATAAGTGCTTCTCTTTGGGGCAGTCTTGTTGGTGTTTGTTCATCATGGGGTTCTCCCATTGCCATCACTACAGCAAACCCTTTGTAAACACAAGAGGGTGCTGTTTTAACCAAAGTTTTGGTTTGGCACTCATTGTTTTTGTGCTTAGTGTGAGTTTGCCCTACATACCCAGATAGCAACATATTTTTGGCCCAGATCCGGCCCACATCTGGCACGTGTGGAATTATACTCTGGCCCACATGTAGCATGGAATGATGGCACTTGGGCGGACCGCTCCTGTTTGCCAGATCTGGGCCACAAGCAGGCCATAGCAATGCCACATGTCAGCCAAGAGCAAAGAAATAAACCACACTGGACCTTATCTGAGCCACAAATTATTCATATATTATGTAGAGAGTCCTCTCAGCTTGTCTAAGCTTGTTAACAAACAAAATCACTGAAGGAAAGAAGAGAACAGAAAAAGAGACAAACAGAAACTCAAGAACTACACTCTAAAAAAAAAAAGTGCTAATAGCACCAAAAGTGGTTCTTTGGATCGTAATCATAGGGGAACCACTTTTGATGCTATATAGCACCTATTCTTAAAGGTGCTATATAGCACCTTTTTCAAATGGTGCTATATAGCACCATAAGATGTGCTATATAGAACCATTAGAGGTCCAATATAGCACTTTGTCAAATGGTGCTATTTAGAACCATTAGAGGTGCCACTTTTTCTCAAAAACGGTGTTCAAAACAGTGGTTCTTTGGCTTTTAATCATAGGGACACCTCGTTTGGTACTATATGGCACATATTCTTAAAGATAAGAAGCTTTATAGCACATTTGTGTTATACAGAACCATTAGAGGTGCCATATATTACTACCATAGATGAGCCAATATGCTTCTAAACGACACTTTTGCTTAAAAGATGAATGATAACTAATCGAAAGTCCTGTACAAAATGCTTACTGAGAAACAAAATACATTTCGAAAATCTTTTAATTTGTTTCATATACATATACATGCTTACACAATATACTCCCCATTTATACACAAAATAATGCAACAAAAAATATCCTAGTTTAAATACAATCTTACACAACATACTAACGCAACAAGAACTATCCTAGTTTAAATACATTTACTGTAACCCTGCAATCAGGTCTCTTTTTGGCCAACAACATTTTTTAACATTAGGTTAAATTGAAAATGAGTGAAATTACCGAGCATTGCTAATAAAAAAACACAAAGAGTTGTACACTTGTCCTGCAGTATCTTTTACTGTCAAAAGTGCATTAACATTTCTGTAAGTCCTTCCAGATTTCAAAAACAATAGAAACTGGAGCTAGAACTAGAAGAGAGAATACTGACCCCTAAGATCTACACACAAATTGAGTTGTACACCCTTTTTACAGTAACAGGAAGTTTGTCTGCATCCTTCAATTTCAAAACGACACACTCCAAAAAGGTCAGGGTCTTTTTCAGTCCTTTAGGATACTGAATTCCAAAAACAAAATATATACAGAGGAGCAGGCCCAGTGCCACTGAGATGTCCTCGCTCTCCTGGGTGATTAACTGGCCATCCAGCATGAGCACAATGCGGTCATACTGCATGGGATGACCATCTCTACAGCCTTTAAGCACCATCTTAGGGGCTGGGATGTCAGCAGTGCTGGTCTGAGCATGGCCCTGGGGGAGAGAGGATAACAGAATTAACCATTTTGTAATAATTATTTGAAAGGCAAACCTTAGGAGTTAAATTAATTTTAACTGTCATACAACTGCCCCCTCCCCACCCAAGAATCATGTGTGCTCAAACTCAGAATTGAATTTATATATATTTTTTTAAAATCCAAGTACAAAGTAAATACTAAGTAACTGTCACAGATCGACCAGGCTCCCATGCCAACCAATCACATCGCACATCCTCACCTGAATATTAATGGAGCACACCTGTACACACTCAGCACCTCATTACCACGCACCATTTAAGCTCACACCTCACCACAGTCTAACGTCTGGTCTCGTTTATGCATAGTGACTTATGCTATCACAGCGACCTACCTGCTACTTACCTCCTTGTGTACTTACCTCCAGTGTTCTCTCCAGCGTCGTGTCTCCTGTGTACCCCAGTCTGTCTGCTCCAGCGATCCCTTCCAGAAGTCTACTACTCCGCCTGTGTGAGGTGTGTGTTCGGACCCGAATTGCTAATACTCCTGCCAAGACAAAGATCTCTAATCATCTCCTCACCGAACTTCATCTGGTCTACTGGATATTATACTCACCCTTTGCAGTCACCATTGCTCTGCTGATCCTAAAATAAACGTCTGTTGTTTATCCGATTCTCCGTCTGAGTCTGCTGGTGTAACAGAAGACCGGACCATCACCAAGGACAGCATGAGCAATACCGACCCCTTCCAGGAGCTCGTGGACAATCTCCGACAAGTTCTTCTTCCTTCACCGCCACCACCGCCAGCAACACCGATCACCTCCACGACGAACACCATCACTTCTTCTGCACCCTTGATCGCCAGTCCCATGGCCCGACCAGCGCCCTTCTCAGGTGTGGCGGGGGAGTGCAACGGGTTTCTCTTACAATGCTCCTTAGTCCTAGAGATGCAACCGCAGCTGTACCCCACTGAGAGATCTAAGATCGCCTTCATCATATCCCTCCTGACAGGTAAAGCTCTACAGTGGGCTGAAACTATCTGGTCACAATCAGGCCCTGTCACCCAGTCACTCAATAATTTCATCACTCACTTCCGTGAAGTTTTTGGCCACTCAACAGCCGATCCTTCCATCAGTGATCAACTCTACCATCTCCAACAGGGAAATAGATCCATCCATGACTACGCCCTCCAGTTCCGCACTCTCACTGCAGCTAGCGGATGGAACGAACGATCACTTCTAACCACTTACCGTCAGGGACTCGAACCCAGGTTGCGGTTGCAACTCGCGGGGTATGAATTCCTGTGGATTGGAAAATTTAATCCAACTATCCATTCGTTGTTCCACCCGCATGCAATCATGTTTTGAGGAATCAGCCCGACTTACCCGTTGCACTCCTCAACAGCGCCCCCAAGAAGCAAGCCGCCCTCCATAACCAGTTTACGAACCCATGCAAACTGACAGGGCCCGCTTATCGTACACTGAGCGGCAGAGGCGACTTACCCAAGGCTTATGTTTGTACTGTGGAAATAGTGGGCACATAATATCATCATGCCCCATTCGACCTCCTCGACTCCCGGTGAGTGCCATTCGACCCACCATATCCAGAATGAAACCCCTATCTACTGTTGTAATACTTACTGCCTCCACTGTATCTATTCCAGTCTACGCCCTACTCGACACAGGGTCCGCCGGAAACTTCATTTCAGGGAGCCTCTGCCGCCAGCTCAACCTCCCAACCGTTACCAACCAAACCATATACCAAGTCCAATCGATAACTGGAAAACCCATCAGCCGCCGCCATGTGAAACTCAGTGCGGGTCCCGTTCAGCTACGTGTGGGTGGATTACATGAAGAACAACTCCATCTGCTGGTTCTGGAGGGATCCACAACAGATATAATCCTCGGACTTCCATGGTTTGCTCAACATGACCCCCAGATCTCCTGGCGCATGGGAGAAGTCCTGAAGTGTTTCCCAACCTGTTTTCCACGTCTGCCTCACCCAGCTCCTCGTCAGATCCAATCCCTATCTGTAAACTCCACCTCCATAGAAAGCCCTCTCGAGAAACAGTCTGTCACTATACCCTCCTGTTATGCCCCCTTCAGAGATGTCTTCTGCCCGAAGAGGGCCTCCCAATTACCTCCTCACCGGCCATGGGACTGCGCGATTGAACTGGTACCAGGTGAGCCAGTGCCCAAAGGAAAGATCTACCCGCTGTCTCTACCGGAACAGAAGGCAATGGAGGAGTACATCGAAGAGGCTCTTCAGCAAGGCTACATCCGCCCTTCGACATCCCCTGCTGCTTCAAGCTTCTTCTTCGTGGCAAAAAAGGACGGAGGCTTGCGGCCTTGCATTGACTACCGGGCACTTAACAACATCACCATCAAGTTCCGATACCCCCTTCCTCTCGTCCCAGCAGCCCTGGAACATCTCCGCGGAGCCACCATCTTCACCAAGTTGGACCTCCGCAGCGCGTATAACCTCATCCGGATACGCGAGGGGGACGAGTGGAAGACGGCTTTCGTAACACCTACTGGCCACTATGAATATCTTGTCATGCCGTATGGTCTTGTCAACGCCCCCTCCGTATTCCAGGACTTCATGCATGAGGTGCTCCGGGAGTATTTACACCGGTTCGTCTTGGTTTACATCGATGACATCCTCATCTACTCTCGGAGCTCGACCGAACATCGCCTCCACGTTGCGGAGGTCCTACAACGCCTGTGCAAGTTTCATCTATTCCTCAAGGCTGAGAAGTGTTCATTCCATCAACCGTCAGTACAATTCTTAGGATACAACATCGATAGTGGTGGCATCCGTATGGACGAGGGGAAGGTGGAAGCCATCAGGTCCTGGCCAGTCCCTTCCACCATTAAAGAACTTCAAAGATTCCTCGGGTTCTCCAACTTCTACAGACAATTTATTCAGAACTACAGTACCATTACCAGTCATCTCACCAACCTCCTACGTAACAAGCCCAAGTCTCTGTCCTGGACATCTGCTGCAACGGAAGCATTCGAACGCCTGAAAGACGCCTTCATCCGTGCTCCAATCCTCGTCCATCCTGATCCCACAAAACCATTCATTGTGGAGGTAGATGCCTCTACTACAGGGGTTGGAGCTGTTTTATCTCAGCAGCAGGGGACTCCAGCCAAACTACACCCATGTGCCTTCTTTTCCCGTAAGCTCAGCCCGGCGGAAAGAAACGATGACATCGGCAATAGGGAACTTCTGGCCATCAAGTTAGCCCTCGAGGAATGGAAGCATTGGTTGGAGGGTTCACAACATCCATTCACCGTCCTAACTGACCACAAGAACTTACAGTACTTACGTGAAGCCAAACGGCTCAACCCTCGCCAGGCCCGTTGAGCGCTCTTCTTTACCCGTTTCAACTTCACCATCTCTTACCGTCCAGGATCCAAGAACACTAAAGCCGATGCCTTATCACGTCTACATACTCCACAGGAAACCAAAGAAAAACCTGAATCCGTCATTCCCGATAAACTCATTGTCTGCCCCATCCAATGGAGTATCGACACTGCCACCTCCTCCAATGCTTCCACGGCCATTCCGCCGGGCTGCCCACCAGGAATGCAGTATGTCCCTCGATTACAGCGCAATCCCCTAATCCACTCCGTACACACTTCACTGGGCACTGGCCACCCCGGGGCCAACAGCACCCTCTCGCTATTGAAGAACCGCTACTGGTGGCCCAACATGGCAAGGGACGTGAGAAGGTTCGTCCAGGGCTGTACAGAGTGTGCCATTTCCAAGAGTCCTCGCCACTTACCAGCAGGCAAGCTCCTCCCGTTGCCCGTTCCAAATCGGCCATGGTCACACCTGGGGGTAGATTTCATCACCGACCTGCCAGATTCAGACGGTAACACATGCATTCTGGTGATTGTGGACCGATTCTCCAAGTCTTGTCGACTCCTTCCTCTCAGAGGCCTGCCCACAGCCATGGAAACAGCCGAATTATTGTTCAACTTCGTCTTCAGATATTTCGGCTTACCGGAGGACATTGTGTCGGATCGGGGTCCACAATTTATCTCCCGGGTCTGGAGGGGATTCTTCAAACTCCTAGGTGTGACCGTGAGTTTGTCATCAGGATACCATCCCCAAACTAACGGGCAAACGGAGAGAAAGATCCAGGAAATCGGTCGCTTCCTACGAACCTTCTGCCATGACCACCAGGACTCTTGGAACCAGTTTATTGGCTGGGCCGAGTACGCCCAGAATTCCCTACGTCAACCTTCTACTGGACTCACTCCCTTCCAGTGTGTACTCGGTTACCAGCCACCCTTGTTCCCCTGGTCTGGGGAACCATCAGAGATACCAGCAGTGGATTACTGGTTCCGAGAGAGCGAGAGGGTCTGGGACAATGCTCACCATCATCTTCAGCGAGCAGTGCGCAGGCGCAAGATGACAGCAGACCTTCGTAGGTCCGAAGCTCCCCATTACCAACCGGGACAGAAGGTCTGGCTGTCAACAAGGGACATCAGACTGCGCCTGCCCTGTAAAAAATTAAGTCCCAGATATGTTGGCCCCTTCACGATCTTGAAACAAATCAACCCGGTCACCTTCCAACTACAACTCCCTCCACAATATAAGATCCATTCCACATTCCATGTCTCACTGTTAAAGCCTTACCACCCTCCTGTCTCTTCCTCCACAGAGCCTGGTCCAAGTGAGGAACCCCCTCTTCCACTGATTCTGGAGGATGGCGCCATATACGAGGTTAAGAAGATCCTGGATTCCCGGCGCCGTGGTGGTCAGCTGGAATACCTTGTTGACTGGGAGGGCTATGGCCCGGAGGAGAGATCTTGGGTCCCCAGGAATGACGTTTTAGACCCAACCCTACTCGAGGAATTCCACTTAACCTACCCAGATCGACCAGCTCCCAGGGGAAGAGGTAGACCACCACGCCGTCGGGGTCCTCGGCCCTCTGGAGCGGGCCGTGGAGAGGGGGGTAATGTCACAGATCGACCAGGCTCCCATGCCAACCAATCACATCGCACATCCTCACCTGAATATTAATGGAGCACACCTGTACACACTCAGCACCTCATTACCAGGTGTGTGTTCGGACCCGAATTGCTAATACTCCTGCCAAGACAAAGATCTCTAATCATCTCCTCACCGAACTTCATCTGGTCTACTGGATATTATACTCACCCTTTGCAGTCACCATTGCTCTGCTGATCCTAAAATAAACGTTTGTTGTTTATCCGATTCTCCGTCTGAGTCTGCTGGTGTAACAGTAACACAATAAGAACAAATAAATAAATGACAAGCAATAGCACAAACAAATCAATAAGATATAAATGAAATTAACAGTACTTAATCTTTTTTTTCAGTTACATTTAACTAAAATAGCTGTAAAATAAACACTGGATAGTAGGACTGGACGATTAATCGTATTTTAAATCACGATAACGATATCCACCTTTCTCGATTAATTAAAAACAATCGTCACGATATTGGCCGGAACGTTATTTATCCTGAAAATGTGTTTTTCATTTGGCATTTGTGTTATCTTGCATTGCTGACAAGTCTTCATTAGCCTTCATGCTTCTGGTTGCCAGATGTGAAGAGCTTTAATCCCCCCAGGAGCTTTTCTCCTTTAAAAGATACAATTTCTGCCTGGTGTTTTACTTAATTTGTGCAGTCTGGCAACCCTGTGCGCACGCTGACTGATGGCGGAATATGTGCTGGAGTTTAGTGATCTCTCACAGCGATATTCTGTTTACATGAATGTGTCATACAGCCATTGTGTGTTTTTTCAAGAGCCATTTGTGCTGTTTGTGTAACCAAATCTGCCATGATCAAACTTTAACTGAGTTTCAATAATGGATATATTGTGTCTGAGGAATAAATGCGCTTTTGCTAAGTTACCTGTGGCAATACAATGGGGAAAAATTGTACATAAATTGGAATTATTTGAAGTCATATTATGAGTTTTTACCAGTTTTCATAATGTTAATCAGTTGAAAACTGCATGGCAATGTTAGTTTTCAGGGTGTATTAATGATCTTTGAGCAAATTTACTGCGTGATCTGAGTTATTGTCTCATTTGTGAACAAATTGTCACTTAGAAAATCTAATGTGAATACAGATTTCAAAACACTAACCAAATCCATGAGTTTTGTATTATTGTAGTTGCTTAAATTAAGTCAGTGTATAGTCAGTGGAGGTTGGTTAAAGGACACGTGAAGTGTTACTGCATTTACCCTTTTTGATAGAATAATTGTTATTAATAATCGTGATTATAATTTTAATCAAAATAATCGCGATTATCAGTTTAACCATTATCGTGCAGCCCTACTGGATAGTCTTCACTGTATAAACAGACAGCAATGACAGACAGCAGCAGGTTTATTTAGGCTGCTGTCTCCTTAAGACCTCAAAAATTCTGATCAAAAATTAGCCTTCCTAATACAAGGTGATATTTGACTCAAAGTGATTTACAGAGAATTTTATTTATTTTTTTTTACTTTTGTAAGTTTTTTTTTTTTTTTTTTTTTTTTTTACAAAAGTATGTCACCATATATGTTAAAGAGATAGTTCACCCAAAAATGAAAATTTGATGTTTGTCTGCTTACCCCCAGGGCATCCAAGATGTAGGGGACTTTGTTTCTACATTAGAACACAAACAGAGATTTTTAACTCAAACCGTTGCAGTCTGTCAGTCATATAATGCATGGCAATGGGAACTACATCAATGAGAAAAAAAAAACATGCACAGACAAATCCAAATTAAACCCTGCGGCTCGTGACAACACATTCAGAATCAGAATGAGATCAGAATCAGAATGAGCTTTATTGGCCAGGTATGTATACACATACGAGGAATTTGTTATAATGACAGAAGCTCCACAGTGCAAAAGAAAGACAGCAACAGGACAGGACACAGATAATAAAAGAATACTATACAAATATACAAATAGGCAATGTACAAAATAGCAAAAACACAATATATAATATAGACAGTTATGTATGTACAGTTATGATATGTGCAAGTTTGAAATGAAAAAAAAATAAGTTTGTGTGGTGAATAAATAAGTATAATAGTGTTGTGTGTTCCACGTTTAATGTCAAGTGTTCATGAGATGGATTGCCTGAGGGAAGAAACTGTGTCTGTGTCTGGTCGTTCTGGTGCTCAGAGCTCTGTAGCGTCGACCAGATGGTAACAGTTCAAAGAGGGAGTGTGCTGGATGTGAGGGGTCCAGAGTGATTTTACCAGCCCTTTTGCTCACTCTGGATGAGTACAGTTCTTGGAGAGTGGGGAGGGTTGTACCAATGATTTGCTCAGCAGTCCGGACTACCCTCTGTAGTTTTCTGAGGTCAGATTTGGTAGCTGAGCTGAACCAGACAGTTATTGAAGTGCAAAGGACGGATTCAATGATGACATAGTAGAACTGTTTCAGCAGCTCCTGTGGCAGGTTGAACTTCCACAGCTGGTGAAGGAAGTACAACCTCTGCTGGGCCTTTTTCACAATGAACTCAATGTGATTGTCCCACTTCAGGTCCTGAGAAATTGTGGTGCCCAGGAATCTGAATGACTCCACTGCAGTAACAGTGCTGTTCACGATGGTGAGTGGATAGTAAGAATGTGAGGGCTGTAGATACTGCTTTGGATGTGACTAGCTCAGGGAGTCCTGTACATTGTTCGGTTCCGGTTGTGCCCGTGCAGCAGGGCAACTGGGTGACTGTGAGGCGGCATAGTCGCGGGTCAAAACACCACTCTTCCTTTCCGATCAAAACATCAAACAGGTTCTCCCCACTCGGTGACGCACCCACTGAGAAACCTGATGAAAGTGCTCTAGTAATTGGTGATTCTATTGTACGGAACGTGAAAATAGAGACACCAGCCACCATAGTCCAATATTTCCCGGGAGCCAGAGCGCCTGACATCTTGGCAAATTTAAAAGTGCTGGCTAATGCTAAATGTAAATTTAAATTAAAATGTAAATTTCCACGTTGGCGCTAATAATGTTCGACTTCGCCAGTCGGAGATCACTAAAAATAATGTTAAAGAGGTGTGTGAACTTGCAAGTACGATGTCAGACACTGTAATATGCTCTGGCCCCCTCCCTACTTACCGTGGCGATGAGATTCATAGCAGACTGTCGTCACTCATTGGCTGGATGTCTAAGTGGTGCCCGCAGAATAACGTAGGTTTCATAGACAATTGGAAGAGTTTTTGGGGCAGACCTGACCTGTTGAAAAGAGATGGTGTTCATCCCTCCTGGGGTGGTGCCGCTCTTCTCTCTAGAAATATGGCACATAGTCTTAGAGTTCGTACTTGACTAACTAGGGCCCAGGTCAGGAAGCAGACAGACTGGCTAAACCGACCGTCTGCTAGCCGCCTCACGTCACTGAAGTCAGTTAATTCTCAGCACATAGAGACTACTTCACCTAGATATCACACTATAGAGACTGTGTCTGTTCCCCGTACTAGAAAATATAGAAAACGTCCAAACCAAAGTAATAGTAACAATTTAATTGATGTTCAACAAATAAAAAATGTTTACAATACAGAGAAACAATTGATAAAACTTGGCTTACTGAATATCAGGTCCCTTTCTACAAAAGCACTATTTGTAAATGATATGATCACTGACCATAAGCTAGATGTGCTTTGTTTGACAGAAACATGGCTAAAACCAGATGAATACATTACTTTAAATGAGTCTACCCCCCAAGATTACTGCTATAAAAATGAGCCACGTCCAAAAGGTAAAGGGGGAGGTGTTGCTACAATTTATAGCAATATTCTCAGTATTTCTCAGAGGGCAGGCTTTAAGTATAACTCATGGTGCTGCGTATAACATTATCTAGAGAAACACGTGTTAGTGATAAATCCCCTGTGATGTTTGTACTGGCTACTGTGTACAGGCCACCAGGGCACCACACAGACTTTATTAAAGAATTTTCTGATTTTCTATCTGAGTTAGTACTGGCTGCAGATAAAGTCTTAATTGTTGGTGATTTTAATATCCATGTCGATAATGAAAAAGATGCATTAGGATCAGCATTCACAGACATTCTGAAAACTATTGGGGTTAGACAACAAGTTTCAGGACCTACTCATCGTCGAAATCATACTCTAGATTTAATACTGTCACATGGAATTGATGTTAGTGGTGTTGAAATTCTGCAGCAAAGCGATGATATCTCAGATCATTATCTAGTAAACTCCATATAGCTAAAACTGTAAATTCTACTCCTTGTTACAAGTATGGTAGAATCATCACTTCTACCACAAAAGACTGCTTTGTAAGTAATCTTCCTGATTTATCTCAATTCCTCAGCATATCCAACAGCACAGAAAAACTTGATGATGTAACAGAAACTATGGACTCTCTCTTTTCTAGCACTTTAGATACAGTTGCTCCTTTACACTTAAGGAAGATCAAAGAAAACAGTTTGACTCCGTGGTATAATGAGCACACTCGCACCCTAAAGAGAGCAGCATGGAAAATGGAGCGCAGCTGGAGGAAAACAAAACTAGAGGTATTTCGTATAGCTTGGCGGAAAAGTACCCTATCCTACAGAAAAGCATTAAAAACAGCTAGATCTGATTACTTTTCGTCTCTTCTAGAAGAAAACAAACATAACCCCCGGTATTTATTCAATACAGTCACTAAATTAACGAAAAATAAAGCATCAACAGGTGTTGGCATTTCCCAAGAGCACAGCTGTAATGACTTTATGAACTACTTTACTTCCAGGATCGATACTATCAGAGATAAAATTGTAACCATGCAGCCGTCAGCTACAGTATCACATCAGATAGTGCACTATAGATCCCCTGAGGAACAATTCCACTCATTCTCTATTATAGGAGAGGAAGAATTGTATAAACTTGTTAAATCATCTAAACCAACAACATGTTAGACCCTATTCCATCTAAACTACTAAAAGAGCTGCTTCCAGAAGTCATAGATCCTCTTTTGGCTATTATTAATTCATCATTGTCATTAGGATATGTCCCCAAAACCTTCAAATTGGCTGTTATTAAGCCTCTCTTTAAAAAACCACAACTTGACTCCAAAGATCTAGTTAATTACAGACCGATCTCAAATCTCCCTTTTCTGTCTAGAAAAGGTAATATCCTCACAATTATATTCCTTCTTAGAGAAAAATGGTATCTGTGAGGAATTCCAGTCAGGATTTAGACCGTCTCATAGTACTGAGACTGCTCTCATTAGAGTTACAAATGACCTGCTTCTATCATCTGATCATGGTTGTATCTCTTTATTAGTTCTACTGGATCTTAGCGCTGCGTTCGACACTATCGACCACAACATTCTTTTGAATAGACTAGAAAACTTTGTTGGCATTAGTGGAAGTGCCTTAGCATGGTTCAAATCGTACTTATCTGACCACCATCAGTTCGTAGCAGTAAATGAAGAGGTATCATATCGAACACAAGTGCAGTATGGAGTACCTCAAGGCTCAGTACTAGGGGCGTTACTTTTCACGCTTTACATGTTACCCTTGGGAGATATTATCAGGAGACATTGTGTTAGCTTTCACTGTTATGCTGATGATACTCAGCTCTATATTTCTTCACGGCCCGGTGAAACACACCAAATTGATAAACTAACGGAATGTATAGTCGATATAAAAAACTGGATGACGAGTAACTTCTTATTGCTAAATTCTGAAAAAACAGAGGTGTTAATTATCGGACCTAAAAACCCCACATGTAATAACCTAGAACACTATCTAACACTTGATGGCTGCTCTGTCAATTCTTCTTCATCAGTTAGGAACCTAGGCGTGCTGTTTGATAGCAATCTTTCATTTGAAAGCCATGTTTCTAGTATCTGTATAACTGCATTTTTTCATCTCAAAAACATATCTAAATTGCGACCTATGCTCTCAATGTCAAATGCAGAAATCCTAATTCATGCGTTTATGACCTCAAGGTTAGGCTATTGTAATGCTTTACTGGGTGGTTGTTCTGCACGCTTGATCAATAAACTACAGTTGGTCCAAAATGCAGCAGCTAGAGTCCTTACTAGAACCAGGAAGTATGACCATATTAGCCCGGTTCTGTCAACACTGCACTGGCTCCCTATCAAACATCGGATAGATTTTAAAATCTTGTTAATTACTTATAAAGCCCTGAATGGATTAGCTCCTCAGTACTTGAGCGAGCTCTTATCACATTATAGTCCTCCATGTCCGCTGCGTTCTCAAAACTCTGGCCATTTGATAATAACTAGAATATCAAAATCGACTGCGGGCGGCAGATCCTTTTCCTATTTAGCGCCCAAACTCTGGAACAATCTACCTAACACTGCTCGGGAGGCAGACACACTCTGTCAGTTTAAATCTAGATTAAAGACACATTTCTTTAACCTGGCTTACACAAAACACACTAATACACTTCTATTATTCAAATCCGTTAAAGGATTGTTAGGCTGCACTAATTAGATCAACCGGAACCTCATAACACACGATGTACTCGTTACATCGTAAGAAGAATGGCATCTATGCTAATATTTGTCTGTTTCTTTCTTATTCTGTTTCTCAGTACGTGTCCAGATCAGATGGTGGATCGGCGCCGGGAGATGATGTCTGCGACCCTGATCGTCAGCGGAGGCCGGACACCTGGATGAGCCCCAGGGACATATCCCCAGTGAAGACCTCGACTTAAATACAATAAAACTTAAAATTAAACAAAATAACTGTAATATAATAAAATACCTAACTACATAATACTATTATTGTTAGAAATTGCAACAATATAAAAATAGAAATATAATACATTTATACATTTAAAATCGAATTAAAACAATAAGTAAAAAAATAAATAATAATATCCTGGCCAGAGGAGAACTGACCCCCCGACTGAGCCTGGTTTCTCCCAAGGTTTTTTTCTCCATTCTGTCACAGAGGGAGTTTTGGTTCCTTGCTGCTGTCGCCTCTTGCTTGCTCAGTTGGGGACACTTAATTTCTAACGATTATCATCAATTTGATTTCATAGATACTATTTAAACTAAACTGAGCTAGACAATGACATCTCTGAATTCAATAATGAAATGGCTTTAACTGAAAATTGAGTGTTTAATCTTATTATTATACATTACTGACACTCTATCCTCCAATTTGATTACTGTTAAGTGCTTTGACACAATCTGTATTGTTAAAAGCGCTATATAAATAAAGGTGACTTGACTTGACTTGACTTGAAGATCTGTGTGAAGATGGGGGCCAGCTGGTCAGCACAGGTTTTTAGGCAGGCTGGTGTCTGGGCCTGGTGCTTTCCTTCTTTTGTTCTTTCTGAAGACCCGGTGCATGTCATCTTCACTGAACTGAATTGCAGGTGTGGGGGAGAGGGAGGTTCCTGGAGGTGTTAATGGCTGTATGGAGAGGTGTTCAGGGCAGGTGTGGGGTGTTTTTTCAAACTTGCAGTAGAACTCATTCAGATCGTCTGCCAGTTGTTGATTCTCCAGAGTGCTAGGGGATGGTGTCTTGTAACTGGTGATATCTTTCATACCTTTCCACACTGAAGCAGAATCACTGGAAGAGAATTTGTTCTTTAGCTTGCCAAAATAATTTCTCTTTGCCACTCTGATCTCCTTTTCCAGTGTGTATTTGGCCTTTTATCCCCCTTTCTGTAAGCATCTGCTTTGGCCTGATGGAGCTGTCTGAGTTTTGCAGTGAACCATGGTTTGTCGTTGTTGTAAGTTAGAGGAGTCTTGGTAGGAATGCACATATCCTGATAGAAACTGATATATGATGTTACAGTCTCTGTGAGCTCGTCCAGATCGTTTGCAGTAGCTTCAAAAACAGTCCAATCAGTAAGGTCAAAACAGGCTTGTAAAACCCGCTCTGTTTCATTAGTCCATCTTTTAACAGTTCTTAATACAGGTTTAGCAGATTTAAGTTTCTGCTTGTAGGTCGGTATAAGATTAACCAAACAGTGATCAGAGAGTCCTAAAGCTGCTCGTGGGACAGAGTGATAAGCATCCTTTATCACAGTGTAACAGTGATCCAATATATTACTGTCTCTGGTGCGACACGTAACATGCTACCTGTATTTTGGCAGTTCACGGGAGAGATTTGCTTTATTAAAGTCCCCGAGAATGATTAAAACAGAGTCCGGGTGTTTTTGTTCTGTGTCTGTGATCTGATCAGTGAGTATCTGATCTCGCGTTCACTTGCGGAGGAATGTAAACACTCACCAGAATGAACGAACTAATCTCCTGCGGCGAATAGAACGGCTTGCAGTTAATGAAGAGCGTTTCTAGATCAGAACAGCACATGTTCTTTAACACAGTTACATCTGTACACCACCTCTCATTGATGCAAAAGCACTTTTTTACAATGTCCTTATTGCATATCTGTATAGTTTGTATTTATATATATTTAAACTGTAATTATCTGTATTTTTACATTACTGTTAGTGTTTAGTGTTAACTGTATGCACCAAGGGTCTGAGAGTTACGCAATTTCAATTCTCTGTATGTATGTGCTGTACATGTGGTGGAATTGACAATAAAGCTGACTTTGACTTTGACATCCCGCCGCCGCGCGATTTCCCCGTTGATTCTGCATCGCGATCTGTTCTGATCAGCTGGAAGTTCAGCAGATGTAGCACGCTGTCCGGTATGGCGTCGTTCAGCCAGGTTTCCGTGAAACACAGAGCAGCAGAGTTTGAGAAATCCTTGTTTGTCCGGGAGAGAGCAGAGATTTGCCAGATGGATGCTAGGTAACGCCATCTAAATCCGCGCTGATGAAGCTTCACGAGCGCGCCGCCTCGCTTCCCCTGTCTGCGCGTCCTGAAGCGTTTGACCAGAGCTATGGCTCCGCCAACTACAATGTCCAGCAAAACGTCAGAATAATCAAAAATTGGTAAAAGATTTTGTGGTGTGTTCTACCAAATGTTCAGCAGGTCATCCCTGTTAAAACTGATTGTGTTTGAGAAGCAAAAAACAGGAAAAACAAACAAAAACAGTACAAACACTGAAGAGCAAAGGACTGTCGCTGCCATCTGCGGCGGCATCTTAGATCATATCATTGATGTCCTAAGACACGAAACGAGCTGTCTTCTCCTTGCTTTCAGGCGGACCGCAAACTTAGAAGCGCATTACCACCACCTATCTCTCAAATGGACCATTGACACTCCCAAATGAGATTGTACATAGAGTGTCAATAGTCCATTTGAGAGATAAGTGGCGGTAATGCGCTTCTAAGTTTGCAGTACGTCCGCCTGAAAGCAAGGAGAAGACGAAGACGACGCCTGCTGACAGAGAGACACATTGCAGTGTATCAGAGGTAAAAAAAAAACAAAAAAACAAAAAACAATATAAATACTGTTCGGTTTCTCACACAAACAGCTCGTTTCGTGTCTTAGGAAATCAATGTGTCATCACAGCCGCAGGGTTTAATTTGGATTTGTCTGTGCATGTTTTTTTTTTCTTTTTCTGTTTTGCTTGTACACCAGAATAAAGGACTAAAACATATAATTCACAATCCTAATATCCATAAACAGTTCACAATCAACCGCTGTATAGTTACCTCGTGTCTGGATGGATATGATTGGAAGTTTCAGGTCCTGTTCCCCGGTGTCCGTCCTAGCTCAGTCAAGTTCAAACCACTTGAAGCTCGATGGGGTAGAATTCAGGTTCAAATAACTGGTTATTATTAATGAAGTACTCAGAGACTTGTTTAAAAAGTTTAACGAATCACCAATACAATGGTTTCGTTTTATTAAAAACAATAACTCATAAGTACATAACACAAAATAACAACGAGTAAAGTCTTCACCACGAATTGTTGGCCCTGGACAATGGTCTCCCAGGCATTTTATAACCTTGCATAATAAAACCCTCCTTCTGCTACTGCCTGCGACTGCCTCCTCCTTGAAAACAGGAAGCATGACCTTTGTCACAGAGTCTGAATCAAACAAGTATCAAAAGTTCAAACAGGGAGAAAATACAAATTAAAAAACATCACTTCTGAATAGCAAGCATGTCTAGTTCTATTTTCAGATAAAAGGAAAATAGTGACACCTTCTATGAGCCCTGCTTAAGCACCTATACCTTAAACCGCAATGTAACACCTCTAAAAAGTGTTATCTGATTCTAAGTAACGGTTCAGCTAGAAGTTCCATCTCGCACCCATGTTGCGAGATGCATCCCCTCGCTCTTAACCGCTCTTTTACAAAATAAGCGAAGCAACTACATAGCAGATACAAACCACAGAGCACTCAACATCTGTGCCCCTAAAATAAGATATACCCTCAAACACTTTCCTGACATTTACCCCTTTGAAACAGAAGATTGAAAATCCATCTTCTCTAAATCACTCATTAACACTTGTAATTCCTTTGAAAAACCCTGTAATTCCATCACTTCTTTTATTAACTTTGCAACCCTTTTATTCATTGTTTCTTGTTTCCGTATCAGCTTCAGAATTGCTTTCATCTTGAAGATGATCTTTGGATCCCCCAGCTCTCTCCTGGGCACGCCTGCGACGTTCCTTCTTCTTCTGATTCTTGATCTCTTTACTCCAGTCTCGTTGCACTCCTTGAACTAAATTTCTATGTTATCTGACTGATTCGTATAGTTCCTGTTAGAGGATTGATCAGGGAATAACATATTAGACAGGTAGGGATCTGATTTCACATTTCTCATAGATGTAACGCAACGGTTTGAGTTAAAAATCTCTGCTTGTGTTCTAATGAAGAAACAAAGTCACCTACATCTTGGATGCCCTGGGGTAAGCAGATAAACATCAAATTTTCATTTTTGGGTGAACTATCACTTTAAGTAAAAACAAATACATTTAAGCTTTTTAAAATTTCCAATTAAAACAATATGACAAGTAAAAGAGGAATAAATTACCAATCATATGAAATTCGTATCAAAAAATTCATTTGTACAACAGAGATTGCAGAGAAGAACACAAAAGTGGCTTATAGGTAGGCCTGTCAGGATTCTGTCACTTCGGTCTGGTTTATTCATGGTTTTGTGGCAGAGCCCTGACACTCCCCTCTTGTCTTGTTTTCTGGTGAGTGCACGGCTTCGAGTGTGCTCGAGCTGCGTGCTCTCTCGTCTGTGTGCTCTGTTTCATGTTAGAGCGTGGTGTTCAGATCCCGGCACTCCTGTCCTGTTCAGGCTCGATTCTGGTTTTCGTGTCGGGGTTCGCTCCAGGTTAGTCTTGCTGTGGGAGCATGCGGTCTCGAGCTCGCTCGGGCCATGTGCTCCTCTGTCCGTGTGTGTTGTATTTTGTGCGGCACGCGGTACGGCCGAACGGGGAAAACAGCTCTCATCTCTTCACGCAACCCTGATAGAACGAACTCGCCACCATGAGGACTCAGCGGAGGAAGGGCTTGCACCATCCACCAGCCTCCACTCTCTCCAGCCCCCTCTACCAGCGCATTCTCCAGTTCAAGGCCCTGAGCTCCCTCCATCAGCAGGGCACTGACGTCAGGGCGTTTGCGCTAGAATTCAGCGGTGCAGCAGAGGGATTGGGTTTTAATGTTGCGGCCCTCAAGGACCTCTTTAATAGTGCCTTGGATGAGCCCCTCAACTGGTGGAGGATGAGGGGGCTGGACCACCTGACGTTTGGGGGATTTGTAGATTTCCTGGCGCGTCCCCCAGCTAAGGAGGCTGCAGCGTCCCCAGTGATGGCTGATGCTGCAGCGCCCCCAGAAGTGGTTGAGGTCACTGCAATGCCTCAAGGTGCTGGCCCCGCCCTGGCCTCCTGCTGGGACTCCTGACATGCTGGAGCCTCCCTGGTCCGTCCCTCCGGCCCTGCCCTGGACCTCTGCCGGGACTCTTGAACTGTCTGAGCCTCCCTGGCTCAACCCTCCCGTCCCACCCTGGACCATCCTAAAGACTCCTTGGGTTTATTTACTGGCTTGGCTTCCCTCCCTCCCACCCTTCCTTGTCTCTGTTTGTTGACCCCTGTCTGTCTTGTGTTCTCATGTTTATGCTAGTCTTGTGTTGTGTCATGTTCCTGTCTTGTTTTTGGTGTCCTCATTATGGACGCCAGGTGGCACGTGTTCGGCACGCGGCTCGGGTTCGGCCGTGTGTTTTTTTTTCGTTGTCTTGTTTTGTTGCACGCAGCTCGTCTTTCAGCTGCTTGCTTTCTCTTGTTTTGTTTTGTTCTGTGCTGCACGCAGCTTGTGTTTTTTCACTGGCTGTGTGCTTTCGTGTTTGTCATGTTTTGTGTGAACACGCGGCTTATGAGTCTTCTTATTAGTTGCGTGTTCATGTCCTGTTCTGCACATGGCTAGTGATTTTGTTTTGCTGGCCATGTGCTTGTATTTTTGATTTGTGAGCACATGGCTTGTCTTGTTTTGTTCTGTGTGCCATGTCCTCGCATGTCAATTGTCTTGACCCCACCCATCTTGTTACCTGATTATTTGTTAATTTACCCCACCTGTTTTTCCTCGTTACCCTCCTCATTTGCTCCCTTTATAATCTCCTTGTGTTTGCAGTCCCGTGCGAGTTCGTTGTCGAATGTGGTCGGTGATCCTTGTGTCCAGCCTTGTCAGTCAAGAGCCAGTCTGTTTTCCCCTACGGGGTAGTTTTTGTTGGTTTATTTTTTATTTTGTGTTAATAAAGCCTTTTCCCTCCTACAATTGAGTCCTCGCTCTCATCTCTTCACGCAACCCTGAAAAGGCCTACAGAAGTTTAATGAGGCTCATTGGTGACTGCAATTATATTCATGTTGAGATTTTTAATGTTTTTATATTCAAAATATTTTATTTAAATGATTCACATAACTGAAATGATACTTTAAAAATGAAACCAACTGCCAGCAGGTGGCAAGTTACTGATTTTATCACTTAATTATTCATTCAATTGATTCATTGGAAAGGCTGATTCATTCAGGAATGAAACAAGTGACTGTCTTTATTAATGGCCAATTAAATCATTCAATGTTTACATTAGGGGTGTGCCATATTTAAAAAAAATATATATATATATCTCTATTTTTTTGGATTTTTTTCAATAGCGAGAATGTAGCGGAAACATTGTGACAGCAAGACTAATTTAATTTCATATCTGACCTGTTTGACATGAAAACCGCGACCCCAACCACACCTGCATTAAATCATCCACATGAGGTAGATAAAAATCATTAAAACTTTTATTTTAATTGAGACATTTTGCTTATTTAGGTTTTAGTAAATCAAATTTGACCTTGTTGTTTGCAACTATGACAACAACCGACCATGACCACCCTGCGATTTCACCGCTTACCACGTCCTATGTGAAAGTGCCTTTAAATGGTCTTCAGATGGCGTAAATACAAGCACAGGGCCATGTGAAAGCAGCTGCCTATCAGCGTGTACCTAACTGAGTCCAATCAACAAACACACATGCCTGTCACCCATCTGACCCGCACCACACCCAACACATACAATTTTTTTTCCACTTGTTAAATCAATTTTAGCAGTTCACTCATCAGGTACCCGCATGCAGGACTCCGCTGTAGTCAACTATTCATTGCTCACCTCAACTTCAAATAGTAACCCCGGGTCCTCCTTGAAAAGAGCTGGCAAGAGAAGAATTGATGCTTCCAATTGTAGGCTTTTAAACAAAATAACATCATTAGGTTAACATAACATGGTGGATACTTTTACTCAATACTTTTTTTTAATTTTTTTTTTAAACATTCATTACTGTGTGTAAGACAGTTACGATCTCAGGAAGATAGCTAGTGTGTCATCTAAGCAGTGGTGATTTAATTGCCTTTTTTCACTCGGCCATCTTCATGGTCATCGATTATGCGCCTGAACTTCTCCTTCAGGGGACTCCGTGAAATTTGAAGGATCTGAGGCACCATTACAGACAGCTTTGTGACAATTTGTTGGTCCACGTCAACACTGGTGTGGTCTCTCAGATCCCAAAGGAGCTTATGTCAAGATGAAGGCAAAAAATAAAATGGCATGTAATAAAACAGTAATAATTAAGTTGGAAATTGACATACTACTGTACATACCATTTTGGCCAGTCTGAAACATGGAAACTCAGAGAGAATCTCCTCTGTGCAGTGTTGGGAGACGAAATTTCTCCGGTAACATTTTATCAGTGCCATCCTTTCTTTTAGAATCTCTATGTTTGGTCGAAGCTTCTCCGTTTCCTCCTTTATTATTCGCAGATGTTCCCTGATGCTTCATTCGTCTTCTTCGGCATCAACCTATTGGGGTAATTAAATTGTAAAAAAATGGGGGCTGTCAATAAAATGACAAAAAAGATGACTTCAACAAACTCAAGGAAATTTAATTAAGCCCTATTCGCACGGGATTAGTATTATCTTGGGACCTTGTGTGATTTTGAGAAGCGTTATATATGGACGCGTGTGTTTCCCGTACTGTATTAATGCTTTAATCAGAATAAAAACATATATTAGAAGCTAACAGAAGCAGTAGCATTTACAAACAACAGCGTATCTAAAAGTATGAGACAACAACAAACAGGTTCTGCACGATCATCTTTAATAATTCTGCATCTCATTCAAATTCATAAAACACAGAACACTGTTTACAATTCAACCGGGACCACATGGCGCTGAACTGAGAGGGGTGGGACGTTTAGACAAGCTGTTGGTGGGTTTAGCGAATCACAACACACTGAACCAACTAACCAATCTCAGCCCATCGCGTTTTCTGAGGAAGGGGCTTCATAAAACCCGGAATTAATCGAGGCGTTCGTGAGAGAAAGGACAGAGCGGTGTAGAATAAAGGTAAATTATGTGAAAAATAATGTGTTTTTTTAAAAAACAAAGCATAAACATGTTAGACTGCAACCCATAAACACAATCAAGCCTAGAAAAAAAAAACAGTCAACCACCCCTTTAAAGACATTTGTCAACATTAACGAATGATCAGTTAAGCATTATATAATGTTTGTTAATAATTTATTAATAAGCTTTTAATCATTGTATTACCCATTAACTATTTGTCAAAATCATTTGAAGATTAAAAAATAAAAAAAATGCATGATCATATGAATTGAAAGTTTAAAGCATTTTAATTTACATTAAACAATGATTGTTAATCATTTGGTAATATTTAATAAGTTTATTAGTTAACATTAACAAGCATATTATCTCATATTTCTAGTTGACAATATATATTAAGTAATGATTAGTTAAGTATTATGTAATGTTTGTTAATAATTTAATGAAAGTTATTATAAAGTGTTACCAATGAGATCATACACTTTAAGCTATATTGCAATTCTTGTCTTTTTGTCCCCAAATTTAAGACCTCTTGAAATCATAATTAAGAATTTCTTGTACCATTATGGCCTTAAATTTGATACAACTAACTAAAATTTAAGACTTTAAGCAGGGCTCAATGCTAGAGATTTTTCTATTTGCCTGGTGGGTCCAGTGGCTCAAAAAATTAGATTAAATAATTATTATAATTATATAATAATTTAATATAAAATAATTAAATTAAATTAATTAATTTTATTTATTTTTTTAATTGCCCTGTCACAAAAAAAAAAAAAAATAATAATAAATTACAATTTTGCAAACTGCTGAATCTGAGATTTTTACCGTGGTGCTTGGATTAGCAAATGTCGATTTAAATATCCTGCATGTTCTGCTTGTCTCTGTATGAATGGAGCAGATGCGCTGTTTTGTTTATTACACACACAGGGCGTGTGATGCTCGCTGTGATTTCAGCATCTGCCGTCTCAATTAGGACATAAATACATGAACAATATCTCAAAAACTGCTCTGAGAGTCACTTTACGAGCATTTTACCATTTCATTTGAGTAAAACTAGCGTCAGATCATATACACAGAATTTTAGAGGTATTCCCGTCAAAATAAAAGTTTGGTTTAACTTATTAAACACATAGTGCCAGAAATAGGCTATATTACTGTTATTTATTCATGCTTTTAGGATGTACGCACTACTATGGTTGGAAAAAACAACTTTTTTTTTAAAGAAACAATTACAAAATATTTTAATTAAATACACAACACAGAATTTCTGAGGGGGGAAAACATTTCATAAGGCTACTATGAATAAATAAAATAAAATAAATAATATTAAATAAAAACTGTTTGTATGCATTCAAATAATTAGACATGCTAAAACAGAATTTGGTAACAATAAAACATAAGGTGAGAAAAAAATAAAACATTTCATATGGCCTTAAACATGTCTTTTTTGTTACACTTTTAATAAATTAATGTTAAATTGTATAAGTTTCATGATTTTAATTAGGCATGCTTTTTGATTAATTAAATTTAATTTGACCATTAAAAAGGAGTCCAGAAAAATTAAAACGGGAAAAAAAAAAACAGAATCCAGAAAAATTAAAACAGAAAAAACTAAATTTAGAATAAAATAAAACGGAATTGGAAAAAAATAAAACTGATTTCATAGGGCCCTATTTATGTCATATTTAATGCAAAACGCAGCAGTTAAATGGGTGGTTGACTGCTATTTCACTTTTTTAACTTTAGTTATTGTGTAATGTTGCTGTTTGAGCATAAACAATATCTGCAAAGTTATGTATCTGAAAGTTCAATGCAAACGAAGATATCGTCTTTTAAAATTCTGGCAGTTTAATCTACAAAAACAGCTCATAGGGACTACAACGAGTTATGTCATGAACCCAGATAAAACCTGCCGTACTGTATTAAAGCTTTAATCCAAATAAAACCGTATATTAAAAGCAAACAGAAGCAGTAGCACTTACAATTTGTTTTTGTTTTTTTACAAAATTTTATTCTCAAAAAACATGGTAAAAATATATATATTTTCATATATATAATTTATGAAGTAATATAAAGAGATACCCAAAATTACCATCTGTAAGAACATTTGAGTCCAATATGTAAACATTTTTCAAATTTTTATTCTATTTTTTTTACATATATTACAGTCTAGACCATGAACATGCAAGTTAGCGTTAAAGTGCCCCTGTTATGGGTAATGAAAGGTACATTTTTGGTTTTGGGAGTCCCCAATAGCATGCAAGGTCAAAAAACACTTTCATCGTCTTATAATACGCATTTATTTTTAACTTACTTGCTCAACGACTCCCAAATGATTCACTCAACTATTAATTTTTCCAAACCCCTCTTTTACGTGATGCTAATCTGCGGTGATTGGTCCGATTGGTCTCATTTTCATTTCATCATTGAGAAACTGTTTTAAAGGCACTATATAAAAATAAAGTCATTATTATTATTATTATCATCATCATGTCTGTAATGCCTGATAAAGCAGTGTTTGTGAGCACAGTGCTGCTTTGTGTACAGCGTTACGGGGAAACCGCTAATTTTCCCGTACTCTCCAAAAGCAGCACCTAGTGGCAATGAATTTGTATTTTCATTCAGACCAACACGAAAAGACCAACAAGTGAGCAAGCAATATGCTAATGATTCATGTTGACATCAATATGAAACGCTTGGGATTCGTATTAAAAACTATTTGTTTCATTGATTCAAAGTCAACTCTTTCTTTTAGAGAGACAAAACTTTATACATGGTGCACTTTCAGATTCAAAACTTTGCAAGATGTTTTCATTCACTTAGAGCTGTGTTACACACTCCATGAAAGGTAATTTTCAAAAATCCATAATAGGGGCACTTTAAATTAGCCAACACGGCTGGTCATGATGACACTCACCTCACAAATATCTTTTTTTCTCGGAAGGTGGTTTTCGGGTCCAATGACGCAGTTTTCTAGAGTTTTCTGTGAGGACAGCTCGCACACTTACAGCATACACCTGACCTGCGCACTGATCAGCTTGTTGTACGTGATCTGGTTAAATGTAGTTTCTGGTCAAAAACACATTTTAATAGGAAGTGCTTGCTCTTGGTCAGAATTGTTGGGTCTCTGTAAATTATTTTATGTATAGACCACAGACATGCTAAATTGGCCAACATGGCTGGTCAGGCTTTGCAGTTAGCTAATAGTCAATAAGTGCAATTTACCTTTATTCCACAAAGTGGCACTGTTTAAAACATAATGATGTGATTTTTCACTCATAATTCCTGCAGGCATAAAACAAATAATCATCTGCAAAAACGGAACTGGCTTGAATGGCTTTACTGCAGAGCAAGTACTGTACATAATGAAATATAAGTGTTACTGTAGTTTGATGGTGGATGTGGTGAATAGCGATCAAAATGTTGTTTTTGAAGATGTTGAAAACAATAGTTTTGAGAATATATCGAGATCGCAAATATGAGCCAGATGCTGAATATATACTGGGGAAATGCGCTCTAATGATGGCAGTGATTGGTAAAAATCATCTGCTCAAATCGAACCCTTCTAAGTTTCAAAAGGTAAGGAAGTATGCTTTATTTTATTTTTTTGTAATTGGTCTTAAAATATCAGGAGAGTTTTATGCTATTGCAGCAGTTAGAGATCCATCCCTGCTGGATAAGTCTGGGTCGCTAAAGACCCAAATATGTAATGACTGGCGAAATATTTATGCAGTTTAAAGTCTTAAAATGTCTTAAATTTTACAACATTAAGCTTTAAAGATCAAATAGTCAACAATTTAAATGTTGGATTCTTAATTACAACCATACTGATCTAAAGAGAAAGCCTTTTTTTCCTGTCCTGCTTTTTGGAATAAACTCCTGGTCAGATGGACTAGAGTACCTGCCTTAACTGTTCCTGCAATAATGTGTTTAATTACCTACTGTAATCCTACCTAAAATTAACATCTGCACTGGACAAAATATTTAGCATTACCTTTTATGCCTAACTTAAAATATTTGTCCTAAAATATGAAATTAATGTGATGATGAAAGCATTAAATTTACCTTTCTCAAACATGTTGACATTGTCACCACACTAATTTTATATTTCGAAACAAATTATAAATAAACTATTTGTACTTATTGAAAATTGCTGCTACAATTAATGTTTTGTTAGATACAAACTTATAACTCCAAGAGGAAAATGACATTTTAGAATTAGAAGGTTCTATCTGCATTTGACCTGTTCCAAAAATCCCCATTTAAAAATTTGAGAGGATTTTTAAATTGTACATTTAGAATACATTTAGGGTCTCTGTCATTTTAATGTAGGAAAGAGACTTGTTCCCTATATCAGTTTTGCTGTATGGAATGCAAAAACTTTGAAGCTCAATATCTCAAAAGCACGCAGAATGCAGATAGAGCTTTATAATACCAAGGTGACGTAATGTTAGCATTACTAACCTTAACATTCATGACACAAAACATGGTGCAACGTTTGTACATACATTTTAATAGGAAGTGCTTGCTCTTGGTCAGAATTGTTGGGTCTCTGTAAATTATTTTATGTATAATACGGTCTAGACCACAGACGTGCTAAATTGACCAACATGGCTGGTCAGGCTTTGCAGTTAGCTAATGTTAGCATGACTCTAACCTTAAGATTCATGACCCAAAACACGGTACGTTTGCAAATACCAATAAAAACCCCCCCCGACAAGTAACTCACTGTTAATAGCCTATTTCCATGGCAGTTGGTGATATGACACTCACCTCAAAAATATCTTTTTTGTTTTTTTCTCTGAAGGCGGTTTTCGGTTGACGAGCCCAACGGTCCAATGACGCTGTTTTCTCGAGTTTACTGTGAGGACAGCTCGCGCACTAACAACGTACACCTGACCTGCACACTGATAAGCCCGTTGGGTTGCTATGTGAGGCACCTCAGCCAATCATACAATGTCCTCTGGTCTCCTTCTTTCCCTGCGTACCACCAAATCAGCACCACATAGATTTGAGTGTTTTATACATAGGCTAAATACAAATACAACTCATTATACATATTATAAACACTTTAAAGGAGACAGACATGTAGATGTTTGCGAAAGATGTTTTCTATTTTGGAGGGATGATCATTTTAAATCATACCCTATTCCATCATAATTTGTTAATACTTTAGAATCAGAATCAGAAAGAGCTTTATTGCCAAGTGTGTTTACACACACAAGGAATTTGTCTTGGTGTTAGGAGCTTCCAGTGCAGAAGTACAAACATAGTGCAGACAACATATAATTAAGGTAATAAAAACACTAATGATGAAGAGAATAGACAATAAATTATAAACAACAGTAATAAAAATATACAGAAAAAAAATGTCCATAGACATTTTTTAAAATACTTTACTGTTTTTAAGGGTGAATAATTTTATCAGTTGTTTATTATTCATGCAACATAACTACAATAACTTTGTCTAGTGCTCTTATGAATGTTTATAGCATTATTTGTGAAAATTAACTATACTAAATTACATTTCTTCGTGGCTAGTTTTTGTGTATTTCATTTTATTCTGTAACCTACTTGTTCTACAGATCTGTGTGTACTAGTGTTAAATGCTACGTTTTTTTTTTTTTTACAGCATTGATAACGTTTCTGACAGATAATATGATAATTTTTGCGTTTCTTTTACCGAATGTCGTATCGTGTCAGCAAAAACCTGTCCATGGTCTTTTTTGATTGCGATCAGTTTAAGTGCGGCAAAGTTGCCAGATATTGCTACTAAAACAAATAAAAACTACAAATAAATAAAACTAAACCGAAATGATTTCCAATCTTTTGCAAATAAGATAAGATAAAGATATCGCTGACTCTTAACAACTTCCTACTTTATCAACTTTCTAAAGTGTTAAATTAAGTGGAAAAGACAAGTCCAAAAATGAGTATAATACCTAGATCTGGCAACACGGAGGCTGTGCCTGCGCCCTTGCTCACAGCTCTCTCAAGACTCGTTGTAGTAAAATTGGTTGTGCGTCTCACTGCAGTTCTGCTACTGAATGAATTTGTCTTTTTTGAACACCTTGAATCATTGATTCACTGACCCCTTCATACAAAAAGTTTCTTCATTTCTGAATGAATCAGCTGTTCTCCTACATTAACCTCTCTGGGCTATGCCCTGGATAGAACCGCTCCTATGAGTGTTTGTCATTGGTGATTTCAAATATGAAATTTAATCTTAACTTGGCAGACAGTTTTAGAGAATTTGATGTTTCCCCATTCAAAGAGAAATACCCAGATAGTAAAATGACTCCGGATCGGATCCGCCCCGGAGGTACCACAAGTTCCGGAACAGATCCGCAAAACGGGTCCGTATCGGAGTCCACTTGCACAGCGCAGCGGATCCGGAACAGATAAGGATTACGGATCCTGACCGGATCCAGTCCAGACCCTATCCGTATCCGCTATTAAAGCGGTTTATCCGGCCCGGATCCGATCCGGACCCGCTGATGAAGTAGCTCATCCGGCCCGGATCTGAACTGGATCCGTTCAATAAGTGGATCTGTACTAGGGATGGGCAAATGAAGCTTCATGAAGCCTAATTAAACTTTTCAGCTTTTCAGCCAAGTGGTCCACAAAAGGGTTAATTTCTGGAGCCTTCATTTGCTCACAATACCACCTGGTGGCCAAAGAGTGTAAAACAAGCAGATATATAACAGACAGAGGTATATGCCATATGTTTATTCCACCCATGAACTCAGCAGCTGATTTCACCAGAGGAGGAACCAAGTCATTCCTTTCAAGTCACAAACTAGTCAAATCCCAAGTCCTCAAAGAGTTCAAGTTAATGAGATAATTAAGAGACTAATTAAATGATGATTGTGCATTAGTGATGAACACCTGCTGTTACTGAGAATTACAGAGGATCGGATGTTGATGTTTCATTGGTTACAATGATACCACCATCATGGAGATCAGTGCTACTTCCAGTGCTCCTTCCCAGTCTCCTTCCTTGCCTACCACCAAAGCCGCAGAGTTAAAGTTAACTGTTTGCACTTTTTTGGCTAAAGGTTGCAGGCCTGCCTTCTAGTGGCTTTGGCTATGTGCTCTGTTCAAATGCAGGTCCCGATCAAAAACACATTTTAATATAAATGCTTGCTCATGGTTGGAATTTTCTGAGGTCAAAGGTCTCATGTGGGTACCCTGGAATATTTCCTTATGGGGGCAAAAATAAAATTTTATATATATATATATATATATATATATATATATATATATATATATCTTCAAGAAATAGACTGTATTTTAATGTTGTTTTAACCCTTTCCCCAGCTAAACTAAGAGACTCAGAGAGAATTAAAGAACCATTAAAGAGCTATACATTGGCGTTACAGGTCTTACAGTAGTGGAGTTATATAGCACCTCATCGACTCCAAAGAACCGCTGAAGAACCATTGAAGAACCTTTGTTTTTAGAGTGTACAACTGACTGCAGCCACAGCCTTAGATGAATTCAGCTGAAAATAAAACACATTAAATCTCTGAAGATCTCAGCAGAGGAGGATTAAACAACTCCAAAAACAGCATTACCAGCTTCACGCATTACTAACCAGGATGACTTTATTTCTGTCAGAGGTCTACAGAAGTTCTTATTAGGGCTTTTCACACTGTGCTTAACCCCGGGTTATCGTCGTTCTAAACACCGCTTTTAACCCCGGGTAAAGACATGTTTCACACCTGTAATTTGAAAGCGGTGTTAGCACCGCATTTTACCCGGGGTTATGAAACCCTGCTCCGGAGCAGGGTTAGCACTGCATTTGTGGTGTTAACTCCGCATTGCGGTGCTAAGTTTGTTCAGTGTGAAATGGAGCGGTGTTTGCTTGTTCCTGCTGGACGCATGGCAACAGACAGCCAATCAGAAATTGAGCAGCGAGACTTACGTCACGTCAGTAACAGGAAACGCGCATGGTGTAAATAGCAGCCGGTGAGAAGTTAACCTTAAATAAGAACTTCAAAAGTAAGAAATGTCAAAAGACGGAAAGCGTGTGAACTGGAGTGATGAGGAGACTGTATTATTTTTACAACTATGGTCAGAAAAAAATGTTCAAGACAAATTGGACGGCACGGTCAGAAACACCCGAGTATTTAAAGAACTGACTGACAAATTAGCTGAGGCTGGGTATCAACGAACACCCGGTCAGCTACGTGACAAACTTAAAAAAGCCAAAAAAGATTACAAAGCTGTGAAAGATAACAATGCCTGCTCTGGGGCAGAACGACAGACCTGTCCTTTTTTTGATATTCTGGACCCAATTCTTAAGGTGCGTTCACACCAGACGCGAATGAAGCGTTAAGCGCGAGTGATTTACATGTTAAGTCAATGCAAAGACGCGAATAGACATCCTGCGGCGCGATTCGCGCGTATTACGCGGCGCGAATTGAGCGTTTCGGGCGTTTGACGCGCGTAACGCGTGATTCACGCGAAACCCGCTAGTTGAAAAATCTGAACTTTGGCGAAAATTCGCGCCGCGTTAACCAATCAGGAGCTTGCTCTAGTAGTGACGTAGCGAGCGGAGGCAGAAATCCGAAACAACAATGGAAGACAAAATCATCGTTGCTGTATGTGGATACCAGGAGCTGTACGATACATCTTCGTACTTTTATAGAAACAGGAATAAAAATGGATCTTGCTTGGAAGAAAGTGAGTGAGGAGGTCGGACAATCTTGTAAAAACGCTATTTACTCAATACGAGCTATATATAAGCCCCTCCCATGACGCGAATTCGCGTCTGTTGTGAAGTGAATTTCACGCGCGAATGAAGCTAGTAAACTCAAAATGCTCAAGCGTCCAACTACGCGCGAATAGCGCGATTTATTCACGCAAGTCGCGTCTGGTGTGAACGCACTATTAAAGATCGTCCGAGTGTCGAACCTACCATACTTGTTGACACTGCTGCCGACTTGTGTCCTGAGGATACCGAGGAACTTGATGACACACTGCCCAGTTCCATTCAACCCCCCGAACAAGATAAAGAGGCAAATAACCCTTTAGATACTTCTGTCAAGTCAAGTCAAGTCAAGTCACCTTTATTTATATAGCGCTTTTAACAATACAGATTGTGTCAAAGCACTTAACAGTATCAAATTGGAGGATAGAGTGTCAGTAATGTATAATAATAAGATTAAACACTCAATTTTCAGTTAAAGGCATTTCATTATTGAATTCAGAGATGTCATTGTCTAGCTCAGTTTAGTTTAAATAGTATATATGAAATCAAATTGACGATAATCATTAGAAATTAAGTGTCCCCAACTGAGCAAGCCAGAGGCGACAGCGGCAAGGAACGAAAACTCCCTCTGTGACAGAATGGAGAAAAAAACCTTGGGAGAAACCAGGCTCAGTCGGGGGGCCAGTTCTCCTCTGGCCAGGATATTATTATTTATTTTTTTACTTATTGTATTAATTAAATTTTAAATGTATAAATGTATTATATTTCTATTTTTATATTGTTGCAATTTCTAACAATAATAGTATTATGTAGTTAGGTATTTTATTATATTATAGTTATTTTGTTTAATTTTAAGTTTTATTGTATTTAAGTCGAGGTCTTCACTGGGGATATGTCCCCGGGGCTCATCCAGGTGTCCGGCCTCCGCCGACGGTCAGGGTCGCAGACATCATCTCCCGGCGCCATCTGATCCGGACACGGACTGAGAAACAGAATAATAAAGAAACAGACAAATATTAGCATAGATGCCATTCTTCTTACGATGTAACGAGTACATCGTGTGTTATGAGGAGTGTTCCCGGTTCCGGTTGATCTAATTAATGCAGCCTAACAATCCTTTAACGGATTTGAATAATAGAAGTGTATTAGTGTGTTATGTGTAAGCCAGGTTAAAGAAATGTGTCTTTAATCTAGATTTAAACTGACACAGTGTGTCTGCCTCCCGAACAGTGTTAGGTAGATTGTTCCAGAGTTTGGGCGCTAAATAGGAAAAGGATCTGCCGCCCGCAGTCGATTTTGATATTCTAGGTATTATCAAATGGCCAAAGTTTTGAGAACGCAGCAGACGTGGAGGACTATAATGTGATAAGAGCTCGCTCAAGTACTGAGGAGCTAAGCCATTCAGGGCTTTATAAGTAATTAACAAGATTTTAAAATCTATCCGATGTTTGATAGGGAGCCAGTGCAGTGTTGACAGAACCGGGCTAATATGGTCATACTTCCTGGTTCTAGTAAGGACTCTAGCTGCTGCATTTTGGACCAACTGTAGTTTATTGATCAAGCGTGCAGAACAACCAAAGGCACCGTCAGCAAAGATTCATCCTCTTCCTCATCGGTAAGTAATATTGTATCGATTTAATAATTCAAATGTGAGAAGTAGGGTACCCTTATGAAGACTGATCATGCTTTTATTGTAAAACAAACATGTTTTTTGCATATGGACTTCCATTTGTAGTTTTACTGCAAATAAATAACATGGTTAAATATAGTTTTTGTAGCAAACCCATAATTAATATGTGGTTACCATGCCTTTACTACAATAACCATTTTTTATTTGTTATAAAACCATGGTTAATATTCAGGCTACTCTTGAAAAACTAAAAACAATTATTATTAATTACTGTTAAAATGTTTTAAGAGGCATATGTGCATAATATCAGTTATTGCTCATGAAAATAGATTTCAATTTAACAGGTACGAAAATTGTTTATACATGTTTGGTGATGTATTTGCCCTTGAATTTTTTTTTTTTTTTTACATTCAAAACTGGACAAAAGTTTGGAAACATTACTATTTTTAATTTATTTATAATTTGTTCCTGTTATGCAAAGCTGAATTTTCAGCATAATTACTCCAGTCTTCAGTGTCACATGATCCTTAAGAAGTCATTCTAATATTATTTATTATCAATGTTGGAAACAGTTGTGTGAATTGTTTTGAACCTGTGATACTTTTTTTCAGCATCCTTTGATGAATAAACAATTAACCTTTAATCAGAATATAAATGTGCAATAAAACTTATCACTTTTTTAGCAACTTAAGATATCTTAACACACCCAAAGTATTATTTTAAAAAAGAAGGAAAAACAAATTACTAACCACAAACCGTACTGTGAATCTGGTCATTATCAGTTCTGTAAATGATCATTACTGTAAAATAAATTACATTGCAGTGTTACATGATTTATTGCTGCAAGCACAAAATCTATCATTTTAAATAGTTATTTATGACACACAAACTTATATTTGTTTATCAGACATCAGGTGCATCAGCTAGCTCTGTTTCCAAGACACCCAAGAGAAGGCGAAAATCAGAAGACTTAGAACACATCATGAAGCATTTCTGTGAGTATCAAGATGCAGCCAAAAAAGACTTCATGATATGGGTGGAGCAACGAGAAGAGGCTGCTGAAAGAAGAGAAGAGAGGCGCCGCAGAGAAGATCGTGAACATGAGGAGAGACTCTTTGCCCTTTTAGGTCAAATGATTCAACCACAGGAGCCACAAAACAATTCTCACGCAAGAACCTACACATACATGTGAACATGAGGGAACGGTGCCTTTAAGTGCTTTAAACAAATGTATTTATTAGAAAGTTTAAACATAGCAAGTTTGCTGCATAAAGACAGAACCCCGTTGGGCTAAAGTGTGTTGGATTGTCTAAAATATGAAATATGTTTAAATGGTAGTACCTTGTGTTATATGAACTATATAGATGTTAGTAACCATTTGGATCACAAATACATAAAATGCATATTAATTTCTACTTCAGTTTATTGCTTAAGATCTTTTTCTTGTTACTTTTGTTAAAGTGTTTATCGAAGCTATAAATAATAAAAATTGCAATATTTACAACAATATTTACAAGGTATCTATATCCTGTATCTTCTCATGTCAGATTTGCTTATTTAGTTTTTATTTCTCAAAATATTCAACAAAGGCATTGCGAACTACACATGCATCGTCATTGTCATTACCAATTTCACAAGCATCGGCTGTTTGGTCCACCTCATTCATCAGGTGTGTGTCGAAGTCTTCTCGTGAAGATTCACACAGATTGTGGAGCACACAACACGCAATCACTAAATTGGGCAGCTTTTGGATGCAGGTGTCGTTCCTTTTGAGGAGGGTGCACCATCTGCCTTTTAATCTTCCAAAAGCATTTTCGACAACCATTCTTGCCTGGCTGTGGTGATAGTTGTATGCCCTTCTTCTTGGAGTTTGGTCTATTTCTTCTTGGTCTATTTCTAAGCATTTTAATGTGTGTTAGAAATAGTTTACCTGGTGAACCACAGTGCAATCTGTGGAAATCCCGACTCCAAAGAGTTGAGCGATGGTCCTGTACTCCGCGTTGGTTGCTAGGTGCCACAATGCAATTGCGACTCTCCGTTCTGCATGGATAGCATCTCGTAGAGAAGTGTTTACTTTCGTAATGTGGTCTCTCAAAGCGTTTACTAAATACATAAAAGTTGTTTTTGTCATTCGAAAGTGGCGAATCCAGTCACTGTCAGTAAATGTGCCGTTTGCAATGAAACGCCACCAGTGATGACTTCTGGGAGCGACCCATAATTTCCGAGATGAGGATGCGACTGTAAACAATGACGCTACTGTACAAGTAAACACTAGTCTCTCCACACTTAAAAGAAATTCATAGAAATATTCATACACTTTGCTCCTCATTTTCTTTCTCTTCCACTTTTGTCTTTGTTTTCTTGCCTTTGTGCATCTCATGAGGCTTAAAACGACTAAAGACCTATGTGGCGACATTTTTTTTAATAACTGGCAAGATGTAGAAAGGCCATGTAAATGGGTTGCCTGCTGTTCGTCCAATCAGCGACAGTGACACCGCAAATATGCAAATAAGAACGTTAACCCGGGGTTTAGGAATGTACAGTGTGAAACGCCTGTTAATGAATACCCAGGATTAACAGTTAACCCCAGGTATAGTATGAGCAGTATGAAACGTGATTACAGATAACCCAGGATTCCATTTATCCGGGGTTTAGGATAACCCAGGGTTAACAATTTCAAGTGTGAAAAGCCCTATTGAGAATTAACAGGGCTTTAAATCTAATGTTTGTTTCATTTGAAGGAACCATACTGGTGATTGGTGTTTCGATTAGCTGGGCTCTTAACTCTTATTGCAATTAGTTTGTCTTCACTGGCTGTTGTGATGGTATGTTTATCAAATGCTTTTGTAGTAGCAAATAAAGACCCTGAGATCAGATGATGATAGTCAGCTGTTGATGGTTCATCATCATAACGAAATAGCCTGGTTCACTAATGTCGTTTGACTTAACGATTGTGTTGTGCCAATAATACATTTGCTGTAATAAAAAAACAAACAAACAAAAAACTGCAGCGTAAGATCAACAGTATTGCCGAACCAGTTAAAATATACATAAAAAAAATAAATAAAAATAAAGCTGAACTCTGAAAAAGTTGAACTGAATAACACACAAATTCATCATAAATCAACACTTGGACCTCAATAATGATCCAGTTAGGCTCATCAACCATAACTCCTTCAAAAACAGCCAGAAACCTTGGAGTTGTGATTGATGATAAGCTGAATTTCTCAGATCACATTGCTAAAACTGTCCGGTCCTGCAGATTTGCTTTATACAATATTAGAAAGATCAAGCCCTTTCTTTTGGAATATGCAACACAACTCTTTGTTCAAGCTCTTGTTCTGTCCAGACTTGACTATTGAAATGCTCTTTTGGCAGGTCTTCCAGCCAATTCCATCAAACCTCTACAATTTCTCCAAAATGCCGCTGCAAGATTAATCTTTAATGAACCGAAAAGAACGCACATCACACCTCTGTTCATCAATTTGCACTGGCTACCAATAGCTGCTCGCATAAAATTCAAGGCATTAATGTTTGCCTACAAAACCACCTCTGGCTCTGCACCCCTTTACCTTAACTCAGTACTTCAGACCTATGTGCCCTCTAGAAGCTTACGTTCTGCAAGGGAACAATGCATTATTGTTCATCCCAAAGAGGCACAAAATCACTTTCACTGACTTTTTCATTAACTGTTCCGATCTGGTGGAATGACCTGCCCAACTCAATCCGAGCAGCTGAATACTTAGCCATCTTCAACAAATGGCTAAAACACATTTCTTCCATCTTTATTTGATCCTCTAACTCTAGCACTCTCTATTCTAATTCTATTTTATCTGTCTGTATTCTTTTTTATTAAAAAAAAAAAAAAAACACACACACACACTTGACCCTCTATCAATTGCATATTTATTCTCTAACTGCTAGCTTTTCTTGAAAAACTAACACTAGCTTTCTTTTATATCTACTTGTGTTCTTTAAAAAAAAAAAAAACACAAAACCTTGCTACGTGTACTGCGTTAGGCTAACCAAGAATTGTCATAGCACTTGCAATGTTGTTGCTCTTTTGTTGGTTTTGATTGCTTCTGTTTTCCTCATTTGTAAGTCACTTTGGATAAAACTGCTAAATGACTAAATGTAAATGTAAATGTAACAATGGTGACAATAAAAAGTGTAATATTGCAATGCATGCTGGCTACCATAGTACAAAACTCCCAGCATGCATCACAGCATGAATAAATTATGCAGCTGAATTGTTCTATTTTCTTTAATTCTATCTTTGGTTCATGTATTTATTTTGTATTTTTTTTTTTTTTTTTTTGCTGTTTGTTTGTTGTGTCTTTTAGTAGCTTTTTGTGATGTTCAGAATTGATTCAGTTAGCTTAATATTTTGTCAACATTGTTGAGATTCATATGCTGATTGCTAATGTCTGTGTGTGTCAGTGCTGTTTACCTTTTTTTACATCTTCAAATTGATGTTTCTAATCACGTTGCAGTAACACAGGGTTTGCAATGTGAACGCATTAAATTACACAGCTTTGAGATACAAATGAATTCAGTGAATCAGGAATCATGAAAATTGTGATAACATCAACAGCAAACAATCATGTACTGCAAATATGTCAAACATACCGTCAAAGAAGACAAACAATTAATAATAAGAGTTAAGAGCCCAACTAATGGAACCACCAATCACCATTATGGTTTCTTCAAATGAAACAAACATCAGATTTAAACCCCTGTTAATTCTCAGTAAGAACTTTTGTAGACCACTGACAGAAATAAAGACAGTCTGGTTAGTAATAAGTGAAGCTGGTAATGCTGTTTGTGGAGTTGTTTAATCCTCCTCTGCTGAGATCTTCAGAGATTTAATGTCTTTTATCTTCAGCTGATTTCATCTTGTGGCTGTGGCTTGTTGTTGTTCAGTTGTAGTTCTTGAGTTTCTGTTCATCTCTTTTTCTGTTCTCTTCTTTCCTTCAGTGATTTTGCTTGCTAACAAGCTTAGACAAGCTGAGAGGACGCTATAAATATTATATGATTATTTTGTAGCTCAGATAAGGTACAGTGTGGTTTATTTTTTTGCTCTTAGCTGACATGTGGCATTGCTATGGCCTGCTTGTGGCCCAGATCTGGCAAACAGGACCCGTCCGCCCAAGTGCCATCATTCCATGTTACATGTGGGCCAGATTATCATTCCATATGTGCCAGATGTGGGCCAGATCTGGGCCGACAATATGTCTCTATTTGGGTAAGACTGAGAATGAGAATGAACTTTATTGCCAGGTATGTTTACATATACAAGGATTTTGTTATAGTGTCAGAAGCTCCACAGTGCAACAGAATGACAGCGACAAGACAGGACACAGATAATAAAAATAATAATATACAAATATACAAAATGGACAATTTACAAAATAGCAAAAACACAATATATAATATAGACAATTATGTATGTACAGGTATGATATGTGCAAATTTGAAATGTAAATAAGTATGTGTGTTAAATAAATAATGTATAATAGTGTTGTGTGTTCCACGTTTATTGTCAAGTGTTCATGAGATGGATTGCCTGAGGGAAGAAACTGTTTCTGTACCTGGCCGTTCTGGTGCTCAGTGCTCTGTAGCGTCGACCAGACAGCAACATTTCAAAGAGGGAGTGTGCTAGATGTGAGGGGTCCAGAGTGATTTTGCCAGCCCCTTTTCTCACTCTGGATAAGTACAGTTCTTGGATAGAATGACTCCACTCTACTCTTTTCAACCTTCAGAAAACCTGAATAGTTTAAGCCTAATAAGCCTAATAGTTGCATTTGCATAAAAGGCTTTAAACGTATGAAAAGTCCACCCTTGCTCAATAATGCTGAGGCGTTCCAAAGGCATTAATGCTGCAATCAAAGCTTAATGGCCTTTCAAAAAATACCCAAGTGCCAACGATCACAGCAAAGCCAAAGGTGCATGGACAAGCTTATAATGGGTGCTGCAAAACAAACTGCTCAGATAAGCTCGTCCTAAAAGCAGACAGCATGCTCCTGGTGTTTCTGCCTGCAAATGACCTCCACTAATGCTTTTAGTCTTCAAAATGGACAAGATTTTCAACTGCTACTACTGTCACTGTCGGTACCCCCACAGTGGCACTGACTTGTCTGTTGTATTATAATAACATAAGTATAGCTTTTTATTTCTCCTCTTTCCTACTACTTGCATGTGTGTTTGGATCAGTGTTATTTATTTTTTAGGAGTATTGATAAACTAATGTAGTTTGATTTGTATTTATCTATTTTAATTTTAGTTCAAGTTGGAATAATGTTTTGTCATTTTATTAGTTTTTTTTTTATTATGTCTGTATAGATTTTTTATTAAGTTTCAGTTTTATTTAATTTGAGTTATTTTAGTACTTCAACAAACTAAATGGAAATGAAATACTGAATTAATAAATGTGTATATATGTATATATATGTATGTGTGTGTGATTGTACATACACACATGTAGTTGTTTTTTTTTTGGTGTTTGGCTCAGTGTTATGTTAGAATCATTATTATACTCTTATACCTTTTGTTCTTTAATATTTTGAATTGTTTTTAGCTTTATTTGTTTTGTTTTTTTTTGTTTGTTTTCATTTAAATGTTAAGTTTTGAAATTTTGTTGTATGCATTAGCTTTTAGTTTTGGATCTGTTTCAGTTGTTTAAATACTACAATCGATTGCTTCTGTTGTCCTCCTTTGTTAGTCGCTTTGGATAAAAGCATCTGCTAAATGACTAAATAAATATATTTGGTAAGTTCTATTTGTTGGGGTAGTTTCAAGTGACCAGTGCTTCAGGAGATAATTACCACTCCGAGTTCTAAATGCAATTATCATTTAATCACAGAATTCAACACATTAAGATTCCTTCAAATGGGAGCATTGATTGGTCCTATGTTCATAAGTGCTACTCTTTGGGGTAGTTATAATGAGGAAATGTAAGGCAAGGCAAGGCAAGGCAAGTTATGCACACCTTGACTCTAGAGGTCAAACAACTAAAAATCAAGTCAAAAATCTTGGGGTGATTCTGGAGACAGACCTTAGTTTTAGTAGTCATGTCAAAGCAGTAACTAAATCAGCATACTATCATCTCAAAAACATAGCAAGAATTAGATGTTTTGTTTCCAGTCAAGACTTGGAGAAGCTTGTTCATGCCTTTATCACCAGCAGGGTGGACTATTGTAATGGTCTCCTCACCGGCCTTCCCAAGAAGACCATTAGACAGCTGCAGCTCATCCAGAACGCTGCTGCCAGGATTCTGACTAGAACCAGAAAATCTAAGCATATCGCACCAGTCCTCAGGTCCTTACACTGGCTTCCAGTTACATTTAGGATTGATTTTAAAGTATTTTTACTCGTTCATAAATCACTCAATGGCCTAGGACCTAAATACATTGCAGATATGCTCACAGAATATAAACCTAACAAACCACTGAGATCATTGGGATCGAGTCAGTTAGAAATACCAAGGGTTCACACAAAACAAGGGGAGTCCGCTTTTAGCTATTATGCCGCCCGCAGTTGGAACCAGCTTCCAGAAGAGATCAGATGTGCTAAAACATTAGCCACATTTAAATCCAGACTCAAAACTCATCTGTTTAGCTGTGCATTTGTTAAATGAGCACTGTGCTACGTCCGAACTAATTGCACTATGTATAATCATTTTCTATTCTTAACTGTTTTAAATTCTTTTTAAATCAATTTTTATATCATTTTGTTTTTATTATTATTATTTTTTAATTCCTTGTTTTTATTGTTGTGATTATTATTATTTTAATGACTGTTTCACATTCTTTTATGTAAAGCACTTTGAATTACCACTGTGTATGAAATGTGCTACATAAGAAGAGGGGTAATGTATCATGTAATGATGTTTGGGAATCATATTTTTATGTGGATACAAGTACTTAAATAGTTTGCGGTGGTCAGCAATCAAGTGCTTCAAATATACTGTCAACCCTGAAGTGAGACAAGGTGAAAACACAATGTTCATTATTTGAAGTAAGATAAGCAACAAACTCCAGTGCTTGTGTCCTGGAGGAACAATGTCTCCTAACAAAAGTGGGAAATTTTTCACAAGACATAATGTCTGAATGGAATTTAAACCAATGGTATTACCAGCACTATCCAAAATAACCTTTGTGGGACGATTTTTACGTTCTAAAAATCCATAATCAAAAGAATAAATTCTTGAAAGTAAATCCTCTTCAGATATAAAGTTTTGTGTGAGATGTCCAAAAAGCAATTTGATTTCATATTGAGCCACGCCCTCAAGAAGGTCATGCATTATATCGAACGAGTAGTTATTGCTAACATGAAAGTACTTCAGTGTATTAATTGTGGAATTTTTTTTCAAACCATACAGTGACCTCAATTGTGGGTTTTCCTGGAGAGACTTGCAATGTATTTCAAAGATTTCTTTTCCACGAAGGACCACCTTAGGATCATCTTCGCTGTATACTATTAGAGAATCATTCTTTTCAATTAAACAAAGGCGACAGAAATGATGGCTACTAAATGACTCATTAAAACCAAGAATTGAGTGCATCCCTAGATTATCACCAGTGATTTGTGCGATGGTGCCATATATCTGCTCATCTGAGAATGGAAGACTTAATCCTTGGCTTTCAAGTATCTTTATATCGTTTATCAACAGTTCCAGTATAACATCAAAACCGTACTTGCTTACATCTTGTGTGTGAAAAAGTGCTAACAAATGAATGTTCATCAGAACAGAGTTAAATTTTGGGGGCAAGTTTCTTACAATAAAATAAAGACAGCCAATTTTGTGGATACTACGTTTGGAGCCAAGGGGGTTAGCCGTTTCAAAGTCATCGTAGTATATTTGGATTTGTAAAGCATGTCTCTTTGTTGCAAATAAAGGGTGGGATTTAAAATAACTTCCATCGCTAAAACCTGTAAAAGTGTCAGGCTCTGATCTACAGTCTTTCCTTAGGAGATCACAAATGTCTGGATTTCTGCACATGAATTTCAATGTTTCTAAAATTGGCACATATATAAAAGTATCATTCACTGGTACTTGGTCATAAGTACCAGATTTCTGATTCAATCTGTTGTCATACCGCACACCTAGTGTTATCTCAACGGGCTCTACAACTCCCCATTTTTCTTTAAAGTATTTATTCCTTTTCCATTCTGTATTCAGATTTGTGAATGGGTTTTCTAATTTTTCAAAAGATTCATTTATTACAGTTTTGTAGGGGTCATTTGTAGGCAAAGCAGAAAGTATGTTTTGCTTTGCTTGCGAGTGAAGCTCATCTGTTAGTTCCTCTAAATCTCCCACAATTGAGGACACCAAACTGTTTGGAATCCCACTTGCTTGTATTTTGGCCACAATGGATTCACACAATTCTTTAGTTGAATTTTTAGTAAGCCCTAAATCACTGTTATCAGATGAAGCACTGGAACAAGGAGATTGATGCTGGGGATTCATAAGTTCCTCCAAAGCATTAACTTGAGATGAGCTTGCAACTGGCTCACTTGAGGAACATCCAACAGTTGAAGTTTGAGCAATCAGCAGAACATAACCTGCATATGTTTGGAACTGATGCCTACAACCTTGATGAGAACAAATTAATTTGAACTTAGATCCAGGATAGTAACTATGTTCACCTCTTAAATGTGAAATCAACTGTTGACTGTCTGGGTGCTGTTTTTGACAAATAAAACAGATCAGCATTCTGTCAGCATCATACTGCCCGACTTTAAGTTAAGGTTACTATCTGGTTGAGCAGTCTGGCTCTCAAATCTCTAACCCTGGGAGATTCCTTCATTTTCCCTAGATCAATGTTATACACTGTTGTCTGCAGGAATGTGTAAAAGTTCACAAGTGCACTATCATAGCACAAATTGAACACAAAATGTGCTTTGAAAAGTTCATCAAATGCTCCAAGGGAGCGGTTTGCCTGGCATGGGATGAAATGCTTATCCAAGGTGATGTAGAATCTGTCAATCTTGCTTTTCTGGCGTCCAACAGCAAGGAGGTATGGATGCTGACGCTGGTTGTTGTTGAGGTGCTCCTCCAAACTGCAGCATGACTAAAGTTGAAATGAACAATGAATAATAGACACAAACATAATGTCCAGTCACAGAGAAAACATTATAAAAGTGATTGCTCAAACAACTCAATGGCTAGTGAAATATGTGAATGCATATGAAGACTTGATTTTAATCTCCATGTTTGAGCAACCCAAAACACAATATTACAATGTCAATACCTTATGAAAGATTACAAGTCTTTCAGCAGCATCACATGCACTGATTTTTGGAGACTTCAGTCCTCCTGGTGGTGGTGGAAGGAGATGTATCAGTAAAAGAAGGGATGCCATTTCCTGGTCGTAGACAGGAGATGAAATTCACATGAAAAATTCACATGAATTAATGTAAAACTTCAAATAAAATACTTTAAGTTTAAGAATAGAGAGCATTTTAAACATTCACCTGATGTGTTTATGTAGTCTGTTTTAAGACTTTTATGTAGTCTATTTTTTTATTATTAATCTGGAAAACAACCAGTCTTATAGGTTGTGAAGTTTTCTCATTTTAATGTTTTTGTCATCAAAATAAAACACATAGTAACTGTAACTGCAAATATAGCAAATGTGTAAAAACAAGTGAATCAAATACAACATACTCGTTTCATGAAGGTCACTTCCTTCAGGACATTCAGCTGAGAGCAACAACTGACTCAGCTCTGCTGCTGAAGTAAGTTGCTTGGCCTCTTTAATGACATTTGGCCTGAAGAACGTGTCCCACTTCTGAAGCAGCCTGGAGGATGTCTCAGCGTCAAACAGGAGAGTGAAGTCTTGATCCACCTTTAAGAAGATATTAAACTATAAACAATATTCTCAAATTGCATGCCTTTGGAAACATGTTATTCTAAACTTACCAGCCCTTTTGTATCTAGGAATCTTGGGAAGGTGGAGAGGATATCAGCACTAAAGCCTGGATCTTTAACAAGCTTCTGGCGATGCTGAAAGGTCTCTCTCATCTTTTGGAATATTAGGGACTTGTCTGTGGTATGGTTCAGCAAAGACATGGCCTCTCTGCAAGCATCCCCATCAAGTTGCCCTTCAAAATTAGTAGCCCTTTGGCATTTTGGGCCTCCGTGAGAAACATCATGAGGGCTGTCTAGTAGCAAAGATCCTCGTCGAATCTTCCTGTGAACTGTTTTCATACGCCAAGCAATGTATCCTGAGTTGCTTGCAGCATCATAAAAGTGTTCCTTAAAAGAATCTAATTTTTATGTCACGGATATTATAACATTGCAAGTATAACATGAAAAGGTCATGCAGACAATGACTTACGTAGCCTTTCTTGGAATATGGATCTCTGAGGGAAGGGAACAGCATCACAATGCCAAGAGCATACTGTTCTCTGATAGCTTTAGTAGGGAGTTGCCTAAGGCAAGATATCCAATTTCATTATCTTAAATTTACACAGTGGTCATGCAGTTATTTGTTTTAAAAAAATAAATAAAAATACCCATGTGTATCAATCATGTGAGCCACCAGTATGTTAATCATTTATCTTCTTGTGGCATCTGTAAGGGTTTCTGTTTCTTGATACTCCTGTAGTACTGCTTCACCACCAGACTTCAATTTTAGAACATCTTCGACCAACTAATAAAAATAAATGTTTGTGATTCACAAATTACTACAGACTTTTTTTTTTTTTTTTTTTACAAAAAAAAAAAACAAAAACCTTCTGTCATCATTTGCATCATTTTCATTTCTGGGTGACCAGAACCTTAAGGAGACTCAGGTAAAAAGCTTTGTTCTAACCTGTTTTGCAGACAGTGCAGATGTGTCCTCTTTTCTTTGTCTCTTGTTAGGGACCTCATCTAAGATTACAGTCGATGCACCTGAGCTGTTGCTAGTGTCAGACTTCTCAGATATGGAAGACAAAGAGTCCGAAAATTCTAAAGAATGACAAAGTATTAAAATATTACAAATATTGTGATGACCAGCACAAGAATCAGAAATAAGAAATAGCTAATTTATCATATTTATCCTGAGTTACTTGATAACACTAGACTTCTTTCAAATTCAATAAAACTCACCATCATTTGAGAAAACAGTCAGCACCACATTGCCTTGTCCAATGAGGTCGCTGAATATTTCTGCATCAACTTCTGTCACTGTTGCATCCTTGTATGTAACTTTTGCATCTGGTGGCAAGCAAAATCTCTCAACAACTGAGAAAAAAAAAAGAAAAAATGATTGAGGTGAATACATCTTTATGATGCAAGCAGAATGTAAATATGGATAATTTTAAGATTTTTTTGAATGTATCCCCTTCTATAAAACATTATATGATTAAGGCATGTACAGAAATGAGTCAACAACATGACAGCTAGGACAACACACAGAATTGATCAGATTTTAATCAAATTCTTAGTTTTTTTAATCGAGTGAAAAAACAACAACAACCTTTTATGTGAAATTGAATAAAGTCAAACCTCCCTTCAATGCAATCTAGCTTCACATACTTCTGCTGTTCGTTGTACTTGATCTGGACCAACATTTTACCTGGAACATGCAAAAGCGTTTGGCATTGTAAATCGGTGTAAATGAAGAATACTGTATGGATGGATGCACGTCACATCTTTCCGCAGTATTATCACAATGTACAGATGTGCAATAGTCACGTTGCAGATGTGACAGTAAACCGCACCGTACGTTACTTTTTCTCCCGTGCCGATTATTTAACCACACACACATATATACGTATAATTGTGTGGTTAAATAATCGGCACTGGAGAAAAAGTACGGTGCAGTTTACTGTCACATCTGCAACGTGACTATTGCACATGTACCATTCCTTTATAAAGTTTTAGTTTATAAAGGAATGGTCGATAATGCCAAGTCATCGATAATGCCAGTCCTGGCAATAAACAAGGATTTGTAAAAGATAATTCTCATTCGTGTTATTAATTCGGTCCATCATTTTAATTAAATAGTGGCCACGGTGTAATAATTTGATTCCTTGTTTTAATTAAATCGAAACGAGCGAGCGTAGTACAACATGGCCACGATGTACATATAACGTTAATGTTATAACTTAGGCTGTGTGTGTGCGTTCGCTTCCACATTTTAATATATGTTTATGTGCAGTGCTCCACAGCACGTAATATTGTACATTCTGCTATTAGCACCAATCATAAATGTTTAAGTATGATTTAATTTAACTTACCTTTCAAACCCACGCGAGGATAATGGGGGCGTCTTCATGGATTTCACCAGCGACGATTGGAAATGCGTGGGCGGAGTCTAATTACATCTCCATGGAGTTGATTTAATACTGATGATCAACTCTGTGAAATAACTCCAACACCAAACACCATTTTACTCTGGATGTGTTAAAATTACTCTTTGGGTGTTGAAATCAACTCGGAAATGTTTAACACCGAAATTTCAACTCTCCAATTTTTGCTGTGTTATCTAGTCTTGTGTAAACTCCATATAGCTAAAACTGTAAATTCTACTCCTTGTTACAAGTATGGTAGAACCATCACTTCTACCACAAAAGACTGCTTTGTAAGTAATCTTCCTGATTTATCTCAATTCCTCAGCATATCCAACAGCGCAGGAAAAACTTGATGATGTAACAGAAATTATGGACTCTCTCTTTTCTAGCACTTTAGATACAGTTGCTCCTTTACGCTTAAGGAAGATCAAAGAAAACAGTCTGACTCTGTGGTATAATGAGCACACTCGCACCCTAAAGAGAGCAGCCCGGAAAATGGAGCGCCGCTGGAGGAAAACAAAACTAGAGGTATTTCGTATAGCTTGGCGGGAAAGTACCCTATCCTACAGAAAAGCATTAAAAACTGCTAGATCTGATTACTTTACGTCTCTTCTAGAAGAAAACAAACATAACCCCCGATATTTATTCAATACAGTCACTAAATTAATGTAAAATAAAGCATCAACAGGTGTTGGCATTTCCCAAGAGCACAGCTGTAATGACTTTATGAACTATTTTACTTCCAAGATCGATACTATCAGAGATAAAATTGTAACCATGCAGCCGTCAGCTACAGTATCACATCAGATAGTGCACTATAGTTCCCCTGAGGAACAATTCCACTCATTCTCTATTATAGGAGAGGAAGAATTGTATAAACTTGTTAAATCATCTAAACCAACAACATGTATGTTAGACCCTATTCCATCTAAATTACTAAAAGAGCTGCTTCCAGAAGTCATAGATCCTCTTTTGACTATTGTTAATTCATCATTGTGATTAGGATATGTCCCCAAAACCTTCAAATTGGCTGTTATTTAAGCCTCTCATTAAAAATTCACAACTTGACCCCAAAGATCTAGTTAATTACAGACCGATCTCAAATCTCCCTTTTCTGTCAAAGATACTAGAAAAGGTAGTATCCTCACAATTATATCCCTTCTTAGAGAATAATGGTATCTGTGAGGAATTCCAGTCAGGATTTAGACCGTATCATAGTACTGAGACTGCTCTCATTAGAGTTACAAGTGACCTGCTTCTATCATCTGATCGTGGTTGTATCTCTTTATTAGTTCTACTGGATCTTAGTGCTGTGGTCGACACTATCGACCACAATATTCTTTTGAATAGACTAGAAAACTTTGTTGGCATTAGTGGAAGTGCCCTAGCATGGTTCAAATTGTACTTATCTGACCGCCATCAGTTCGTAGCAGTAAATGAAGAGGTATCATATAGATCACAAGTGCAGTGTGGAATACCTCAAGGCTCAGTACTAGGGTCGTTACTTTTCACGCTTTACATGTTACCCTTGGGAGATATTATCAGGAGACATGGTGTTAGCTTTCACTGTTATGCTGATGATATTCAGCTCTATATTTCTTCACGGCCCGGTGAAACACACCAAATTGAGAAACTAACTGAATGCCTAGTCGATATAAAAAACTGGATGATGAGTAATTTCTTACTGCTAAATTCTGAAAAAAAAAACAGAGGTGTTAATTATCGGATCTAAAAACCCCACATGTAATAACCTAGAACACTATCTAACACTTGACGGCTGCTCTGTCAATTCTTCTTCATCAGTTAGGAACCTAGGTGTGCTGTTTGATAGCAATCTTTAATTTGAAAGCCATGTTTCTAGTATTTGTAAAACTGCATTTTTCCATCTCAAAAACATATCTAAATTGCGACCTATGCTCTCAATGTCAAATGCAAAAATGCTAATTCATGAGTTTATGACCTCAAGGTTAGACTATTGTAATGCTTTACTGGGTGCTTGTTCTGCACGTTTGATCAATAATCTACAGTTGGTCCAAAATGCAGCAGCTAGAGTCCTTACTAGAATCAGGAAGTATGAACGTATTAGCCCGGTTCTGTCGACACTGCACTGGCTCACTATCAAACATCGGATAGATTTTAAAATCTTGTTAATTACTTATAAAGCCCTGAATGGCTTAGCTCCTCAGTACTTGAGCGAGCTCTTATCACGTTATAGTCCTCCACGTCTGCTGCGTTCTCAAAACTCTGGCCATTTGATAATACCTAGAATATCAAAATCGACTGCGGGCGGCAGATCCTTTTCCTATTTAGCGCCCAAACTCTGGAACAATCTACCTAACCCTGTTCGGGAGACAGACACACTCTGTCAGTTTAAATCTAGATTAAAGACACATTTCTTTAACCTGGCTTACAATGTATAATACATTTATACATTTAAAATTTATTTAAAACAATAAGTAAAAAAATAAATAATAATATCCTGGGCAGAGGAGAACTGGCCCCCGACTGAGCCTGGTTTCTGCCAAGGTTTTTTTCTCCATTCTGTCACAGAGGGAGTTTTGGTTCCTTGCCGCTGTCGCCTCTGGCTTGCTCAGTTGGGGACACTTAATTTCTAACGATTATCGTCAATTTGATTTCATAGATACTATTTAAACTAAACTGAGCTAGAGAATGACATCTCTGAATTCAATAATGAAATGCCTTTAACTGAAAATTGAGTGTTTAATCTTATTATTATACATTACTGACACTCTATCCTCCAATTTGATACTGTTAAGTGCTTTGACACAATCTGTATTGTTAAAAGCGCTATATAAATAAAGGTGACTTGACTTGACTTGACTTGACTTGACAGCATTAGTGTTCATATAAGCTCTAAACTAGTGATTCTGTGCACTGAAACTCTAACATAACTTGATCTGCAAAAAAGCTCTAACACATTAAAATCTGACTTCTGCATTGCAAATAACATTTCATTTCATGAGAAAGAAACAGCTTTCTTGTTCTCAATCTTTGCTTTTAAAATTGCATTAACCAACTTTCTCTCACCGGGAAAGAAGCTTTTCAGCATATGTGGACTTGCATTCTCTTCATTTGCTTTTTTGCACTAACACAGAATTTGTGTTCCTTGAAGCTCTGATCTAATGATTCTGTGAAAAGAAAGATGATAAAGTTAGAGTAGACATCATCTGCTTTGCCGTCTAGAGGGCAATGAAATAAAAAAAAAAAAAAAACATAACTGGGTACAGGTGAGCATGCCAAATGTTGCCCTATCCTTTTTTTAAAGGCAAGCTACAAGCTGCATTACATTTATCTTACATTTTCATTCAAAGTTGAGAAAAAACAAGCAAAAGAAAAGAAGTGGAACCTTGCCTGCAGTACATTTCCTCATTAAAACTACCCCAAAGAGAAGCACTTATGAACACAGGACCAATCAATGCTCCCATTTGAAGTAATCTTAATGTGTTGAATACTGTGATTAAATGACCATTGCATGTAGATCTCAGCATGGCAATTGTCTCCTGAAGCACTGGTCACTTGAAACTACCCCAACAAAAAGCACTTACCAAATACAACAGACAAGTCAGTGCAATTGTGAGGGTACAGATAGTGACAGTAGTAGCAGTTGAAAATCTTGTCCATTTTGAAGACAGAAACTCTAAAGTATTAGTGGAGGTCATTTGCATGCAGAGACACCAGGAGCATGCTGCCTGGTTTTAGGACGAGCTTATCTAAGCAGTTTGGTTTGCAGCACCGATTATAAGCTTGTCCATGCACCTTTGGCTTTGCTGTGCTCGTTGGCACTTGGATGTTTTTTGAAAGGCTATTAAGCTTTGATTGCAGTGATAGTACCTTTGGAACACCTCTGCATTACTGAGCACGGGTGGACTTTTCACAAATTTTAAGCATTGCATGCAAATGCAACTATTAGGCTGTTCTCTGAATGTTGAAAAGAGTAGAGTCGTTCTATCCAAGATAGAATCAAACTAAGCACAAAAACTATGAGTGCCAAATCAATACTTTGGTTAAAATAGCACCCTAAAACTAAACACTAAACACTAACAAAGGGTATGCTGCTGTAGTGATGGCAATGGGAGAACCCCATGATGAACAAACACCAACAAGACTGCCCCAAAGAGAAGCGCTTATTCTTACATAGAATCACAAATGCTTCCCTTTGTAGTCATCTAGAGGGTCTTCTTCAAATGTAACACAACTGAATAAAAACCAGGTGGACACAGGGGATTCAGTCAGCAAACATTTACTCCAACTTGATAGCACTTTCTGCAATGTGTAGGAGATCTTTGAACGGACACAGACATATAGCGAGCAGACTCATTCCAGAGGAATGAGTCAATCTCTGGTTTCACCTCTGGAAGTCGTAAAATTAACTAAGGATCCAAGACGAAGTGTCTGGACCAAGATCCTGTCTTGTTAATCCTTATACCTCCAGAGATCAGAACAAGCTAGAGAATCAACTTCACCAACGCAGAACAAAGGAAACTTCTAGCGGGAAAGATACCAGATCCAGATGGTAAATGGACCCTTGACCAGCCCATGTATAAATTCACAAACTTATCAACAAACGCGCAATGGATTTACAGTCATAGGCCTGACTTAAACATATGCCAGAACTCCTCTCCCGGACACCTTCTGACCTCAGGAGTACTTGCGGCCCCTCCTCGGATGCATTCCTGAAAATGTGCCTTTTTCAGACAGACAAAGGAAACACGCAAAAGTGCGCCAAAACTCCAAAAGACAATATTCAGGACTTTTAAGTAATGAAAATGTATTCCCAAATTATGTGTGTTATGCCTTAGATATGCTTGATATGTTAGTAAAACATACGCTATGTTAATCTATCCATTATAAGGTCCGTACCATTTTAACCTATGTATTATGAGGGTATGAATATGTGTGTGTCATGTTTGGTGTTAAACGAAAGTATATTTTATTTGCAACAACTCTGTGTGGATGAAATGTAGAAATTAGGTAAATCCCGTAACGTTATAACGTTTATCAAGATTATTAACAAAACCCTGCAAGGATCTTCGGTCACGTGATTACATGGGCAGCTCGTTAATTTATGCAGAGAAATGGAGCCTAGGAAGCTGAGCTCCACCTTGCAACAAGCGGATTGGTACCCCAGCTCCGGGGCGGGCCTAAAGTGGCCTGCTTAAATTCTAATGTTCAACTAAGCTCAACGCTCTTTGCCATGGTTTGAAAACTGCTTCAACTTGTGCGCTCATACGCCGCATCAAACCATCACCTCATTCCAAAACTTCAAGCTCTTCAAGAAAACTTCTGCAACCGAGAAAGGAAAAGAAGAACTTCGAGCGCGTCTCATCCAGCCAGGCAACCCGCCAATCACAGCCGGAATTCCCTAAAGAGACATCAGACAAACAACGGTTCGCCAGCCAATCAGCTAAACCCGGGGATTCCCTCAACTAGACTAGAAGGAGACTGGGCAGCAAACCTTCTAACAAGTAAAACAAATCTCTTATCTATTGGCTGAAAACAGCGCAAAGTTGTTGTTAATAGGAAAGATAGAACTAAGCTCTGCTTTGTTGACTTTCTGATAACCACCGAAGTTGAGACTTCCTTCATAACTCATAATTCTGCATAACTCCGTCATTTGTGTGTGTGTGTGTGTGTGGTCGTATGTGTGTGTTTAGATGATTTAGTCTCATGTAATCTTAGAAGTAGTTCAATAAACTTGTCTCATTGTATAGAGCATTGTCTGTGTTTTATATTTGATTCAGTTACTGCCTTGCGCTGTCGACCCCTTTGCTACCTTGCTCAAATTTGATAAATTACTATTTTGTTTGTTTTATTGTTGGCCACAAAGCAAGATAAACAAAATTGTTAACATATACTGACTTTAATGTCTCGCTGGACGAGCCGTTAAAAGGTATAAATTATACATTATGATTAATAGAAATTAATCAAATCAATATCTATCTTTACGATGCAATTTCATAAAGCCAAAAATTCAAAATAAAGATTAAATCATAGCCGAGTTCCTAAGTTATTACAAATGGTTGAAAGGAAAGATGCTAAAGTTAGAGTAGACATCAGCTGCTTTGCAGTCTAGAGGGCAAGGAAATCAAAAACTGGGTATAGGTGAGCATGTCAAATAGTCCATTGTCCATTTTGAAGACTGAAACTCTAAAGCAGAGTCATTCTATCCAAGATAGAATCAAACTAAGCACAAAAACTGTAGCTGTGTCCCAAACTGGAGTGCACACATTTTGGAGTGTACGGACTTCGAAGGCAACTCCTCCGATGTGCACAAAGGACCCTCCAAAGTGCATGAGATGCTCCGTTTTTGCAAGATTTTCTAATTCTGCCACCAGGTGTTCCCAATTACCGCTCCTGTCACATAGCAACGGTGCGAGAGGAGAGCTGCTATCCTGACAGGACAGGTGGATTCAGAATTGCTCATTTTTGTTTTTATTTTACGTCATAATGGAGGAACCGGTGATTTATCTACTTGAACAATGTAATGATACATATGAAAAACTACAAAATGCACACACACACATAGCAGTTCAAATTCTGACTGATATTTTACAAAGGTGTGATTTTATATAGTTTATTGTCTTGACCATGGTGATCATATGTTAACAGGTTTGTAAAAATAAAATTGTGAATTAAAAAAAGAGCATTTTTCAGCTCAATGTTCAGCGACAGCTGTCTCAGTATGTATGGCCGGACCGAGTCCTTCAGATGCAGCCTTTGATATAGTTAGCAATAATTTGTTAATATTCTGACAATAAATGTTGTTACTTTCATTTTCAAAATAATCGGTGGTGGACTGTAAGGAAGTACATTTGTTAAGTATTCTCGTACAAATGTGAAGTTTTCTTTTTTTTTTTCTCACAGGATAGCAACACTACAAAAATGTGGTCTTTTACAACATGATGCATTGTTGTAGATTAAACTACCCAACAGTATATGAAGCAGGCAACTTTAAATTTAACAACCTTGAACATATTCAGAAGTAAAATGCAACATACACATTAGTGGAAAAGTAATTTTAATGCAAAACCATCCTGACAAATTCTTTTTCAGAACAATACTGTATACCTTTACTTTTACTCTCAATACCTTGTAACAATCTTAGAGACTGTTAACATGTTTTCCCTGTAATTCCTCTTTCCTGTCATTAAGGGGCGATGGTGAGCTATAGGTATCTAGGCATATAACTCTGTGTAGACAAAGAGGAAGACGGTCGGCTGGTGAGGGGAGACGCATGTGCTGGAGTTCCCGCTGGAGGCGGGCAGGCTTTTCAAACAGCGGTGTTGACATCGGAAGACTGTGTAGGAGTTCTTGAGCTGGCGATTTGAATACAAAGACCTGTGGACATAAGACTGACTGGAATATGAAGTGAGAATTGGTGGTGAGTCGATTGTGGAGTGGTGTGGGGGGCATCGGCCGACGGCCTGTATAGGTCCGGTAGCGATGTTGCCCCACGGATTCTTCGTCGGCCACATCATATCAACTTTAACAACATGGCGGGGAGGAGTGTGGATGGTATGGAATATAGTGAGCAAGAGGGGAATGGTAGTGATGGGAGGAGAGAAAGTGATTGGGAAGAAGTAAGGAGGGAGAATCGAGTTAAGAAAGGGACAAATCGTAAGAGAAAGAAAAATGGAGCTAGCTCAACTGGGACGGAAAGTGAAGGGAGAGATGATGATGGAGAGGGTCTTAAAGTAAGACTGTTTAATGTAGTGGTACGATTTGAAGGAGAGGGGGGATTTAAGAGAATGGATCCACTTAAGTTAACAAAAATAATAAGAGGGCAAGTAGGAGAAGTGAAATATGCAAGAATATTGGGAGATGGAAATCTACTTATAGATTGTAATTATGAGGGGCAGATAGAAAAGGCAAAGAAGATGAGCTGCATTGGAAAAATTAAAGTAGACAAAGTAATAAGAGTGGGAGAGAGAAGAACGGGTGGTAGTAAGGGAGTGATATATGGAATTCCACTTACTGTAAATATGAAAGAACTAGTGGAAAACATGAGGGTACGAAACAGTGCCGTTAAAAGTGCCGTAAGAATGACAAGGGGAATTGAAAAACAGAAACAGAATTTTGGTTGAATTTGAATCGAAGGATGTGCCAGAAGAGGTATATTATGGATTCATGAGATATAGTATAAGGGAATACATTCCTAAGCCAATGAGATGCTATAAATGTCAAGAATTTGGACATGTGGCTAAGGTATGCAAAGGAAAAAGGTGTGCCAGGTGCAGTGGGGATCATGAGTATGAAAAGTGTGGGGAAGAAGTGAGGCCAAAGTGTTGCAGTTATGGAGGGAATCACAGTGTCGCATTTTGGGGGTGTGAAGTGATGAAAAAAGAAGTGAAAGTGCAACAGATAAGAGTGAAGGAAAACATTTCTTATTCTGAAGCTGTTAAAAGATCTGAAAGAGAAAAGGAGAGTCGGAAGAGGGAATATATAAATAGGGGGACAAGGGAAGTCCAACAAGAGCAGAAGGAACAATGGGAGAAGAAGAAAATGGTGACATTTATAGCAGGAGTGATAAATGCTACAGCTGAAATCAGATCAAAAATGGAAAGAATTTAGATTATTGTAAAAGCAGCAATACATCATCTAGACATGGTAGGTCTGAAATGGGAAGAGGTGAGGGATGAATTAAGTGTACAGTCGAGTCAAGAGACAACATGTGTGGGTTAATAATTATAGTAATGTTACTCCTTCAATGGAATGCAAGGAGCCTGATAGCAAATGGACAAGATTTTAAACAGTTTATTGTGAGTAGGAGAGAAAAACCAGACATAATATGTGTTCAGGAATCTTGGCTAAAGCCTAACCTGGATTTTATTATATATGGGTATGTAGCAATTAGACAAGATAGGGTAAATGGTGGTGGAGGGGGTTGTGTTACATTTGTAAAACAGGGGATTCCACATAGGGAGTTAGGCATAGGGAGAGAACAAGAATATGTAGTAGTGGAAGTATGGGGTGTGGGGAAGAAATTTGTAGTCATAAATTATTATAATCCATGTAAAAGGCTACAGTTAAACCAGCTTGAGGAAATAGAGGGACAAGATAGTAGTAATATTGTATGATGTGGGGACTTCAATGCGCATAATACATTGTGGGGAAGTGAAAAAGTGGATAATGGGCAAGTGATAGAAGAGCTATTAGAGGAGAAAAACTTAGTATGCCTAAATGATGGAACTAAAACAAGAATAGAGGTGAATACTGGAAGGGAGTCTGCACTTGATCTAACACTGGTGTCTAGTAGTATGGCAGCAATATGTAATTGGAGTGTGTATAAAGAAGGAACAGTAGGAAGTGACCACTATCCAGTACAGTGTAAAATCAACATAATTGTTTTTCAAACCACTCAAGGAAGAGGGGGAAGATGAGTATTTGAGAAGGCTGATTGGGAAAAATTCCAGAGGGAAAGTGACAAATATCTGAATCAGATTTAATATAATTGTGCTATAGAAATTCTGGAAAATAAAGTAAGACAGGGTATAATAACAGCAGCGTTAGAATCTATTCCCAAAAGTCAAGGTAAAATAAAAAGGAAAGAAGTGCCATGGTGGGATGGTAAAAAAGCAGTCAGAAGTTGAAATAAAGCATTTAAAGTAATGAAAAGAACGCATAATTTCATGCATATGATTCAGTATAAGTATGCACAGGCAATAGTAAGGAAGACAGTAAGACAAGCAAAAAGAATGTATTGGAGGAATTACTGCAGTTCAATTGGGAATACAACTCAGAAAGGAGAAGTGTGGACGATGATTAAAAAGATGAGTGGGGAGAGGAGAGATTGGAGTTACCCTATTTTGTGTAATGGAAACGAGATCGCAGTGACAAATAAAGAAAAGGCTGAAATGTTGGTAAATACGTTTGTTAAGATACATAGTTCAAATAATTTATCTGAAGATGGGAAGAGAGGCAGAGAGGAAACTAGATCTGAAAATTTGGAGGCACTGAGGGTGATGGGAAATGATGAAGGTGAACAAAATGTGCCATTTAGTATGGGAGAATTAAGTAGAGCATTGACAAAAAACTGGGAAGACTGCACCAGGGAAAGATGAAGTGTGCTATAGCATGTTGAAGCAGTTAAGTAAGGAGGGGAAGAAGAAGTTATTGATGTTATACAATAAAGTGTGGGAAGAAGGAAAAGTGCCAAGCAGCTGGAAGGAACCAGTTATTGTTCCAATAAGAAAACCTGGGAAAGATTCTACTAAGCCAACAAATTATAGACCCATTGCCCTGACTTCTCATATCTGTAAGTTAATGGAAAGAATGGTAAATGAGAGATTAATGTATATAATGGAAAAGGAAGGTATGGTGACTGAATGCCAAAGTGGATTTAGGAGAGGAAGGGGTACTATGGATGCAGTGGTATGTTTGGAAGATGAAATAAGAAAAGCACAAATAAAAAAAGAGACAGTAGTAGCAGTATTTTTTGATGTTGAAAAAGCATATGACATGCTATGGAGAGAGGGGTTGATGATTAAGTTGTAAAGAATGGGAGTTAGAGGAAGAACTTTTAACTGGATTAAGGATTTCTTATCCAAGATGGCGGCGCGATCAGACGCAGCGGCTTCTCCGGATCCCAAAGACGGTGCTTTTATGTCTTTTAATGTCGTCTGTTCGTCTCCAAATAGTGTCAATTTACCGCTAATTCATCGGGAGATCACTCCGGAATACATCTATGATCGCCAAAGCCTTTTGGATATCGACAACACATACAAACACAAGCTCTCGCCGGCGGCTACTGAGAAGCTACGAGGCCTTTGTTTACTGCTGAAGCCGGACCTCGAGACCGCGGCCTCGCCTACTGACGCTACCTGCACAAGGCGGCGTCGCAAGCGGTGTGAGAGAGGACGGAAGCGCGGTAAGCGCGGAGGTATACGAGCTAGGCTGAGGGCTAACCCCACAAGACCGGCTCTTCCAACACTCATGCTCTCAAACGTTTGCTCTCTGGAAAACAAACTGGACTTAATTCAACTCAGTCGATCTACACAGCATGAGGCAAGGGATTGTTGTGTGTTTGTTTTCACTGAAACATGGCTAAACGACAACATCCCGGACTCCGCCATTCAGCTGCACGGCCTAACCTGCTACCGAGCGGACAGAGATTCATCACTGTCTGGTAAGACTCGCGGGGGTGGCTTGTGTGTTTACGTCAACAAAAAATGGTGTAACAATGCTGCGGTACTATCTAAACACTGTTCATCACTGGTGGAGTTTATGGTTGTGAAGTGTCGACCGTTCTATCTGCCGCGGGAGTTCACGGCCATTGTTATTGTCGCTGTTTACATTCCTCCGTGTGCAAACGCTAAGGACGCGCTTCGTGAACTGTACAGCGGCATCAGCGAACAACAAACAAATAACCCCGACGGCTTTTTCATCATAGCCGGTGACTTCAACCACGCAAACTTAAAGACAGTTTTGCCAAAGTTCTACCAACATGTGAACTTTGCAACAAGGGGAAACAACACACTGGACTTTGTTTACACAACAGTTAAGAACGCATACAAAGCCGAACCCCGCCCCCACCTCGGGTACTCGGACCACATCTCTGTTATGCTAATCCCAGCATATAGCCCACTTCTCAAACTTGCCAAACCGGTTCTAAAGCAGATCACGGTATGGCCAGAAAATGCTACCTCTGCACTGCAGGACTGCTTCCAGGACACAGACTGGAACATGTTTAAAGAGGCAGCCACTTACAACAACCACACAGACCTACAGGAGTACACTGAAACTGTGACTGCTTACATCAAAAAGTGCACAGATGATGTGACAGTCACAAAGACCATCACCACACGCGCCAACCAGAAGCCATGGATGACAGCAGAGGTTCGTGGGCTGCTAAAGACCAGAGATGAAGCTTTCAGATCAGGAGATAAAGCAGCCCTCAAAACAGCAAGAGCCAATCTGTCCCGCAGCATCAAAAATGCAAAACGGTCATATGCTCAAAAAATCAACAATCACTTCACAGACAGCAGAGACACACGGAGTCTGTGGCAAGCCATTCAGACCATCACAGACTACAAGCCCCCGCCACAGCCCTGTGATGATGACACATCCCTCCCAGATACACTCAACCACTTTTACTCACGGTTTGAAATGCAGAATGACACACCTGCACAAAAACTGCCCACACCTCCCAACGACCAGGCGCTCTGTCTGTCTCCAGCCGACGTAAGGAAGACCCTATCTAGGATTAACCCACGCAAGGCTGCGGGTCCCGACAACATACCTGGCCGTGTACTGAAAGACTGTGCTGTACAGCTGACAGATGTCCTAACAGATATCTTCAACACCTCGCTGAGCCAGGCAGTCGTCCCCACATGTCTCAAATCCACAACAATCATACCGGTACCAAAGAAATCACCTGTGTCCTGTCTAAATGACTACCGTCCCATAGCACTGACTCCAATCATAATGAAGTGCTTTGAGAGGTTAGTCATGCACAACATCAAAACCAGCCTCCCCAACACACTCGATCCGCTCCAGTTTGCATATCGTCCAAACCGCTCCACAGACGATGCAATTTCCTCCACCCTCCACCTGGCTCTTACCCACCAAGAAAATAAAGACTCTTATGTTAGAATGCTGTTCATTGACTTCAGCTCAGCATTCAACACAATAATCCCACAACAGCTCACAAATAAACTAAACCTACTGGGCCTTAACAATTCCCTCTGTAATTGGATTCTGGACTTTCTAACCGGAAGACCTCAGTCAGTCCGTGTCGGCCACAACACCTCGAGCACTACCACACTGAGCACAGGTGCCCCACAAGGCTATGTGCTCAGACCGCTGCTCTTCACGCTGCTGACCCACGACTGCACTGCCAAGTTCAGCTTCAACCACATCATCAAGTTCGCTGATGACACAACAGTGGTAGGTCTCATCAGCAACAACGATGAAACGCACTACAGAGAGGAAGTGGCACAGCTGGCTGAATGGTGTGGTGCAAACAACCTGTCCCTCAATGTGAGTAAGACAAAAGAGGTTGTGATGGACTTCAGGAGAAACTCCGCTGATCACCCCCCACTGACCATCGACAGCTCGCCTGTGGAGAGAGTCAGCAGCACTAAATTCCTGGGGGTGCACATCACAGAGGACCTCACCTGGACCACCAACACCATGTCACTCTCCAAGAAGGCACAACAGCGCCTACACTTTCTCCGCCGGCTGAAAAGAGCAAGTCTCCCTCCACCCATCCTCACCACTTTCTACAGGGGCACCATTGAGAGTGTGCTGACCAGCTGCATCACTATCTGGTACGGGAACTGTACTGCAGCAGACCGCAAGACCCTCCAGCGGACAGTGAACACAGCTGCAAGGATCATCGGTGCCCCTCTCCCCTCCATCCTGGACATTTTCCTCACACGATGCTCCAGCAAAGCCAACAGTATCGTAAAGGACTCCACACACCCCTCCCACAGTCTCTTCCAGCTCCTACCATCAGGTAGACGGTACCGGAGTATCAGAGCCCGCTCTGCCAGACTGCTCAACAGCTTTTTCCCCCAGGCTGTGAGAGCCCTGAACTCAAATCACCCCGCCCCTCTCTGAAACCCCATACAAACCCCCTACCTCCTGAAACATGGACCATCTGGAACTTATGGAACTTTGTTTGTGCAATCGAAGGGTGCTACAGGTGAGTGGGCCTGTACAAACCACCTATAGTAGCACACTCTCTTCCTCTATGCGCACTAGTCACTTTTCACACACACTGCTGTGTGTACACAAATCCCACAAAAAGACTCAGTAATATATGTATGTTTACATGCTCATGCACTACAAATCATCCTGCACTGTTCCCCAGCCAGCTGCTTGAACTCACATTGTCTCTCTTTGCACATGTACAGTATTTATCTGAAGCATTCGTATAGTTTGTATAGTTTGTATTTTTTAGTTTATGTATAGGTAAATTTTTTATATAGATAGTATATTTATAGTCAAAATCTATCAGTAGGATAGTTTGTGTATAGGTTTATATTGTTTTACTTCATTGCTGTATGCCTGTATTTATGTAGCACCGTGGTCCTGTGAGGCACGACATTTCGTTCCACTGTATGCCCCCGCATGTAGCAGAATGACAATAAAGCTCAACTTGACTTGACTTGACTTGATTTCTTGAAAGGAAGAAAAATCCAGGTTAAAATAGGGGCAGATTTGTCAAGCAAGCATCTAGCAGAGAATGGAACGCCCCAGGGGAGTGTAATAAGTCCCACATTATTCTCAGTAATGATAAATGACATATATGTAAATGTACCAGCGGGCATGGGAAGATCACTATTTGCGGATGATGGAGCATTATGGAAAAGAGGAAGGAATGTAGAACATATAGTTAAAAAAGTGCAAGATGGTATACAACAGGTTGAGAAGTGGGGAATAAAATGGGGTTTAAAATTTTCTGTTGAAAAAACTAAAGTAATGTTTTTTACAAAGGAGATCATCAATGAAGGTTTTACTTTAAAACTATATGGAAGTTATTTGGAGCAAGTTAATAAATTTTGCTTTCTAGGAGTACATTTTGACCCAAGGTTGACATGGGTACAACATATAAGGAATGTGGTGGATAAATGTAAAAAAGTAATAAATACAATGAGATGTCTGTCAGGGTTAGAATGGGGAGCGGACTATCAATCACTGAAATATATATATGTAAGTTTAATAAGGTCAAGGATAGATTATGGGAGCGTGGTGTATGGTTCAGCAGCCAAATCTGTACTTTCAAGGCTTGATGTAATACAGGCTAAAGCATTGAGACTATGCTTAGGAGCAGTAAAAACATCACCAGTATGTGCACTACAAGTGGAAGCGGGAGAAATGCCATTGGATATTCGACGCAAACAATTGCTGGTAAATTATTGGATTAATCTAAAGGGACATAGAGATGGTCATCCTACTAAGAGAGTGCTGCAAGCTAGCTGGGAAAAGGAAAGGATGCAAAAGTTTAGCTTTGGGTGGATTGGAGATGAGGCAGCTAGAAATTTGGGGTCCCGACTTTCCAATGTGGAAGATTGAAACCATGGAAGTTGATTTTGAATTCTATCGAATTAAAACAATAAACAATAGTGTAGACCTTGTAGCTGAGTTCTACAGATATTTGGATGATAAATACAAAGATTATATTCAGATTTATACAGATGGGTCAAAAGATCCTGAATCAGGAAGGACTGGATCAGCAATTTTTATAGTTAATCAAGGAGGTGAGGAAAGCAAAAGAACCACAAATGATCTAAATGTGTATACAGTAGAGTTATATGCTATCATGATGGCATTAGAATGGATTAAAAAGGAGGACATAATAAGTAAAGTTTTGATTGGAAGTGATTCATTATCAGCACTGTACAGTCTCAGGACAGGTATGTCCAATAGCCGTCAGGATCTGTTATATGAGATATTGGCAACATATACAAGAGTAAAGGAAAAATGTAATGAGATTCAACTGATTTGGACCCCAGCTCATATAGGCATTTTGGGCAATGAGAGAGTGGATAAAATAGCTAAACAAACAATTAAAAAAGAGAATACTGAAGTAAATATAAAAATGTCAAAATCTGAAGGGAAGAGTATTGTTTGGAAAGAAGCAGTTAGAGAATGGCAACGTAAGTGGGACAGGGAAGCTAAAGGAAGACATTTGTATGCCATTCAAAATAAAGTTGGTACATTGAGGAACTGGGGAGAGACTAGGAGAGAAGAAATAGTGATGACAAGATTAAGAATAGGACACAGTAATTTAAATAGTACATTACACATTATAGGGAAGCATCCTACTGGTTTTTGTGAGTACTGTCAGACATTAGAAATCATAGAACATGTACTTTTAAATTGCAGAAGGTATGAAGAACAGAGGAGAATTATGATGGAAGAATTAAGAGATGGTTTGGCAGGGGCAGGTGTAAAAGATATATTGCAAAGTGGTGTAATTAGGCAAGGCAGGAAAAATATTTGTAATTTTTTAATTAGAGCAGGTTTGATGAAGAGAATATGATCGCGGAAAACAAGCTGGAGTAATATCGCAGAAGAATAATCCAGAAGATGGCGGTAATGCAACGCTCTTGGATGCAAGCCGCCGTTAAACCTCAATGAAGAAGAAGAAGAAGAGGAAGACAGTCTGCTATGGAGAGGTAGGATTGGCCTACCTGATCTTGACTCACATTTTGTTTCATGGGAAACTTTTGTTTATTGCCTAGTACAAGTGAGTAATGCTTTGTTTCTTATTTCTGTGATTTAATTTATTGTGTACATGTTCAGAATTTTTGCTAATACCTTTTTTTTTTTTGTTGTAAATGGGCCTCAGACCATGTGCCTACTGTTTAGTGGGTTAGCATGAAGCGCTAATCCCACATGATAAGGCCTGCTCAAAGGGTAACATGGGGCCTTCAGTGTTGCAACCCATGTTGGATGAAGCCCATGGCATATAGGAGCTACTAAAGCATCTACCCATGTGAATTCCTGTTTGTGGATTGTATTTCACAAGGATTATATATTTGCATTGTTGTTGTTTTTTTGGAGAAACAGCGTGAACTGTGGATTTTTTTTTTTTTTTTGTGTGTGTGTGTGTGTGTGTGTTTTTGCAAGCCTTCTTTGTTTTTGGATTTTTTTGGATTCATTTTTGTCCTACAAGTTGTGGACTATGACTATATGGATTATGGACACTTCTCTTCCACACCAAAATCCCTCAGATAAGAATTACTGTTTCTTTCTCTTATGTGACTATGTTTTGTGATGTTGTCTCTCTCTGAACTGCAAGATATTCAATCTGGCGTTAATTTCATTCCAACTAATACATGTCTTTAAGCTTTTTGATTTTCCTTGTTGGTTGTTTTTCTTTAGTTTGAAGGTGAAAGCTAATTTGTAAAGTTTGGTTGAACAATCCTTGAACCCTCCCTAAAATAGATTTATAGCCTAAACTTTTGCATGTCAGAGCGGTGGTTATAGAGTGGTACCCAAACAGTTCATTTCAGTTTTTTCTTTGTACATTACAACATAGAATGGCGAGTCAGGATGCTCTGAATGAGAATGGGTCTGTGCCCAGGGTGGACTTCTCTTCTGATGCTTTCATCACCCACAGAGAGCCTCTCAGAGAATTAATTACCACGTTCAGTGATTTGTACACAGACTCTGATGAGGATCATGAAGGCCATGAACAGGAGAACCTCAATGATATCAATTTTCCACCTCCACCACCTTTGGAAGAAGAGACATCTCATGAAATACCAGAGGCTATTGCAAGTTTGATTGAACGTGTGAATGCGCTAGAAGGTCAAGTTAAAGACTGTGTTGATAAACTGTATCGCGTAAGATCGAACGAGTTGATATGAATGAGTTGAGAAAAAAATAGAAGTGGCAGTGCAAGACCTGGGCCAATCAATGATAGACTGCCTGAAAAAATGAGATGTACAGATTGAAAGCAAGTTGAAGGCTTTGGTTCCTCCCATGTCTACTCCCGTGTCATCTAGATCGAGTGCTGTCATTTCTAAGTCTCAGGATCAAACTTATGTACCACAACACCAAATAACTTTTTCAGGAAACTCAAGTTCAGCATATAATCCTCCAGTCAAGGTAGATTTCCCGTGCTTTGGAGATGGACAAGACGAAGATCCCATTGTCTTCATAGAACGCTGCGAGGAATATTTAGTGCTAAAGGGGACTGCCAAGGATTGGTGGCAAGCAGAGAAAAGAAATGTGCATGGATGGAGACAATTCAAGGAGATATTTCTTCGATCATTCCTTAGCGAGGATTATGAGGATGTGGCATCAATTAAACTGTTGGAGGGAAAGCAAGGGGCAAAGTAGGGTTGTTCCGATTCCAATACTAGTATCGGAAATTCCGCTGATACCACAAAAAATTCTGGCATCGGTATCGGCGAGTACTTGAACCCATGTACCAATCCGATACCATTTTCTTAAACGACCTATAGTTATGCCTGCTAGCTTTGCTTTATGCTGCAAATCGGAAATCAATTCTTCTTCGCTGCTCAGAATGCAAACACAGGAAGTTGTGCTGTGTTGCCACAAGCAACCACTATTTAGAGCAGCGAAGAAGAAATACAAACGTGCTAGCACATTGCCAGTAAGTCACTCGCATATGTGACTAAATCTTCACCCTGGGCGACTAAATGATGTCTAATATTAGCCACTGGCCAATAAATGCTCAGATTTTACTCGCCAGTGTGTGAGTTGGAGGCTATGTATAAGTTTAGCACAGATATATTGTCACTCGCCAAACACTCTGACTGAGCGCTTCAGAGTTTCACTTTTTGTCAAGCGATCTATTTTTCAGTTCATCTGAATGAATGGCAGTGCACCTGTATTTGACGTACCGTAAGCTCTAGAGTGAAGGTGCACAATTCACCGTCACTTTGCTTTTTTCCTCACACGCAGAGAGAGAGAGGGAGCAAGAGAGTCTTACATGTAGCGCGTCAATTCTGCATGGTATGTAAATGATATTCTTTGTTGTATTTTCCTGTCAAAATAACAGAGTTCCTTTGGAATTCTTCAGCTTTTAAGAACTGCTGGGTTCTCCGGTAGTAGGCGGAGCTAATGTGCAAACGACAATCTCATTGGCTGGCGCTCACCCAGTCAAGTCAAGTCACCTTTATTTATATAGCGCTTTTAACAATACAGATTGTGTCAAAGCACTTAACAGTATCAAATTGGAGGATAGAGTGTCAGTAATGTATAACAATAAGATTAAACACTCAATTTTCAGTTAAAGGCATTTCATTATTGAATTCAGAGATGTCAATGTCTAGCTCAGTTTAGTTTAAATAGTATCTATGAAATCAAATTGACGATAATCTATTATCTATTATCGTCCCTATTTTGATTTCAGCAAATCAGTTCGAGCCAATGCAGACAACATGGTTAATATTCATGAATCCAGCAGCTCGTTAATCCTTAGTGTGTTTTGTATTGTTCTTAGTAGCATTCATAGTATGATTATCTTATCAGTATTATTTATAGTTTTTTCCCCATTTTAACAGAAACACTGAATGACCAAAAAAGCACCACCACCAGTCCTAAGTTCAGTTAAAATTACTAATATGCATTCATACATGGTTACTAAGTTTTAATTCTAATTGCTAAAGTTCTGTCATTAAATAATACTTGATTATCATAATGTATTTATAATGCTTTACTGACTGATGTTAAGAGTGTACTTTTAGATATTTAAAAAGATGTGCCATTTTCCAAACATTATATATTATATTTTTGTTTACTCACCAGACTATCTATCTATCTATCTATCTGGTGAAGCACACCATAAAACAATTGTATCAATTCATACAGTGCTAGTAGTACATACAGCTATATAACCAGATACACACCCAGGTATCGGATCAGTACTCAGTATCGGCCGATACCCTAAGCCTAGGTATCGGAATCGGTATCGGGAAGGGAAAAAGACTTTGCATTTCATTACCATGCACTGTGTCTAAGATGGAAATGGGAGATGTCTGAAAAAGATATAGTACAGGCCATTCTTTGAAACTGTAATCCCCGACTAGCAAGTTTGTTACGAGGTACAGTCGGCAGTGTAAGTGAACTGGTCAGAATAGACACTCAAATTAAGCAAGATTTTGATGAAGCAAAGAGGTATTGGAGTCAAGTGAATGCAGATGAGCAAAGGAAGAAATCCCCCAATACCCATGAGCTCCAAGCAAAACATGTGCCAGCAAATACAAGAGTTCTGCAGCCAGTGTTAAAAGCTGAGCTGACCACATTCAACACAGTCAACATCCCGATCATACTTCGTAGTAGATTCTGTTCTGCAATGGTGGATACTGGAAACTAGGGCTGCACGATATTGGGAAAATATGCGATATGCGATATTGTTGTTGAATACTGCGATAACGATATTTCTTGCGATATAACATTTCCCTAGAGAAATGCTATTTTTATTAGCTATTTTTAAAAAATCATTTGTAAAAATCATATGTAATGATCATACTAAAAATAAACAGGTAATAGATATTCTTCTGATCTGATTAAATCTAATTCAGGATGAAAAACAAAAAAACATTTAGACTTTAAAACACTATGAATGTCTGAAAACCTTAGCAGATATTCTGATTTCTGGTTTGCCATAGACCTGCAAACACAAAATGCATTACTCTCAAACATGACTTTTTATTCATATGTAACCATACAATCATCAAGAGCATCTTAAAACGAGCATCTTTTAAACAAAATATTTCCTTGCCTTGCCTGTTTTTTTTTAAATAAAAATAAATATTATTAAACTAAATTTAAATAAAAAATATTATTAAACAAAGTGTACAGGCCTTAAATAAATTGGTATGGAGTGGAATTACTAACATCTTGTCAACATCCACATAAATAAAATAATTAATAGTATTAACATGTAAACATTATTAACATGTAAACATTAAGTAATAACATGTAAACCTATGTTTTAGCACATTGCAATACCAAATGTGCTTAACTGTGAAAGCTATTTTATTCCAGGTTTTTTGCCAGGAAAACTAGCATATTGACTTTGGTAGGTTTTAAACATGTGCGTTGGCATGTCACAACATTTCCTGATGTACTAAAAAGTCTCTCTGAAGGTGAACTACTTGCAGGTATACAGAGATACTTCCTGGCTAGTTTGCTCAGGTGTGGGAAATTGACCTGATGGACTTGCCACCAAGTGAGAGGGTCCATCTCACTGTCTATGGTGGGAGACATCATGTAGTTGTTCAATTCAACTTCCACAGTGTGCGATGGTTCCATAGATGACAGAGCTGGGGATGTCTTGAAGAAACTGCCCAGGGATTTTTTTGGCCTTCTTTAGGGTGACATCTGATAGACCCATGCCCTGGTGATCTTGATTACTTAGGCTTTGCTGCTAAAATAGATAAATAAAGTAAAAATTGTAAACAAATCTAGTTATAGTGCATTATTTTGTCACTTACTATTGTCATATTAACATTTACCTGTGGCACAGTTGCTTCAATTTCAGACATCACCCTGGCTCTGATGTCTGACACCTTGTCAGAGCTGATGTAGTCGGCTTTGAATCTGGGGTCCATAAAGCAGGTCATGTCCAGAAGTTCTTGAGTTGCAGGGTTGTCATACTTGCTGTTCATGTACTCTAGAATCTTCATCTTTATGGACTTTGTTAAATCACTGTCTTCTTCCTTTGCAGCAAGAATTGAGTTGTTCATCACGTGAAGTACAGGTTTCACATATGAAACACTTACGTAACTTTCACCTGATAGAGCATCTGTAAATTCTTGCAGAGGCTACAATGCCTGGTTTATGGACTCGAGTACATCTAGGTCCTGCCAAGAAGGAACTAAATGTCTTGACTTTCTATCTACTGACAGGACGTTGCTTATGGCCCGCTGCTGCTCTAGAACTCTCTGAATCATTCTCTGCCTCGAACCCCACCTTGTAGGGCATTCTGTGATGAGGGAGTGCTCCGGGAGGTTGTGTTCTTTTTGTGTTTTTTCAGTGCCATCTTCCCCTTCCAGGTGTGGTAGAAATGTCCCACTAACTTTTTGCAGAGACCAACACCTCGAGTAATGCGCTCATCACCTTTAACAGCATTTTCTGAAGAGTTAAGAAAAAACAAAACAAGGACATACAAGGTGAAATAACATTGCAATATTATAATTACAATTTTATATAACAGCATTTGAGATAGAAATCAAGCAACAATTTACTAGCCTCTGTGGAATATATTTCCTAAATAAATGTTATCTTAAATATTACAATATCCAAAATCATGTCTAGTCTACATGCATCTATACAAACAACTGTACGTTTTTGCCGGTGTAATTTTATTATTGCAAATATAAACATTCAGCACTCACCGATGGCCAAATGCAAGCATTGTAGTCTAAGCATTGTCCAAAGCATTGTAGTCTGACCCAATTATTAAGTTCGGTAGCCTTCATCACATTGGCGCCGTTGTCTGTTGTAATGGACACTTGATTTTCCTCTTTTAAGTTCAAGCTGGCTAAAACATCCCGCAGCCCATGGGCTATGTTTTCACTGGTGTGGGATTCAGGGAAATACACAACACCCAGACAGCGTGTTTTTAATTCAAACTCTTGAGTAAGAAAGTGAATGGTATAGCTCATGTAGGGCTCAGTCATACGACTGGACCACAGGTCAGTGGTGCTAGCATAGAAGTCCACTTGGCGCAGCTCGGAGCTCACTGTCTTCACACAAGTGTCGTACATCTGTGGAATTGTGACATGAAAAAAATAATTTCTCGATGGCAGCTGATATCTTCGGTCCAATTTGTTAATTAGACCCACAAAGCCTTCTTTGCTCACGATGTTAACAGGTATCATGTCTTTAGCTAAAAAGAGTGTGATAGCATCTGTTAATTCCTTGTGGCGTTTCGACGTTTTTCCGTAAGGCGTTGCATTTGTAAAACTTTGGCACAAGTTCTTCGCTGCTGTCATTTTCCTCGCTTGTCTCTACTCCCGCCATATTTATTTTCCACTCTCTGCTCCGAGCCACTAGATTCACCTTTGGGCCCGGTCTAGCCAATAGCATATAGCACCTACTTGGGAGGCGGGTATAAAGAAAGTAATGCCCCATCTGGTTGGTCAAATTTGGACAACCTATGCATGCAACAAATGCTTGGCACATAAAATTAATTGAATTTATCGCAACTCTCTGCGATACGGATATCGCATATACTATTATCGCAATAACGATAATTTTGCGATATATCGTGCAGCCCTACTGGAAACACTTTGATGCTTATGCGTGAATCTCTGTGGAAGCAATTGAGTCAGGGTGAACCTTGTGATCCAAGCGAAGGCCAGGTTTTCATGCTAGCCAATGGCCAGAGGCATGAAGCCATAGGAAAAGTGCAGTGGCAGTGTGAAATCCAAGGTCAAAGGCTGGCATTGACAATGTTCGTTTCGAGGGACAAAGATCAGTCGGTGCCAATTATCCTTGGTATGGATTTTTTTGGTGAAGGCGGGAGTTGTGCTTGATTTTGAAAAAGCCCAGTATAGACTTACAGCTAGGAATGATCAGACTGATCATGTGTTTCCATTTCTCAGGCAGGACTCCATTGGAAGGTCTTTTATTCAACTGGCCCACTGTATGCTCACAAGACATTGGGCACACTAATGAAGTAAAACATCACATCATAACTGCTGATGAGGTTCCGTTGAGGAAGAAGACATATAGACTAGCCATAGATAAACAACAGTTCATAGATGCTGAAATCCAGGAACACAAGGAAATTATACAACCATCAGTTTCACCATGGGCGTCTCCAGTGGTAGTTGTACCAAAAAAGGATGGAAGCTTAAGATTATGCATTGATCATAACCTGAACACTAAGACTCATCTGGATGCATACCCGATGCCTCAGATTCAAGAAATCTTGGAGTCTCTGCATGGAGCTGCCATATTCTCCACATTGGACCTTAAGAGTGGATACTGGCAGACCGAAATGGAAGTGGATAGTGTACAAAAAATTTGTGACATTTGTGACATCTGCAGGGTTATTTGAATTCTGACGCCTTCCGTTTGGCTTGAAAATGCTCCAGCCACATTCCAAAGGTTAATGGAGCATGTCCTGAAGAGGGTGAGAGAAAAGCACTGCCTAGTATACATTGATGATATAATTGTGTACTCAAGAAACAAGGAAGAACATCTCCAACATATCAACCAGGTGTTACAATGCCTACATGATGCAGGGCTCACATTTAATCTGGCTAAATGTAGTTTCATGCAACGTACCATTGCTTTTCTGGGTCACATTGTATCCACAGAGAGAGTCAAGACGGATCCAGCCAAGGTGGCAGCAATTAATGCGTTCCCCCCTCCTCAGTCACTAAAAGATGTTCAGCGTTTTTTAAGGTTGGCAGGCTAGTATCATCGATTCATTCCTAATTCATCTGAAAAGGTAGCTCCCTTGCATGCCTTGAAGCAGAAGAAAGCCACATGGACCTGGACTGATGAGTGTCAAGACTCATTTGATACTATCAAGCAAAGTTTAACTCAAGCCCCCGTGTTAATGCCACCAGATTTCAGCAAGCCATTTAGAGTACAGACAGATGCAAGTGAGATTGGACTGGGTGCGGTGTTGACTCAAGAAATGGAGGAAGGAGAACGTGTCCTTGCATATGCATCAAGACTATTACGAGGAGCAGAGAAGGCATATTCTGTGTCAGAAAAAGAGTGTTTGGCAGTAGTGTGGGCTGTTGAAAAATGGAGGCCATATCTTGAAGGGAGACCATTTGAGGTTGTTACGGATCATGCAGCCCTAGCATGGGTATTCCAACATCTTAAACCATTGTCAAGGCTGACACGTTGGACCATTCGGTCACAAGGATATGAATTTAAATTTAAGTATCGTAAAGCCCAATGCAATGTCGTCCAATTGCAGTAATCAAAACACCACAGTCTACAATTTTTGCCAACCTACTTACCAATTGATGTTTCCAACGTTGCTGTGGCACAACAGAATGATCCAGAGATTCAAGGGTTGATTGCAGAGACAAAGTCCCAACCGAATCAAGACCCTTTACTTGTGCACTACATTCTGGAAAATGGTCTATTGTTTCGAAGTGTGCCGGATAAACAAACAGGTAATAAACTTCAATTAATTATCACTTCCAGCCTGCAAAAAGATTTCTTGTGTTATGCTCATGACAATCCACTTGGCGGTCATCTTGGAAGATTGAAAACCCTCCTCAGGCTCCTGGATGTAGCTTTTTGGCCAAGCATAAGGTCTGACTTCTGGAAACATTGTAAAGAATGTCTGACTTGACAGAGATACGAGCCTTCCCTCTCTAAACTATCGGGTCATCTTCAGTCATCTTAAATCATTGAACCTGGATACATGTTGGGGGTAGACCTGATGGGACCCTTTCCTAAGAGCGCCAAGCAAAATGAACATCTATTGGTCATTGTTGATTATTGCTCAAAGTGGGTGGAATTGTTCCCTTTAAGACAAGCCAAAGCACCTCAAATTTCTAGGATCCTAGTTGAAGAGATCTTCAATAGATGGGGGACTCCTGCTTTCCTTGTTTCAGATCGAGGAGCTCAGTTTACGTCCAATCTGCTCAACCTTATATGTAAGCAGTGGGGAGTTGTACAGAAACTCACAACCGTTTATCATACCCAGACAAACTTGACAGAGCGCATCAACAGAACACTGAAAACTATGATGGCATCCTATGTGGCTGATCAACATCGACAATGGGATCGCTGGCTTGCTGAGTTCAGATTTGCCATTAATACTGCTTGGCAAGAAAGCACTGGATTTACTCCAGCTGAGATAGCCCTAGGAAGAAAATTTAAAAGGTCCCTTGGAAAGAGCTATTCAGTTCCGTTGTACTCCAGATCCTAATCACATTATTTATCCCACTTTGGACCATCACCATAACCTCATCCGTCTCGTCAAAGAGAATGTAGAATGAGCCCAGGCTAAACAGCAACGCTATTATAACCGTAAGCGCAAGCAAACCCATTATCAGGTAGGAGATATGGTCTGGGTACGGGCACATCCATTCTCCAGAGCAGACGAAGGGTTCATGGCCAAATTGTCTAGTAAGTGGAAAGGTCCAGCCAGAATTACTGAGTGTTTAGGACTTGTCAATTACTCTGTGTCTTTTGATGACAATCTCACGAATGTAGATACATGCAGTGTTCAAAAATCTAGCGTCAGCGTTAGTTCTGGCAGGTCACGTGAGTCAGGCTTGCATCAGCTGACTCTCAGCTGATCACATCTACCAATAGGAATACGACACCTATCATGGCATCCCTATATAAGCGCTATTCAGTATTATCCAGCAGCTTGCCTGCTTGGAAGCAAAATACGCATCGCTGCGCGTAGATCAAACTGTTGCAGCATGCTTCAGAACATCCGAAATTCAACATCTAAGATAAGTGAATGCACTTTTAATACATATCGCTGTGTATATTGCGTGATCTGCAATTGAAATAACTAAGTGATGTTAGCAGTTTTGCATGGTTTGCTGGAGCAAAATATTAAGCATATTTGCAGCAGCTTTTATGCATCTTTGTTTATACAGCTGGAGCAAACGGAGTCTAGAGTATGTAATCGCTCTGAGGACACACCGATAGTAACGGACAGGAGAAAGGGTTAAATGAAATAAGCATTCTCGTGCATGCGTTTCAACCATGGTTTGCCGTATTCAGCGGCATAATTCCTAAGGTTGGATGTTTTCATTGGTTGTGAGTGTGCGGTTGTTTCAGCTGCACGCAGCGTCAGAGGCACTCATTTATCGTTTCTAATGGTTTCTATACAAATAAGAATAATATTCATATCAATGACAGTCATTCCAAGTTTTTCAGCAGGGTGTATGCTTCCCCTGCTTGACTGACACTCAATACTTATTTCAAATTCATAATTTCTGATCCGCTTGAATATATATGTGCTCACGCATGAGTATGTACGAAAACATGTTTAGGATGATGGGTGTAATATGGAGATTTAGCTCATTACAATCTCTCCGCGTTTTAAGGAGCATTCTTTCTGATTAATCGTTAGCTCCTCTCTGTAAGCAATCCTGTTTTCTTATATTTAAGCACACACCCCACTCTAGCCAGTTGTCCGATCTCGTTGATACGAAGTGGACTCTCTATACTCTTCGCTATTACTTACCTGATACTCACCATTTGTTTTACTCACCTCCAGTTCCTCTCCATCGTCAGTTCCCTGGATCTCCATCTGCTGCTCCTCTCCGTGGACCATCACGCCTCTCCTCCACCATCATCCTGGGGTGTATGCTTCTCCAAGTCATCCACGAGTTCCTGGCAAGACAGAACCCTTCTCAGTATATCCTTTCACCATTACATCAAGTATCAAAGACTCTTCTCACCTCCATCAGCTGCTTACCCTCTGCTGAATCAATAAATACTGTATTATTTCTAATATCCTCTGTGTCCAGTCTGCTTCCATAACACATTCATGCTGCTCACATATTATTGTAGCACAGTATAATCAGACTTTGGCCATTAATATGTTTTAAGACATGGAAAAAACACAATTGTCAAAACTTCTTCAGGCTCAAAACCCCTCAGACCCAGAGGGTTAAATAATATGGTAATAAATATATAATTATAAAACACATAGTAACAAACATGTTACTAAAGCAAAGCAAAACACTGATCATGCATTTTAAAAAAGTATTCAACATTTAAGTTTATTGAACTTATAAAACACATAATTCTCTTATTTTAAAGAAGGTGGAAAAAACTGTGATTATATATAACATACTGTATAAAAATAAAACGATTTACATTATTCTGGGGCAATGATGTTCATACCTCGAATGAAATGTTTACAAAATATACCTAAGTTGGGAAATTAAGTCCTGCTTTGAGCTCTTCTAACTCACAAGAGTAAAATGTCAGTCTGAGTTGGGTGAGCTGACACACACACACACACACACACACGTTGCTTTTTATGTTTTCTGGGGACGTTCCATATATAGTCGTAATGATTTTGTACTGTACAAATCGTACACCTACCATCACAAAAGCATTTCTGAATATACCCCTTTTTTAATAAAATATTGTTTGCAAGCTATCTTAATTATGAGGACTCAGGAAATTTCATCATAAACCACATTTACATTGTTATATCAGTGTAATGTCATTATACAAATTTGTGTTCTGATAAATCATATAAGCAAGCGCGCACTTAAACGTTTCAAGCTAAAGAGAGACTTGCCTCTATTTTAAAGAACATGGAAATATTTAATTATATGACAGCATGTTACTACCATGTTACTAAAGCAAATCATTCATCATTAATTTTAAACAAGTATTCCATATTTAAGTTTATTGAACTTATAAAACACATCATAGTAACAAACATGTTACAGCAAAGCAAACCATTTTTCACACATTTTAAACAAGCGTTTTATTTTTTCACTAACCACGCATAAATGCTGTTTTCTCAAAAACACAAACATGTATGTTCATACTGTTGGCATATTATTGTAACCCAGTTTATACTGAAAACAGTATAATCAGACTTTAGCCATTAATATGCTTTTAAGACTATAAAATTTTTATAGGGGACCCCAAAACCCATCAGACCCAGAGGGTTAAAGAAGGCGGTAGTACATATATAATTATATATGACAGCATGTTACAAAGGAAAATCATACATCATACATTTTAAACACATATTCAGCATTTAAGTTTATTGAAACTTATAAAATACATAATTCTCTTCTTTTAAAGATGTTAATAAACAAGTTTGAGTCTTAGGTGATAACAAAATGTCTTACTTTTTTTTTTTCTGTGAACAATGATGTCCATTCTGTGAATTAAAGATTTCCAAAATAAAATAAAAAATAAATAAAAAATAAAATAAAAATGTTTAAGTTATAAACAATATTAAATATAAACAAAACTTGCAGCTCCTCTTTGGGGTAATATCCAATGTGAAACTGAGGGTCTGCTTCAGACCCTGAAAGACAAGGGAGGGTGAGGGTCGAGTTACAGACCAGATGATCTGAGATGTTATTCTGTTAACCTTTTTTTTTTTTTTTTTTTTCAGATTGAACGAAGACATCTTAAAAAATGTATTATTATTAAAGTATAATCTTAAGAGTGTAAATAAGATCTTTCAAACTTAAAAGATTGTTTTTACGAAATCTTAAAGGTTTTAAATAAAATATTTTACTTATCTGTTTGCAAATTTAACTTTAATTATGATTTTTATTCAACAGTACCTGTTCAAATTTTAGTTTATCATTTTAAAATAAAATTGTACTTAGTTTATTTTATTTCAAAGCATTTTCCCACTTAAAAGGCTAAATAAAAAGTTTCCATATCTTAGACTGTTACTAGGGTGAGCCTGTGATCTAGTTCTACACTTATATAGTTGTAAATCAGACTTTTCTGAACCAACCTTTATCGGCGTGATAAATATCATAGGCCTATACTATCAATATACTATTGGTTATCTACTGAAAAATATATGTAGAAATATACAAAATGTGACGTATCCGTTTTGTATGCCGGTCTTTGAAGAGAGATTTTATGACTTTTGTAGGCACCAACCCTTTCCCCCATAAAGCTAATTTAAAATGTTTAAGTCAACTACAGACATGTCTCCACGACGCACATTCTTTGGATTACAAACTTGAATTAAGCAGCACATGTGAGGAGCATCTTCTGTGGATCAATGGCTCTCCTGAGAATATTTAATTGCACTTAAAAAAAAAAAAAAAAAAAAAAAAAACACAGAACAAGCTAAATGAAAAAGATGTCCAGCGGTAGAAAATACCTACGTTGTTAAATACTATATACAATATGTATTAAACATATGCTTTTCTTGTTAAGACTACTTATTAATAGTGGTAATACTTTTAAGATTTAGGGGTTCACAAGTCTCATAGCTCTATATTATTTTTCATTTATTTATTTATTACTTTTCTGATTTTTACAAAGATTCAATTCATTCCTAGTAAATATGGGGCCAAAACATGATATTACAAAAGAAATCATGTTGACAAATGGGGTTGTTGCAGTGTTTTAAAAAATTGGACTATTTTTAAAATAATCCAAACAGATCCACACACACACGCACACACACACACAGGCACCATTCAGGAAGGTCAGCAGTTCAGATTGGCATATCCAAGCTAGTTTTCAAACGTATGATTTTAAGGCATAAACCTGCTTTAAAGCCTGAATAAAAGGTTACCAGATGTAGTTTCATATCCGTTGTGTTCTAACAAAGTCATTAATCAGTTCTCTTTGTTTAATAAGATTTATTTTATTACTTCTACGAAGGATCATGATACTTTTATAAGTCTGATAAATATGTGATGAATGCACGATGAAATGAGAATCAGCTTACCAATTAAGTTTGATACGATGTTTTTAAGAAAGGGATTTTATTTATTTTTAAATACAACTAAACCAGATAAAATATTATTCTTTCTTTTTGACAAACCTACATTTTAAATGATTTTCCCCCGAGGTGTTCATTATCCGAGTGGAACTGGTCTTATGTGGGGGTTTAAATAATGCGGGGCTCTAGATAAAGCTTCTTATCCCAACAAAGAAATCACATTCATCATATTTCATTCAATTTATTTATTTATTTATTCATTTTATTTATTTTTAATATTATTATTTTTGCACGAGTACCACGGTTTCATGTCTTTCTAATACTTTTTCTAATGCGTCAGAATGTGGATTTTTTTCACCACCCAACATGAAATTAAAGAGATGCATTAGCTGAGCTTGTTTCAACTGTTTATTATTATTATTATTGATATTATTATTATTATTATTATTATATTGTACTCACATAGAAATAGAGTAGATATAGAATAAACCTTATCGTCCATGCATTCCCCCTATGCAGACCCAAAGATAATATGCAAACAAATTCTATGGGGGCACAGTTGTAAATTCCTAGAGGTCTAGTTTCTCAGAAAGTGTATACATCATTTAAGAAAAGGGTCATAATGCATACAGAACACAGAAAACCTCCTCTCGATCTACTATGACTGTCATTTTGCTATGTCAGACGATCAGGATTATGGATGACGCTTGTAAACGTTTTGTTTGCTGGACTGTATATGTCATTAGGTGAGGCCTTCTCTCTAAGAGCCGTCAGCATTCAGCGTTTATAGAAATAAATGAAAATTAAGAACATTTCTACTTGAGAGCGTTTGACTAAGTCGTTATTTCTTTTTAGGACAATTACCCATTTCCATATCCATACGATGAACCGTCAACACGAAAGTAAGGTTTGCTGTTTTACACATACAACTATTACATCTGAAACATATCTAACCATTGCTCTGAAAGCCACACATTCAGTAAAGTCTGAGGTTGTTAAAAGATCCACGCTCTTGAAAAGGCTACAGACACAAAATATCAAGGAATTTTTTTGCGCACCCTATATAACTCCAGAGACGAAAGCACTAAGAAAATTGACATATGAACACAGACAATTGCGCTCGGGGCAATTGTGTATATTTTTGTAAACGTTGTTTTAAATTACTTTTTTTTTCTCCTTATGCCACTAGATTTAGACCTCTTGTTCAAGATAGCTGATGACGATGTTCACATTTTATTTGTCGTACTCGTTTCTTTCAACATTTCCGTTTGCTATTAAAATGTAGGCCTGCCTGTACTTCACATCGGTGATAAGCATAGATTTTTCTGTTTTGTCCACTTTTGACAGATTTGCTAGCGAGACAATGTCACCTTGTTGTAATGTGATCACAATTAAGAACCATAACATTATACTACATCCCCTTTGAAAAGGTTATAGACATAGTCGTTTATACAGGAAATATGTTTGCACAACAGAAATATGTATCAGTATAACAAATACCTAAAACTGAAATCCTCTCTTCTAAATATATTTAATGTTTTTAATTTTAGTGTTGATTTTGATGGCCTATCCCACTAGCTGTATACCTTTGTCATTGTTTTTACAGTACAGTTTTTAGATTTAGACTATTCTCAAATTTTGGGCAAATATGCAGCGAGTGTTCACAGGAAAACGAGAACAAACACAGTATAAGATAATTAAACGCAAGTCAAGAGAGTGTTTAAACTGAGATTGTACTTTAGGGCTTTTTCTGGTCTGTCTACAAAGCCGTCGCGAGACACAAGGCCTCAATCTTACTATTTCACTGTTACATCTACTTCATTCAGAGCACATAAAGTTACGCATTACAAGTTGAAGATGGCATGGAAACACTATATTCTTTGTACGTGTCTCAAAACGTGACTTTAAATAAATTACTGTTGTTTTAAGCGAAAGCGATGATTCAGTCCATTTTATTCAGTCGTTGTGTTTTAGGCATCCGCCTTTTAGTTTTGTTCCAGGAAACAGGTACGACTGTAACTGTCTGTTCTTCTTTAAGAAAACATGCGGCCGGCAGTTTTTAACATCTTTTAATTCTCTTAGTTTTTCACAATTGCAAATCTTTGTTTAGCTTAAATATTAGTTTTTAGCAAAAGTGTCAGGCATGAAGTTTATATGTATTTTTAAATAATTACTATAAAGTTACAGGTTTCCGGTACTTGGGCGAACACTTGACAGAGTGTTTCTGAATCAGTCCTCTGAGTTATCTTTTAATAAAATATTCTATTGAATGTCACTAAGACAAATTCTATAACAGCCTTCACAAATGAATATAATCGTACAAATCTTTATAGAGACTATAAGAACAATACGGTCTAACAAAACAAACACAAATGTTTGTTCTAACTCTTTCATGCCTAAAATTGCTAGATATCTTGACTTTATCCATGTGTTTAACGGCGCTAGGCTTTGTCACACCGTTGTGAGATTTAAACCGCAAAGTTTTTTATAGGGTTACACTTTGAAACCAGAAAAATTTTATCAGTTTCCTTGACTTTGCGTATTCTTTCTCTTTGAATTTGTTTCCTGCAGTTTCACCACTCTTGTTGTATTTTCCCATCTAATGGTAATTGTTAGGCCTTATGCTTTGCTTCCTAGTTTTTTCTGTCATGTTAGCGGGCTCTTCGTCCATATTTCTGTGAATTTGCTTGATTTAATAAAATATCGCTTTAACCCATCCTCTTCATTCGAGACATTTACGTTATATTATTAATACTGTCCTAGTTTATATCAGATACGAGACCGTTTCTTTATAATTATTTCCGTCTACGCTTGTATTCCGGCTGTTTTCTTTTTTTAAAAAAATGATAAATACCGCAATCAGAGGTTCTCACGAACTACATGAGTTTACACATGCATAGCTTCCAAGAACAACTGGCTATAATTTAAGAGATAATATCTCACTGAAGGCGTTAAAGTGCACATTTTAGGACCATTGAAGGCGGCACGTTCTTGGTTGTTTGGCCCACCTCCCAACCTACATTCAGAATTTGATACTTAAATAAGGTTTGGGGTTTTCTACATTGTTTTCTACATCGTTACAACAGTCTCCTCCGTTCCAATCACTCCTGAAAGAAGAGCTATAGCCACAGCCATATCACCCTGCAGCCCAAGACTGGTTGCCCACTGAAGCTAAGCAGGGTTGAGCCTGGTCAGTACCTGGATGGGAGACCTCCTGGGAAAACTAGGTTGCTGTTGGAAGAGGTGTTAGTGAGGCCAGCAGGGGGTGCTCACCCTGTGGTCTGTGTGGGTCCTAATGCCCCAGTATAGTGACGGGGACACTATACTGTCAACAAGCACTGTCTTTCGGATGAGACGTTAAACCGAGGTCCTGACTCTATGTGGTCATTAAAAATCCCATGGCATTTATCGTAAAGAGTAGGGGTGTAACCCCGGTGTCCTGGCCAAATTCCCACCACTGGCCCTTGTCAATCATGGCCCCCTAATAATCCCCATCCACTTGATTGGCTCTGTCTCTCTCTCTCCTCTCCACCTGTAGCTGGTGTGTGGTGAGCGCACTGGCGCCGTTGTACTGTGGCTGCCGTCGCATCATCCAGGTGGATGCTGCACACTGGTGTGGTTGAGGAGAGACCCCCCACATGATTATAAAGCGCTTTGGGTGTACAGCAATACACATAAAAGCGCTATATAAATGCATCATTCATTCATTCATTCATTCAGCTATGTCTGTAACACTGCCAAGAAGTTCTGTTGAAATGGACGAAGATACGATCCGTCTGACAAAGATTTTTCGTGAAGATGAAGATTTTGTGAAACAAGATTTCCCAGTGTCTGATGATCGTGTGAGTAGATTTGTGTTTGACAAGACATTGCAGACTGTGAAACTCTATGTTTTGGATTCTTACGAGGACTATACATCCGAATATGCCTACCTGCTTTTGACCACCATAGACTGGACATACTTCTACAATCAAATTTGGAGAGAATTAAATTTTGGAGGTAAAATCAGGTACATTTTCCAGTGGGATGCTGTTTCGCTGGGGGTGAGGTATCGGGTGGCAACACGGACGGCCTACATATGCATTACATCCTGTTGGAACAAAACGCATCATGACCAAAATTATCTCATGATGGGAAATAAACGTCGGGAGGAATCTGAAAAAAAACTTTTTGTCTCAAAGCAGCGACGAGTCAGATTCTGATGAGACTGACTCTGATGAAACTGAGTATGATCGTGACTTTCCTATTCCTGAAGACAACCCTTTCGGGTGCTGCAAAACGAATCTATATTTCGATTGGAGCGACGTGCCTGTGTTAAACATCATTTTTTCAACGATAGACGAACTGTTTCAGTCAAGCGAAACCAAATGATCAGTCTGTGTAGCCACAATACATTACCGTTACTCGAAACAATTTGCCAACATCTTAACAAAATTCCTAATAAATGACCGTGTTACCTCGTAATAGTTAACCAAAATATCTTTCTGTGAGAAGTATTTGACCAAAGCACACCCCCGCAGGTCCACCGCCTCCACTTTTGAGTGCAACACCCCATCTCAACAACCAACCAACAGCTGACACGTGGAAACAAGACCGCAACAATTTTGCTTGAATGTACAAAAGACCCGTCACTACTTGCGTACAGCTACACTATATCCTCTGCGAGCAAAGAGTGGCTGTTCCAGATAAACTCTGGATCTGCGAATACTGGTTTGACAGTGCGGTCAACGGAACTACTACAACCTCTTGTTGATCAAAACATGGACCCGACAGAATCAGCTTCAACAATCCAATTTGTCTGAGCACTCTGCAATTTTTCAATTAATATCGCTTCAGAGGTTGTAACCCATAAGCCCGAAACTGAAATTCCACTGGACTGTCGTGGATTAAAACAGTCAAAAGATCAAACTGATGCATACGGTCATCGATGTTGCGTCCGATCCGAATCATGATTGTACGGGAGATACCAAGCGTGTAAAAAATCTCAAGAACGAAATGGATGTTGTAAGAGGACTGACCGATTCATGGCCCGATTTGACGAGTGTGTTTACTACCGGCAGAGACCCAATTTTCATAACCACCAGAAAAATTCTGGATGTGATGTCTGAATGTGAGGATGAGATGGACATTAACGAGGTTCTTTGTCTGTGTACGTATGTAACAGATTTATGTACGTCGCTGATCTCAAAAAATTATGAATCCATGATATGTGAAATTGTCGGATCATTGGTTGATTTTATATTAGTCTGAGATATACTGGTCTGCAGAGATTTTCTTTTCTGGCTAGACCGCCTGTAATGTCATTACTATTGTTTGTTTGTAATGACAATTTGATCGTTTTCTTCACTGCTTCAATGTATATCCAACAATATGCTGTTAAAAATAAAACCACTCGCTAGCCCTTTCTCTGAGGTCAATTGTTTTGTATACGCCTTTTTCCGAAGCGACTTACAAATGAACATATATTACAAGTATTTTTTATTTCCATTTTCTAAAAAAGAAAACAGCCGGAATACGAGCGTAAACGGAAATAATTATCAAGAAACGGTCTCGTATCTGATTTAAACTAGGACAGTATTAATAATATAACGTAAATGTCTCGAAGAGGACGGGTTAAAGCGATATTTTATTAAATCAAGCAAATTCACAGAAATATGGACGAAGAGCCCGCTAACATGATAGAAAAAACTAGGAAGCAAAGCGTAAGGCCTAACAATTACCATTAGATGGGAAAATACAACAAGAGTGGTGAAACTGCAGTAAACAAATTCAAAGAGAAAGAATGCGCAAAGTCATGGAAACCGATAAAATTGTTCTGGTTTCAAAGCGTAACCCTATGAAAAACTCACAATGGTGTTTAAATCTCACAACGGTGTGACAAAGCCTAGCGCTGTTAAAGACATGGATGAAGTCAAGATATCTAACAGTTTTAGGCGTGAAAGAGTTAGAACAAGCATTTGTGTTTGTTTTGTTAGACCGTATTGTTCTTATTGTTTCTATAAAGATTTGTACGATTATATTCATTTATGAAGGCTGTTACAGAATTTGTCTTAGTGACATTCAATAGAATATTTTATTAAAAAATAACACAGAGGACTGATTCAGAAACGCTCTGTGAAGCGTTCGCCCAAGTACCGGAAACCTGTAACTTTATCGTAATTATTTAAAAATACATATAAACTTCATGCCTGACACTTTTGCTAAAAACTAATATTTAAGCTAAACAAATATTTGCAATTGTGAAAAATTAAGAGAATTAAGAGATGTTAAAAACTGCCGGCCGCATGTTTTATTAAAGAAGAACAGACGGTTACAGTCATACCTGTTTCCTGGAACAAAACTAAAAGGCGGACGCCTAAAACACAACGACCGAATAAGTCAAGTCAAGTCAAGTCACCTTTATTTATATAGCGCTTTTAACAATACAGATTGTGTCAAAGCACTTAACAGTATCAAATTGGAGGATAGAGTGTCAGTAATGTATAATAATAAGATTAAACACTCAATTTTCAGTTAAAGACATTTCATTATTGAATTCAGAGATGTCATTGTCTAGCTCAGTTTAGTTTAAATAGTATCTATGAAATCAAATTGACGATAATCGTTAGAAATTAAGTGTCCCCAATAAAACGGACTGAATCATCGCGCTCGCTTAAAACAACAGTGATTTATTTGAAGTCACATTTAGAGACGCGTAAAAAGAATGTAGTGTTTCCACGCCATCTTCAACTTGTAATGCGTAACTTTATGTGCTCTGAATGAAGTAGATGTAACAGTGAAATAGTAAGATTGAGGCCTTGTGTCTCATGACCGCTTTGTAGACAGACCAGAAAAAGCCCTAAAGTACAATCTCAGTTTAAACACTCTCTTGACTTGCGTTTAATTATCTTATACTGTGTTTGTTCTCGTTTTCCTGTAAACACTCGCTGCATATTTGCCCAAAATCTGAGAATGGTCTTCATCTAAAAACTGTACAAAGACAATGACAAAGGTATACAGCTAGTTGGGTAGGCCATCAAAATCAACACTAAAATTAAAAACATTAAATATATTTAGAAGAGAGGATTTCAGTATTAGGTATCTGTTATACTGATACATATTTCTGTTGTGCAAACATATTTCCTGTATAAACGACTATGTCTATAATCTTTTCAAAGGGGATGTAGTATAATGTTATGGTTCTTATTTGTGATCACATTACAACAAGGCGACATTGTCCCGCTAGCAAATCTGCCAAAAGTGGACAAAACAGAAAAATCTATGCTTATGACCGATGTGAAGTACAGGCAGGCCTACATTTTTATAGCAAACGGAAATGTTGAAAGAAACGAGTACAACAAATAAAATGTGAACATCGTCATCAGCTATCTTGAACAAGAGGTCTAAATCTAGTGGCATAAGGAAAAAAAGTAATTTAAAACAAAGTTTAAAAAAATATACACAATTGCCCCCGAGCACAATTGTCTGTATTCATATGTCAATGTTTTATTAGCGCTTTGGTCTCTGGAGTTACATAGGGTGCGCAAAAAATTTCTTGATATTTTGTGTCTGTAGCCTTTTCAAGAGCGTGGAACTTTTAACAACCTCAGACTTTACTGAATGTGTGGCTTTCAGAGCAATGGTTAGATATGTTTCAGATGTAATAGTTGTATGTGTAAAACAGCAAACCTTACTTTCGTGTTGACGGTTCATCGTATGGATATGGAAATGGGTAATTGTCCTAAAAAGAAATACTGAATTAGTCAAATGCTCTCAAGTAGAAATGTTCTTAATTTTCATTAATTTCTATAAACGCTGAATGCTGACGGCTCTTAGAGAGAAGGCTTCACCTAATGACATATACAGTCCAGCAAACAAAACGTGTACAAGCGTCATACATAATCCTGATCGTCTGACATAGCAAAATGACAGTCACAGTAGATCGAGAGGTTTTCTGTGTTCTGTATGTAGTGTGACCCTTTTCTTAAATGATGTATACACTTTCTGAGAAACTAGACCTCTAGGCATTTACAACTGTGCCCACATAGAACTTGTTTGGATATTATCTTTGGGTCTGCATAGGGGGAATGCATGGACAATAAGGTTTATTCTATATCTACTCTATTTATATGTGAGTACATAATAATAATAATAATAATAATAATAATAATAATAAACAGTTGAAACAAGCTCAGTTGATGCATCGTTTAATTTCATGTTGGATGGTGAAAAAAATCCACATTCTGACGCATTAGAAAAAGTATTAGAAAGACATGAAACCATGGTACTCGTGCAAAAATAAAATGAATAAATAAATAAATAAATTGAATGAAATATGATGAATGTGATTTCTTTGTTGGGATAAGAAGCTTTATCTAGAGCCCCGCATTATTTAAACCCCCACATAAGACCAGTTCCACTCGGATAATGAACACCTCGGGGGAAAATCATTTAAAATGTAGGTTTGTCAAAAAGAAAGAATAATATTTTGTCTAGTTTAGTTGTATTTAAAAATAAATAAAATCCCTTTCTTAAAAACATTGCATCAAACTTAATTGGTAAGCTGATTCTCATTTCATCGTGCATTCATCACATATTTATCAGACTTATAAAAGTATCATGATCCTTCGTAGAAGTAATAAAAGTAAATCTTATAAAACAAAGAGAATCGATTAATGACTTTGTTAGAACATAACGGATATGAAACTACATCTGGTAACCTTTTATTCAGGCTTTAAAGCAAGTTTATGCCTTAAAATCATACTTGATTTTGGAAAAAGTTTGAAAACTAGCTTGCATATGTCAATCTGAACTGCTGACCTTCCTGAATGGTGCCTGTGTGTGTGTGTGTGTGTGTGTGTGTGTGTGTGTGTGTGTGTGTGTGTGTGTGTGTGTGTGTGTGTGTGTGTGTGGATCTGTTTGGATTATTTAAAAAAAAATAGTCCAATTTTAAAAACACTGCAACAACCCCATTTGTCAACATGATTTATTTTGTAATATGTTTTGGCCCCATATTTACTAGGAATGAATTGAATCTTTGTAAAAATAAGAAAAGTAATAAATAAATAAATGAAAATAATATAGAGCTATGAGACTTGTGAACCCTTTAAACTTAAAAGTATTACCACTATTAATAAGCAGTCTTAACAAGAAAAGCATATGTTTAATACATATTGTATATAGAATTTAACAACGTAGGTCTTTTCTACCGCTGGTCATCTTTTTCATTTAGCTTGTTCTGTTTTTTTTTTTTTTTTTTTTTTTTTTTTTTTTTTTTTTTCAAGCACACTTAAATATTCTCAGGAGAGTCATTGATCCACAGAAGATGCTCCTCGCATGTGCTGCTTAATTCAAGCGTGTAATCCAAAGAATGCGCGTTGTGGTGACATTCCTGTAGTTGACTTAAACATTTTAAATTAGCTTTATGGGGGAAAAGGTTGGTGCCTACAAAAGTCATAAAATCTCTCTTCAAAGACCGGCATACAAAACGGATACGTCAAATTTTGTATATTTCTACATATATTTTTCAGTAGATAACCAATAGTAAGTATATTGATAGTATAGGCCTATGATATTTATCACGCCGATAAATGTCGGTTCAGAAAAGTCTGATTTACAACTCTATAAGTGTAGAACTAGATCACAGGCTCACCCTAGTAATAGTCTAAGATATGGAAACTTTTTATTTAGCCTTTTAAGTGGGAAAATGCTTTGAAATAAAATAAACTAAGTACAATTTTATTTTAAAATAATAAACTAAAATTTGAACAGGTACTGTTGAATAAAAATCATAATTAAGTTTAAATTTGCAAACAGATAAGTAAAATATTTTATTTAAAACCTTTAAGATTTCGTCAAAACAATCTTTTAAGTTTGAAAGATCTTAATTGCACTCTTAAGATTATACTTTAATAAAAATAATACATTTTTTTTAAGATGTCTTCGTTCACTCTGGAAAAAAAAAAGGTTAGCAGAATAACATCTCAAATCATCTGGTCTGTAACTCGACCCTCACCCTCCTTTGTCTGTGTGTTTTATAACTTAAACATTTTTATTTTATTTTTTATTTATTTTTTAATTTATTTTGGAAATCTTTAATTTACAGAATGGACATCATTGTTCACAGAAGAAAAAAATTTAAGATATTTTATTACTGCCTAAGACTCAAACTTATTTATTAACATCTTTAAAAGGACATAATTATGTGTTTTATAAGTTTCAATAAACTTAAATGCTGAATATGTGTTTAAAATGTATGATGAATGATTTTCCTTTGTAAAATGCTGTCATATATAATTATATATGTATTACGACCTTCTTTAACCCTCTGAGTCTGAGGGGTTTTGGGGTCTCCTGTAGAAATTGTCATGTTCCTGACACTGGTGTTTTTCAGAGTCTTAAAGGCATATTAATGGCTAAAGTCTGATTATACTGTATTCAGCATAAACTGGGTTACAATAATATGCCAACAGCATGAACGTACATGTTTGTGTTTTTGAGAAAACAGCATTTATGCGTGGTTAGTGAAAAACTAAAACACTTGTTTAAAATGTGTGATAAATGGTTTGCTTTGCTGTAACATGTTTGTTACTATGATGTGTTTTATAAGTTCAATAAACTTAAATATGGAATACTTGTTTAAAATTAATGATGATGCTGTCATGCTGTCATATAATTAAACATGCTATCATATAATTAAATATTTCCATATTCTTTAAAATAGAGGCAAGTCTCTCTTTAGCTTGAAATGTTTATGTGCGTACTTGTTTATATAATTTATCAGAACACAAATTTGTATAATGACATTACACTGATATAACAACGTAAATGTGGTTTATGATGAGTCCTCATAATTAAGATAGCTTGCAAACAATATTTTATTAAAAAGGGGGTGTATGCAGAAATGCTTGTGTGATGGTAGGTGTACGATTTGTACAGTACAAAATCATTACGACTATATATGGAATGTCCCCAGAAAACATAAAAAGCAACGTGTGTGTGTGTGTGTGTGTGTGTGTGTGTGTGTGTGTGTCAGCTCACCCAACTCAGATTGACATTTTACTCTTGTGAGTTAGAAGAGCTCAAAGCAGGACTTAATTTCCCAACTTAGGTACATTTTGAAAACATTTCATTCGAGGTATGAACATCATTTCCCCAGAATAATGTAAAGCGTTTTATTTTTATACAGTATGTTATATATAATCACAGTTTTTTACCACCTTCTTTAAAATAAGAGAATTATGTGTTTTATAAGTTCAATAAATTTAAATGTTGAATACTTTTTTAAAATATGTGATCAATGTTTTGCTTTGCTTTAGTAACATGTTTGTTACTATGTGTTTTATAATTATATATTTATTACCATATTATTTAACCCTCTGGGTCTGAGGGGTTTTGGGCCTGAAGAAGTTTTGACAATTGTGTTTTTTCCATGTCTTAAAACATATTAATGGCCAAAGTCTGATTATACTGTGCTACAATAATATGTGAGCAGCATGAATGTTTATGTATGTGTGTTTATATGATTTATCAGAACACAAATTTAAATAATGATGTGGGTATTACTCTGATATAACAATGTAAATGTGGTTTATAATGAAATATCTTGAGTCCTCATAATTAAGATTGCTTAAAAATATGTATTTTATTAAAAATGGTTGTATGCAGAAATAGGTAGGTGTACAGTAGGTGGTAGGTGTACAGTAAAAAACAAGTTTGTCTATGGAGTGTCTATGGAGTGTAGTGATACTCCAAATGATTGTACACACAAGCATAACTTTTTAAAATTAAATTAAAAAATTAAAATAAATTAGCTTTTTTTAATTAAATTATACTAAATGATGTTTATGAAAAATAAAAAAAAAAAATATAAAATGAAAGTTTACTGCGATGGGTAGGATTAGTGCATGATACTGTATAAAATTCATTAATATAATGTAAATTTAAATATTAAAGGTTCTAAATATAATGTAGAAACTGCTTTGCAACAATTTGTTTTGTGAAAAGCTATACAAAAAATGTGAATTGAATTGAATTATGTCTATGGAAAACATTCATAAAGCATAGTAATTTGACATGTCCGGACATGTCGGGGCTACAATAGCCCTTATCGTTTGGCCTATTAAAATATATATCGTTTTCCCCTTTTCTTATTTCAACGTCACCGGTTCCTCATTACAACATTTTTGTTAACTAAAACTAGTGTAAATGTTTTGCATTGTTTTATTTATTTTATTTCATTTTATTTTATTTATTTTCATTTAATAGAAGAGAATAAGACTCCGGACGATTGAATGCACATGCGTGCGTGAGAGAGAGAGAGAGAGAGAGAGAGAGAGAGGGTGAGGATGAGGGTGGAGAAAGAGAGACAGAGAATCTCAAAGAAAAAATTCTTCTTTCAACTTAACTAAACACAATTTTTTGTAAACCTCTCATTCAAAGAATGGGGGTCCTTGCAAGAGGAGAAAATCTTTCTCTCAAAGAAAAACATGTAAAACGATTTTATTTCTTTATTTATTGTTTTATTCCCATTTCACTATTAGGAGTGTTAATTAAATTCGTTTTATACAACCAACAGAATATATGTTTGAGCACTGGTGTGTCTTAAAACTGATCTCTTAGTTTCCTTTACTTTTTAATATTGCTTGTTCATTATTGTTTTTCTCACAGATCCCATACAGATAGAGAGAGAGAGGGAGAGGGAGAGAGAGAGCGCGCCTTGGAACCTAACCAGACACTCACGCCGCAGATGGGAGGGGCGCGCCCCACAGATGTTCATATGAGGAAGTTTCAAAAACGGTCCATAAAAACTTCAAATTGCTTGACAGATCATTTATGGTTTTCCACCAGTCAGACAACATATCTCATCCCAGATGACATCGGAGTTTCACGCTTGCCTGATTTCAACGTCTGAAACTTGTTATGAGATCAAAGGTCACATATGGATATTATTATTATTAATAATATTATTATGAGGTCACAAATGTCAAAGCAATTAATCACGTTGGCATTTGCTGGCGGTTAGGGACTACTATTCTGGAATATGTCAGGGTGCGAAGTGTCCGTTAGATGCACACTTCATTTTCCTGGGAAACGGAGGGCGCATTTGACGTCTTTTTCGAATTACAGCAGCCTTCGTCGCGCCGCGGTGACGCAATCGGCCTTGGAATTCGGTGTTCGGAGGGTGCATTCAGAATTGGCACAGCTTACGTAGTGACGCTGTGATGCAATCGCACTTCAAATACGCCCTTTGGAGTCCACGCACTTCAGTTTGGGACAGCCTTCGTCGCTGCGCTGTGATGCATTCTGACTTCAAATGCGCACTCCGGAGTCTGCGAACTCAACATTGGGACACAGCTTGTGAGTGCCAAACCAATACTTTGGTTAAAATAGCACCCTCTAGTGTCTACAAAGGGTATGCTGCTGTAGTGATGGCAATGGGAGAACCCCATGATGAACAAACACCAACAAGACTGCCCCAAAGAGAAGCACTTATTCTTACATAGAATCACAAATGTTTCTCTTTATAGTCATCTAAAGGGTCTTCTTCAAATGAAACACAACTGAATAAAAACCAGGTGGACACGGGATTCAGTCAGCAGACATTTACCCCAACTTTATAGCACTTTCTGCTTTGGTTGAAAAGAACGATGCTAAAGCTGGAGCAGACGTCAGCTGCTTTGCAGTCTAGAGGACAAGGAAGAAAAAAAAAAAAAAACTGGGTACAGGTGAGCATGCCAAATGTTGCCCTATCCTTTTTTAAGGGCAAGCTACAAGTTTGGTCGAAAAGAATATGGCTGGAAACATTTTCATTCAAAGATGAGAAAAAACAAGCAATAGAAAAGACGTGGAACCTTGCCTGCAGTACATTTTCTCATTAAAACTACCCCAAAGAGAAGCACTTATGAATATAGGACCAATCAATGGTTTCATCTGAAATAAACTTAATGTGTTGAATTCTGTGATTAAATGACCTTTTCATGTAGAACTCAGCATGGCAATTATCTCCTGAAGTGCTGGTCACTTGAAACTACCCTAAAAAATAGCACTTACCAAATACAAAAGTCAGTGCCATTGTGAGGGTACCTATAGTGACAAAATTAGCGGTTGAAAATTGTGTCCATTTTGAAGACTGAATTGACTCATTCTCTTCTATTGGAAATGAAGAATTGTATAAATTTGTTAAATCATCTAAACCAACAACCTGTATGTTGGACCCTGTTCCATCTAAGCTCCTAAAAGAGGTTCTTCCAGAAGTAATACGTCCTCTTCTGAATATTATTAACTCATCATTGTCATTAGGATATGTCCCAAAAACCTTCAAACTGGCTGTTATTAAGCCTTTCATTAAAAAAAAAAAAAAAAAACACAACTTGACCCCAAATAATTAATTAATTACAGACCGATCTCAAATCTCCCTTTTCTGTCAAAGATATTAGAAAAGGTAGTATCATCACAACTATGTCCCTTCTTAGAGAAAAATGATATATGTGAGGATTTCCAGTCAGGTTTTAGACCATATCATAATACTGAGACTGCTCTCATTAGAGTTAAAAATGACCTGCTTTTATCATCTGATAATGGTTGTATCTCTCTATTAGTGCTACTGGATCTTAGCGCCGTGTTTGACACTATCGATCACAACATTCTTTTAAATAGACTAAAAAATTATGTTGGCATTAGAGGAAGTGCACTGGCATGGTTCAAATCATACTTACCTGACCGCCATCAATTTGTGGCAGTAAATGAAGAGGTATCATACCAATCACAAGTGCAGTATGGAGTACCTCAAGGCTCAGTACTTGGCCCCTTACTTTTCATGCTTTACATGTTACCCTTGGGAGATATCATTAGGAAACATGGTGTTAGCTTTCACTGTTATGCTGATGATACCCAGCACTATATTTCTTCGCGACCTGATGAAACTTACCAATTTGCAAAACTAACAGAATGTATAGTTGATATCAAAAACTGGATGACTAGCAATTTCTTACTGCTATATTCTGAAAAAACAGAAGGTGTTAATTATTGGACCAAAAACTTTTGCATGTAATAACCTAGATCACTGTCTAATACTTGATGGCTGCTCTGTAAATTCTTTGTCATCAGCTAGGAACCTAGGCGTACTTTTTGATAGCAATCTTTCCTTTTCTAGCATTTGTAAAACTGCATTTTTCCATCTTAAAAATATATCTAAATTACGACCTATGCTCTCAATGTCAAATGCAGAAACATTCATTCATGCATTCATGACCTCGAGGCTAGATTATTGTAATGCTTTATTGGGTGGATGCTCTGCACGTTTAATAAACAAACTTCAGCTGGTTCAAAATGCAGCAGCTAGAGTTCTTACTAGAACCAGGAAGTATGACCAGATTAGCCCGGTTCTGTCAACACTGCACTGGCTCTCTATTAAACATCGTATACATTTTAAGATCTTGCTAATTACCTATAAGGCCCTGAATGGTTTGGCACCTCAGTATTTGAGTGAGCTCTTATCGCATTATAGTCCTTCACGTCCGCTGTGATCTCAAAACTCTGGCCATTTGATAATACCTACAATATCAAAATCAACTGCGGGCGGGAGATCGTTTTCCTACTTCGCACCCAAACTCTGGAACAATCTACCTGACACTGTTCGGGAAGCAGACACACTCTGTCAGTTTAAATCTAGATTAAAGACCCATCTCTTTAACCTGGCTTACACATAATACACTATCTGATTTCTATAATTCAAATCCATTAAAGGATTGTTAGGCTGCATTAATTAGGTCAACCGGAACCGGGAACAATTCCCAAAACACCCAATGTACTTGTTACATTGTTAGAAGAATGGCATCTACGCTAATATTAGTCTGTTTCTTTATTATTCCGAGGTCACTGTAGCCACCCAGATCCAGACTGTATCCAGATCAGATGATCACTGCAGCCACCCGGATCCAGTCCGTATCCAGATCAGATGATGACCTCTACAGCCCTGAACGTCAGCGGAGACGAGGACAACTAGATGAGCCCCAGAGACTGATCCCCAGTGAAGACCTTGTCTCCTAGACCGCCATTGAGACAAGACCACAAGAACCAGATGAGTCCTTTGCACAATCTGACTCTGCTTTAGCCTAGATTTAAACTGCTGATTTTGTCTGGCCAGAGGAGTATTGGCCAGTCTGGCCAGAGGACACTATTTCGACAAACTATTTACTTTACTTTACTTTACTTTTAGTCATTTAGCAGACGCTTTTATCCAAAGCGACTTACAAATGAGGACAACAGAAACAATCAATTGTAGTATTAAAACAACTAAAACTGATCCAAAACTAAAAGCTAAAACGTTATAAATAGTATATATACACTCACATTAAAAAATTAATTAAATAAAAATGAGAAATGCATATGACAATTTCTAAACTTAACATTTAAATGAAAACAAAATAAAGCTACAAACAATTCAAAATATTAAGAGAACAAAAGGTATAAGAGTGTAATAATGATTGTAACATAAAACTAAGCCAAACACCAAAAACAACTACGTGTATGTACACACACACAGACATATGCATACACACACCCATATCCATAAATTCAATATTATTTCATTTCCATGTAGTTTGTTGAAGTACTAAAATAACTCAAATTAAATAAAACTAAAACTTAATAAATTACTTATACAGACATAATAGAAAAAAACTAATAAAATGACAAACATTACTACAACTGTAACTAAAATTAAAATAGATAACATATACAAATCAAACTACATTAGTTTAACAGTAATCCTAAAAAAAAAAAAATAACTGTGCCAAACATACAAGTAAGAAATGGTTATAAAAACTGAAAGAGAAGTGAAACAAGTAATAACAAAGAGAATAAATGAAAAGCGATACTTATCCCTTGCCGGTGTCCCTGTCCGGTGGATTCGCACGATAGAGTCGATGGTCTTTACACACTTCGGTCTTCACACGACGAGGGCTGCCGTGGTAAAATAACCTTTTTTATACCTGTCTAACAAATCACTAATTGGATTCAGCTGGACACACTTTCCTGTTAATCGCAATAAATGGCCACGCAAGCGCAGACACTAACAAGGTATGTACGAGACCAAACGCGATTTCAGCACGTCTCCGCTCAGTAAACAATAACGTTTATTTTTTATAGTATTTCCCCGTCTAAATACTGTAAAGCTGATGTAAAGCCACCCAGCTTTATATCAAGCAGATGTACAGCTGCTTTGACACAATTTGCATTGATAAAAGCGCTATACAAATAATAGTGACTTGACTTGACTTGACTTGACTTGTCTGTCTCTGCCTGCAAAATGACCTCCAATAATGCTTTATAGTTTCAGTATTCAAAATGTTTTTCAAGATTTTCAACTGCTACTACTGTCACTATCGGTACCCTCACAATGGCACTGACTTGTCTGTTGTATTTGGTAAGTGTTTTTTTTTTGGGGGGGGGTAGTTTCAAGTGAACAGTGCTTCAGGAGATATTTGTCACACTGAGTTCTACATGCAATGGTCATTTAATCACAGTATTCAACGCATTAAGATTACTTCAAATGGAAGCATTGATCGGTCCTATGTGCATGCTCCCATTTGCAAGAATTGCTTAAAATGTGTGAAAAGTCCACCCTTGCTCAATAATGTTGAGGCGTTCCAAAGGTATTACTGATACTGATTAAAAAAAATATATAGCCTGAATGCACTGTAAGTCGCTTTGGATAAAAGCGTCTGCCAAATGCATAAACGCAAACGCAAGGTATTAACGCTGCAATCAAAGCTTAATGGCCTTTCAAAAAATATCCAAGTGCCAACGATCACAGCAAAACCAAAGGTACATGGACAAGCTTATAATGGGAGCTCCAAACCAAACTGCTCAGATAAGCTCAACCTAAAAGCAGGCAGCATGCTCCTGATGTCTCTGCCTGCAAATGACCTCCACTAATGCTTTAGAGTTTCAGTCTTCAAAATGGACAAGATTTTCAACTGCTACTACTGTCACTATCGGTACCCTCACAATGGCACTGACTCATCTGTTGTATTTCGTAAGTGCTATTTGTTGGGGTAGTTTCAAGTGACCAGCGCTTCAGGAGATAATTGCCACACTGAGTTCTACATGAAAAGGTCATTTAATCACAGAATTCAACACATTAAGATTACTTCAGATGGAAACATTGATTGGTCCTATGTTCATTAGTGCTTCTCTTTGGGGTAGTTTTAATGAGGAAATGTACTGCAGGCAAGGTTCCACTTCTTTTCTATTGCTTGTTTTTTCAAACCTTTGAATGAAAATGTTTGCACCCATATTCTTTAAGTCTCAGCCTGTAGCTTGCCCTTAAAAAGGATAGGATAGGCCACCCGGATCCAGTCCGTATACCAGATCAGATGGTGGATCAGCACCTAGAGATGACCTCTACAACCCTGAACGTCAGCGGAGACGAGGACAACTAGATGAGCCCCAGAGACTGATCCCCAGTGAAGACCTTGTCTCCTAGACCGCCATTGAGACAAGACTACAAGAACCAGATGAGTCCTTTGCACAATCTGACTCTGCTTTAGCCTAGATTTAAACTGCTGATTTTGTCTGGCCAGAGGAGTATTGGCCAGTCTGGCCAGAGGACACTATTTCGACAAACTATTTACTTTACTTTACTTTACTTTTAGTCATTTAGCAGACGCTTTTATCCAAAGCGACTTACAAATGAGGACAACAGAAACAATCAATTGTAGTATTAAAACAACTAAAACTGATCCAAAACTAAAAGCTAAAACTTTATAAATAGTATATATACACGTCTACTCTAACTTTAGCATCTTTCTTTTCAACCAATGCAGAAAGTGCTATCAAGTTGGGGTAAACATTTGCTGACTGAATCCCGTGTCCACCTGTGTTTTTTTCAGCTGTGTTTCATTTGAAGGAGACCCTCTAGATCACTACAGAGAGAAGCATTTGTGATACAGTGTAAGAATAAGTGCTTCTCTTTGGGGCAGTCTTGTTTGTGTTTGTTCATCATGGGGTTCTCCCATTGCCATCACTACAGCAGTAAAACCAGTGTAAACACAAGAGGGTGCTGTATTAACCAAAGCATTGGTTTGACACTCATAGTTTTTGTGCTTAGTGTGATTCTATAATGGATAGAATGACTCTACTCTTTTCAACATTCAGAAAACAGCCTAATAGTTGCATTTGCATGAATTGCTTAATTCATGCAAATGCAAGATATCACACTATAGAGACTGTGTCTGTGTACTATAGAGACTGTCACTGTGTAGATATCACACTATAGAGACTGTGTCTGTTCCCCGTACTAGAAAATACAGAAAATGTCCAAACCAAAGTAATAGTAACAATTTAATTGATGTTCAACAAATAAAAAATGTTTACAATACAGAGAAACAATTGATAAAACTTGGCTTATTGAATATCAGGTCCCTTTCTACAAAAGCACTATTTGTAAATGATATGATCCCTGACCATAAGCTAGATGTGCTTTGTTTGACAGAAACATGGCTAAAACCAGATGAATACATTACTTTAAATGAGTCTACCACCCAAGATTGCTGCTATAAAAATGAGCCACGTCCTAAAGGTAAAGGGGGAGGTGTTGCTACAATTTATAGCAATATTCTCAGTATTTCTCAGAGGGCAGGCTTTAAGTATAACTCGTTTGAAGTTATGGTGCTGCGTATAACATTATCTAGAGAAACACGTGTTAGTGATAAATCCCCTGTGATGTTTGTATTGGCTACTGTGTACAGGCCACCAGGGCACCACGCAGACTTTATTAAAGATTTTTTTGATTTTCTATCTGAGTTAGTACTGGGTGCAGATAAAGTCTTAATTGTTGGTGATTTTAATATCCATATCGATAATGAAAAAGATGCATTAGTAAGCAGCATTCATAGACATTCTGAACTCTATTGGGGTTAGACAACATGTTTCAGGACCTACTCATTGTCGAAATCATACTCTAGATTTAATAATGTCACATGGAATTGATGTTAGTGGTGTTGAAATTCTGCAGCAAAGCGATGATATCTCAGATCATTATCTAGTCTTGTGTAAACTCCATATAGCTAAAACTGTAAATTCTACTCCTTGTTACAAGTATGGTAGAATCATCACTTCTACCACAAAAGACTGCTTTGTAAGTAATCTTCCTGATTTATCTCAATTCCTCAGCATATCCAACAGCACAGAAAAACTTGATGATGTAACAGAAACTATGGACTCTCTCTTTTCTAGCACTTTAGATACAGTTGCTCCTTTACGCTTAAGGAAGATCAAAGAAAACAGTTTGACTCCGTGGTATAATGAGCACACTCGCACCCTAAAGAGAGCAGCCCGGAAAATGGAGCGCAGCTGGAGGAAAACAAAACTAGAGGTATTTCGTATAGCTTGGCGGGAAAGTACCCTATCCTACAGAAAAGCATTAAAAACGGCTAGATCTGATTACTTTTCGTCTCTTCTAGAAGACAACAAACATAACCCCCGGTATTTATTCAATACAGTCACTAATTTAACGAAAAATAAAGCATCAACAGGTGTTGGCATTTCCCAAGAGCACAGCTGTAATGACTTTATGAACTACTTTACTTCCAAGATCGATACTATCAGAGATAAAATTGTAACCATGCAGCCGTCAGCTACAGTATTGCATCAGATAGTGCACTATAGATCCCCTGAGGAACAATTCCACTCATTCTCTATTATAGGAGAGGAAGAATTGTATAAACTTGTTAAATCATCTAAACCAACAACATGTATGTTAGACCCTATTCCATCTAAACTACTAAAAGAGCTGCTTCCAGAAGTCATAGATCCTCTTTTGGCTATTATTAATTCATCATTGTCATTAGGATATGTCCCCAAAACCTTCAAATTGGCTGTTATTAAGCCTCTCATTAAAAAACCACAACTTGACCCCAAAGATCTAGTTAATTACAAACCGATCTCAAATCTCCCTTTTCTGTCAAAGATACTAGAAAAGGTAGTATCCTCACAATTATATTCCTTCTTAGAGAAAAATGGTATCTGTGAGGAATTCCAGTCAGGATTTAGACCGTATCATAGTACTGAGACGGCTCTCATTAGAGTTACAAATGACCTGCTTCTATCATCTGATCATGGTTGTATCTCTTTATTAGTTCTACTGGATCTTAGCGCTGCGTTCGATACTATCGACCACAACATTCTTTTGAATAGACTAGAAAACTTTCTTGGTATTAGTGGAAGTGCCTTAGCATGGTTCAAATCGTACTTATCTGACCGCCATCAGTTCGTAGCAGTAAATGAAGAGGTATCATATCGATCACAAGTGCAGTATGGAGTACCTCAAGGCTCAGTACTAGGGCTGTTACTTTTCACGCTTTACATGTTACCCTTGGGAGATATTGTTAGGAGACATGGTGTTAGCTTTCACTGTTATGCTGATGATACTCAGCTCTATATTTCTTCACGGCCCGGTGAAACACACCAAATTGAGAAACTAACGGAATGTATAGTCGATATAAAAAAACTGGATGACGAGTAACTTCATACTGCTAAATTCTGAAAAAACAGAGGTGTTAATTATCGGACCTAAAAACCCCACATGTAATAACCTAGAACACTATCTAACACTTGACGGCTGCTCTGTCAATTCTTCTTCATCAGTTAGGAACCTAGGTGTGCTGTTTGATAGCAATCTTTCATTTGAAAGCCATGTTTCTGTAAAACTGCGTTTTTCCATCTCAAAAATATATCTAAATTGCGACCTATGCTCTCAACGTCAAATGCAGAAATGCTAATTCATGCGTTTATGACCTCAAGGTTAGACTATTGTAATGCTTTTCTTGGTGGTTGTTCTGCACACTTGATCAATAAACTACAGTTGGTCCAAAATGCAGCAGCTAGAGTCCTTACTAGAACCAGGAAGTATGACCATATTAGCCCGGTTCTGTCAACACTGCACTGGCTCCCTATCAAACATCGGATAGATTTTAAAATCTTGTTAATTACTTATAAAGCCCTGAATGGCTTAGCTCCTCAGTACTTGAGCGAGCTCTTATCACATTATAATCCTCCACGTCTGCTGCGTTCTCAAGACTCTGGCCATTTGATAATACCTAGAATATCAAAATCGACTGCGGGCGGCAGATCCTTTTCCTATTTAGCGCCCAAACTCTGGAACAATCTACCTAACACTGTTCGGGAGGCAGACACACTCTGTCAGTTTAAACCTAGATTAAAGACACATTTCTTTAACCTGGCTTACACATAACACACTAATACAATTCTATTATTCAAATCTGTTAAAGGATTGTTAGGCTGCATTAATTAGATCAACCGGAACCGGGAACACTCCTCATAACACACGATGTACTCGTTACATCGTAAGAAGAATGGCATCTATGCTAATATTTGTCTATTTCTTTATTATTCTGTTTCTCAGTCCGTGTCCGGATCAGATGGTGGATCGGCGCCGGGAGATGATGTCTGCGACCCTGATCGTCGGCGGAGGCCGGACACCTCGATGAGCCCCGGGGACATATCCCCAGTGAAGACCTCGACTTAAATACAATAAAACTTAAAATTAAACAAAATAACTATAATATAATAAAATACCTAACTACATAATACTAGTATTGTTAGAAATTGCAACAATATAAAAATAGAAATATAATACATTTATACATTTAAAATTTAATTAAAACAATAAGTAAAAAAATAAATAATAATATCCTGGCCAGAGGAGAACTGGCCCCCGGACTGAGCCTGGGTTCTCCCAAGGTTTTTTTCTCCATTCTGTCACAGAGGGAGTTTTGGTTCCTTGCCGCTGTCGCCTCTGGCTTGCTCAGTTGGGGACACTTGATTTCTAACGATTATCGTCAATTTGATTTCATAGATACTATTTAAACTAAAATGAGCTAGACAATGACATCTCTGAATTCAATAATGAAATGCCTTTAACTGAAAATTGAGTGTTTAATCTTATTATTATACATCACTGATACTCTATCTTCCAATTTGATACTGTTAAGTGCTTTGACACAATCTGTACTGTTAAAAGCGCTATATAAATAAAGGTGACTTGACTTGACTTAACTTAAAATGTGTGAAAAGTCCACCCTTGCTCAAAAATTCTGAGGCATTCCAAAGGTATTAACGCTGCAATCAAAGCTTAATTGCCTATCAAAAAATACCCAAGTGCCAACGATCACAGCAAAGCCAAAGGTACATGGACAAGCTTATAATGGGTGCTCCAAACCAAACTGCTCAGATAAGCTCAACCTAAAAGCAGGCAGCATGCTCCTGATGTCTCTGGCTGCAAATGACCTCCACTAATGCTTTAGAGTTTCAGTCTTCAAAATGGACAAGATTTTCAACTGCTACTACTGTCACTATCGGTACCCTCACAATGGCACTGGCTTCTCTTTTGTATTTGGTAAGTGCTTTTTCTTGGGGTAGTTTCAAGTGACCAGTGCTTCAGGAGACAATTGCCACGCTGAGTTCTTCATGCAATGGTCATTTAAACATGTCATGAAATGACGTTTGACCGTCGTTACCAGTTCATATACTATTTGTTTTTTCGTATTTACACGATATTACTTAATACAGAAAACTGAGTTGTTTAATAAAAAAGAAGAAAAAAATCTATTTTTGTGCCATTTTGGAAAGTAAAGAACCACATTAAAATAATTAAACTCTTTTCAAATATAATTTTAATTTTAATTAGGCCTATATTATTATTATTATTATTATTATTATTATTATATCTTAATTTAAAAAATAACTTTAAATTAAACATTTTCTAAGAAAGCACCAAAAAAAAAAAAAAAAAAAAAATCGCTGAAAATGTTTAAAAGCACTGCAGGTGATTCAAATGATATTTTTTCCTTCTGTCAGCTAATGTTAACATTAACAATATCACCATATGACCATAGCGACACACACACGCGCGCACACACACACACACACACACACAAATAAATAAATAAATCAATGAATCATTCAATAAATAAATAAATAAATCAATAAAATAAATTAAAATAAAATAAAATAAAAAAGCAAGCAAGCAAGCAAGCGCCAAGAGGAAGATGAATCAAACGAAGAAGAAGAATGAGAAGGGAGGCCTGGACCAGGCGTTGCACTGATTGTCGTAGCTAAGGTGTGTATTTTAAGTATCCTGTTGTTATTTTTAATATTCATAAGTATTCATGTTGATTGTCTGCAATCCATGTGGAACTATGTAAGTCCAGCTTGACGTTTTGATTATGGTTTGGTTTTACCCATTAATAATAACACGTTATTATCTTGCTACCTAACGAACTATCTTGCTTGATCGCTAGCATCATGTGCTGCTAGCTCACGTGCAAACATTCCAGCTAGGTAGGTTTGTGCACTTTATAACGTAAAATCCTTGCTTCTCAATTACCTATAAACCGGAGAAGTTAATTTAGGGGACCTTCCATAATTTATCCGGTTAATTTATAAATAGACAATAATTTAGGAGGCATTCCCTCCTAAAAAAAAAAAAAAATAATAATAATAATAAAAGGTTTAGAAAAGACTAATGCCCTTTTTGTAACAAAACACATGTAAATGAATGGCAAATAGCAATTATGATATGACCTGTAAATTGTCTGATGAATCACATTCTCTGTCCTGAACTAAACTTTATGTAATATTGCCAGAATTTGCCACAATTTATTTCAGCCTACTGTATCCCAAACTGTGTAAAAAAATATATAAATAAATAAAATAAAATAAAAAAAATCTCTTTAGAATTAAGGTAGGGTCACCATTATAAGAATATTATCTAAATTGCTTAATCTAAATTACTTAATTTCAGCACATTATGGAAAACTATCAGTTCCACTTTAAATTAGGGATATACAATTTTAAAGAATTATTAAAAACATAAAAGGTGCAGTATTGGCAAAATTGTTTGACAGAATCAGGTTCAGGTTGTCAGGAAATAGATAAATCCCCATTAGTGCATTCAGATTTATAGGCACAAGTGGTCAGGGACCGGTCTGTGCCCACTCTTACAGAGGACTGGTTGTTCTGATTGGTGCGCTCTCAGAAATTGTGTTGACACTCAGCTTATTCCTCTTTGACCTTTGTGGTCATTTCAGAAACAAGTTAAATGCAGGGTTGGTACAACTAATCCTATCTCATCTGTTTGTTTTTCAGGTTTTTGTACCCATCTATTTCATCACTGAAATATTATAGAAATCAAACGGTTCTTTTAAGAGCCAATTTCTTTCTCCTCCTCTCTCTCTCTTTCTTTTTTTTTTTATCTCTCTCCCTTTTGTATTTGTTTGTACTTTGACTTTATTCATTATTTCTCTTTAAAAAACATCTTCAAATGGCATCTGAGTCGTTCAGGCAGTATAAGGAATGGCTGGAAGCAGCAAAAACCATGGCAGATGAGTTGGAAGCCCAAAAAGTAAGCTTTTTCACATATTATTTCTCTATCATGCCATTTACCTAAATTTAAAAGAATAGGGTTCTTCTCATACCTTCCCCAAATATATCATTTTGTTTTTAATTTTAGACTTCAAAAAAAAGAAAACAAAAGGGAAGTCAAGACTGCAATGTTTCTTGGAGGAAGAGAGACGAGCATGCGAACATCCTACCACAACGCGTTAAGAAGAATCGATCTGGTTTGTAAAATATACAGTCATCCTATTGTTTACGCCTCTTGTGTTTACGCTTTTGGTCAGCAGTTATGTTTTCTGTGTCATTACATTCTGTGTTTGCAGTTAAACCTGCTGGCACTAAGGAGCTTGCAGAAGTTGAGGAGATGCATATAAATGAAAGTCCAGAAGAGGTCCCAAGTCTTGGTAAGCATAAATTGACAGTCTAAATAATTTCAGCCTTTGTATTTAAATTGAAAAATGTCACATGGCAACTGACAAAAGTATGTAATAGCCATTTTTCATGATGCATATGAAGTGACAAAGCCATATAAGAAATTGATATGTTGCTTTATAAAAATGCATTAATGCAACTGTAGTTTTCATTATTATTGTTATTGTTATTATTTTTTTTTAGATCAACATCTTCAGTTATTAAAAAACCTACTAAATTCTGTCACTGTCTCTGCATCAGATGAAATAGAAGAGGCACCCACCATGTCTGTATGGACCAAAAGACAGGTCATGTCTGAAACAAAATTTAGGGCTGCATTGCCAGAAATCTTAAATTGCATGCTGGCTGCAGAGACTGTAACCCAGCATTGCTGTCAACAGTGCAAGGCTGTTGACGCTGTTGTCCGGTGTCTAGAGTGTGTTCCATCAGGACGTCAGTTTTTCTGTTCGACATGTGACTCTGAGATCCACAGTAAACATGTGTTTCATGACAGAGAAGCTATGATTGACGGTTTTTTCAAGCCTATTCCACCAACATCCTTAGTGGTGATTGATGAAAGTGGCCAATATCAACTCCGCGAACAAGGTGTGTTCAAAGTATTTAGAAGGTGTCCTCTCACCATGTTTTCATAATGTCCACTACATGTACAATGGTACTATTTAAGCTCTTGTCTGCAGTTTCCTTTAATAAATGTGTCGACATTATTGATATTACTATCTGAAATTTTCAGTGTGCATGCTTCCTATTCCTCCACCAATGCAAATTTGCTCCTGTGGTCCAACCCAAGCCTTCACAGTTATCCCAGGAAAGCAGACTGTCTTGGTGACTATCAACGGTATGTCTTGTCACTTCCTTCTAAATTTTTATAACCCAGGAGATGAAATCATACATAATAGTGGCTTACTTATTTTTGTGGCTTATTTTTTGTCCTGTGTTGTACAAATACTGGTCAAATAGTAACCACGTGTTTATTTTAAGGTGCATACAACCTGTGCCTGCCTAGTATATGCTGTCCACTTTGTTCTTGCAAATGGACTCCTGGGATTAGTGACTTGCTTGAATATAAATACTGGCCAGCAACCACCAGCTGCCAAATGCTGTTCAAGTTTGATGTGTTCACATCATTTGAGCAGATGAAATTGGCTAGCCCAGCTTTATCCCAACAAGCATTTCTCAAAATGCTTGAATATCGATCACTTTGCACTGGTCGGGTAAGGACTGTTTTCATTTGCAACATTTTTGTATTTCTGACTTCAAACACTTTCATTAACCAAAATAATACCATCCTTCTTTCCAGACGGGTAGTATTTGTGGTGATACCTTCCACAGAGTCTTTCGAGAGTTTGCCTTCTGCCGTTATAAGAAAGAAGATATGTGCCTGATTGAACCCTTTAAATGCCCAGCATGCACACCAAACATGCTGGCTATATCTGCAGATGGTAATAGAAAACATTACCGGTTCAAGAAGTCCAAAGGGTCAGTGGAATCTTTTTTTATATATATATATGTATAGGGTGGCACAGTGGTCATTTTGTGTAGCCCTGCAATAGACTGGCTGCCTGTCCACGCTGTACCTCACCTCTCACCCAGTGCTAGATGGAATAGGCTGTAGCACCCCCCCAACAACAACTTTAAAGATATTATTTGTTTTTGTACTTTAAACAGTGAGTTCTTAACTTCTCACACAAACTAATGCCAAATAACAGCATTAATTTCCACAGGACACATAAAAGCTGATAGCCCAACAAGGTGCTCCAGATCAAATGTGATTCACACAGACTCACTATGGTTATTAATGTGATAAATAACTATGGTTATTTATCACATTAATTGAGGAGAATACAATGTTTATGATTATGCGATTTTGTTGTCAATTCATTCTTATTTAACAGGACAGATGAACCATCTCTTTTTGATGGATTATTCATTGCACAAGATGCCAAAGTATCTGCCTTTGTTGACCAAATCAGAAGCCAGATGATTAGTGTAAGGATTTATTCAACTCGACAACCCTTCTTTATTTTTTAAATTGTCCTGGGATTACATGTAACGCATTGCTTCTACTTTCAGAGGACAGGTCATGATGTCTGTGGCCCAGCAACATTTACAGCAGGTAGAGAAACATCACAGAAGTCCAGGGCCAAGGTGGATGAGGAGGGCCTTGAAATAGCTGTGTGTCGTCATGGAATGTTGCTGCAAGGCTTGAATCACTACCGTGGTGAAATATACGCCAACCCAATGTTCCTGCAAAAGGAGCTGGCACAAGCTGCAAATGTAACATTCTTTTGTACAGACATTGCTTGCAGGTAAATAAATAACCACTGCCAAATGATGTTTTACCGTTATGCCATGGGCATAACACCATGGCTAGCTAAAAAGTACACCTTTATTATATTATGGACTTAGAAATTTAATATGGAATTAACTATGGAATATGGAATTATTACTGTGTGATCAGTTTAGTTTACTACTACAACAGTTTAGTCCATAAGATATAAGGAAATATTATAATTTATATGATTGCATAGTGTTCTTTGATTGAATTGTACCAGTCACATAGATCCTGATTTGACTCCTTACCATTTTGTGCCATGCACATGTGTTTTTCCCATTACAGGTACTGGCCTTATTTGGAAAAGATGGCAGAGAAGTTGCCTGAGCTCCTCCAACCACTTACCACGATGAAGCCTTTTCTGTCTGTAATGCATGCTAAGGGTCACACTGGCAAGTGTGAGGTACAGTGTGCGAGTTAAATGTTTGCATCATAAGATGTTTTTTTAGGAACATAACCCTACAGCATCAGAAAAAAAGAGCTTCCTTTTTATCTGTAAATACAGATGTTTCAAAAAAGGTAGTGCACATAAGTGAAATACTTTAGTCCAGTGGTTTTCAAATCTGTCCTGGAGTACCACCAGCACTGCACAATTTGTATGTTTTCCTGACACACCCAATTCAGGTCTTGCAGTCTCTACTAATGAGCTTGTGAGTTACAAAATGTGCAGTGCGGGGGGTCCTGGCGGACAAGTTTGAAAACTGTTTTTATAAAATAGATTGCTCCGGTCCTTGATTCTGATTGGTTGAGCCACGTTCTGTGTGTTGCTTGGCAACCATTTTTTTTGGAACCACAACTGTTTCTGAGGAACTACATTGTTTGGTGGAAGAATACTGTTTTTATTTATATCATTACACTTATTTGCTTTGTTTTATTTTGTGAAACCTTAATAAGTATATGGAATAACCATTTTATAAAAGCAATAAGTCCTATGAAGCCATGGTGTACAGTGAATTTACAACAGCTAAGAGGGTTTGTTACAACGCCTCTTAGCTGTTATAAATACACTGTAAACCACGGCTTCTTGGGGCTTATTGCTTTCATTTATATATGTATATATAATTATATAAAACACTTTTATGTACTTGTAAAACTCATTTTACATTTTCAAAACCAAGAAACCAAGATGGCGGCGCGGTCATACGCAGCGGCCTCTCCAGGTCCCAAAGACGGTGCTTTTATGTCTTTTAATGTCGTCTGTTCGTCTCCAAATAGTGTCGATTTACCGTTAATTCATCGGGAGATCACTCCGAGATACATATACGATCGCCAAAGCCTTTTGGATATCGACAAGACATACAAACTCAAACTCTCGCCGGCGGCTACTGAGAAGCTACGAGGCCTTTGTTTACTGCTGGAGCTGGACATCGAGACCGCGGCCTCGCCGACTGACGCTACCCGCACAAGGCGGCGTCGCAAGCGGTGTGAGAGAGGACGGAAGCGCGGTAAGCGCGGAGGTATACGAGCTAGGCTGAGGGCTAACCCCACAAGACCGGCTCTTCCAACACTCATGCTCTCAAACGTTCGCTCTCTGGAAAACAAACTGGACGTAATTCAACTCAGTCGATCTACACAGCATGAGGCAAGGGATTGTTGTGTGTTTGTTTTCACTGAAACATGGCTAAACGACAACATCCCGGACTCCGCCATTCAGCTGCATGGACTAACTTGCTACCGCGCGGACAGAGATTCATCACTGTCTGGTAAGACTCGCGGGGGTGGCTTGTGTGTGTATATCAACAAAGAATGGTGTAACAATGCTGCGGTAGTGACAAAACAGTGTTCATCACTGGTGGAGTTTATGTTTGTGAAGTGTCGACCGTTCTATCTGCCGCGGGAGTTCACGGCCATTGTTATTGTCGCGGTTTACATTCCTCCGTGTGCAAACGCAAAGGACGCGCTTCGCGAGCTGTACAGCGCCATCAGCGAACAACAAACAAATAACCCTGACGGCTTTTTCATCATAGCCGGTGACTTCAACCACGCAAATCTAAAGACAGTTTTGCCAAAGTTCTACCAACATGTGAACTTTGCAACAAGGGGAAACAACACGCTGGACTTTGTTTACACAACAGTAAAGAACGCATACAAAGCCGAACCCCGCCCCCACCTCGGGTACTTGGACCACATCTCTGTTATGCTAATCCCAGCATACAGACCACTTCTAAAACTCACCAAACCGGTTCAAAAGCAGATCACAGTATGGCCAGACAATGCCACCTCAGCACTGCAGGACTGCTTCCAGGACACAGACTGGAACATGTTTAAAGAGGCGGCCACCTACAACAACCACACAGACCTGCAGGAGTACACCGAAACTGTGACTGCTTACATCAAAAAGTGCATAGATGATGTGACAGTCACCAAAACCATCACCACACGTGCCAACCAGAAGCCATGGATGACAGCAGAGGTTCGTGGGCTGCTAAAGACCAGAGATGAAGCATTCAGATCAGGAGATAAAGCAGCCCTCAAAACAGCAAGAACCAATCTGTCTCATGGCATCAAGAAGGCAAAACATCAGTATGCTAAAAAAATCAACAATCACTTCACAGACAGCAGAGACACTCGGACCCTATGGCAAGCCATTCAGACCATCACTGACTACAAGCCCCTGCCACAGGCCAGTGACGATGACACATCTTTACCAGAGGCACTCAACCACTTCTACTCACGATTTGAGATACAGAACGACACACCTGCACAGAAACTACTCACATCTCCAAACGACCAGGTACTCTGTCTCTCTCCAGTCGACGTAAGGAAGACCCTATCCAGGATTAACCCACGAAAGGCTGCAGGCCCTGACAACATACCTGGACGTGTACTGAAAGACTCTGCTGCACAGCTGACGGATGTCCTAAGAGACATCTTCAACATCTCGCTGAGCCAGGCAGTCGTCCCCACGTGTCTCAAATCCACCTCCATAATTCCAGTACCAAAGAAGTCACCTGTGTCCTGTCTGAATGACTATCGTCCCATAGCACTGACCCCAATCATGATGAAGTGCTTTGAGAGGTTAGTCATGCAGCACATCAAGTCCAGTCTCCCAAACACGCTGGACCCACTCCAGTTTGCATACCGTCCAAACCGTTCCACGGACGATGCAATATCCACCACTCTCCACCTAGCTCTTACCCATCTGGAACAGAAAGACTCTTATGTTAGAATGCTGTTCATTGACTTCAGCTCAGCATTCAACACAATAATCCCACAACAGCTCATCCACAAACTAAACCTGCTGGCCCTTAACACCTCCCTCTGTAATTGGATCCTGGACTTTTTAACTGCAAGACCTCAGTCAGTCCGTGTCGGCCGCAACACCTCCAGCACTACCACACTGAGCACAGGTGCCCCACAAGGCTGTGTGCTCAGCCCGCTGCTCTTCACGCTGCTGACCCACGACTGCACTGCCAAGTCCAGCTCCAACCACATCATCAAGTTTGCTGATGACACAACTGTGGTAGGCCTCATCAGCAACAACGATGAAACGCACTACAGAGAGGAAGTGGCACAGCTGGCTGAATGGTGTGGTGCTAACAACCTGTCCCTCAATGTGGGTAAGACGAAAGAGGTTGTGATGGACTTCAGGAGAAACTCTGTTGACCACCCCCCGCTGACCATCGACGACTTAACCGTGGAGAGAGTCGCCAGCACTAAATTCCTGGGAGTGCACATCACAGAGGATCTCACCTGGACCACCAACGTCACGTCACTCAACAAGAAGGGACAACAGCGCCTCCACTTTCTCCGCCGGCTGAAAAGGGCAAGTCTCCCTCCACCCATCCTCACCACTTTTTACAGGGGCACCATTGAGAGTGTGCTGACCACCTGCATCACTGTCTGGTATGGGAACTGCAGTGCTGCTGACCGCAAGACCCTACAACGGACAGTGAACACTGCCGCAAAGATCATCGGTGCCCCTCTCCCCTCCATCCTGGACATTTTCCTTTCACGATGCTCCAACAAGGCCACCAGCATCGTGAAGGACTCCACCCACCCCTCTCACAACCTGTTGATTGCTCAACAGCTTTTTTCCCCAGGCTGTGAGAGCTCTTAACTCCAATCCCCCTGTCCCCCTCTGAAACCATGAACACCTCAGCCCTCCCACCCCCCAACTCATTAAAAACTGTTGACAATTTTACTAAGTGCAATTCTGAATGTGCTACACACAGGTGAGTGGGCTATACAAACCACCTGTAGTAACGCACTCATCCCACTATATGCACACTAGACACTTTCTACAAACACTCCCTGCCACAAAGACTCTTAAGAAAATATATGTCTACTTGAACATTGCACTACAAAATAATACATGTTTACTTGAGCATTGCACTACAAAATCTTTTTGCACTATGCACTGTCTCCCACAAAATCTCTCTTCTGCACAATAATGTACAAAATATATATTTTTTCTGCACAATTTCATGTACATATATCTCTTTCGCACAATTTCATGTACAGTATTTATGTAAAGTTTTTGTACAGTCTCAGTTTGTGTATGTGTGGACAACTAGGTATAGCAGTTATAGTATTTTTAGTATATGTATAGTCAGATAGTTAACTGTTGTATAGCTCTATTGTTTTTTTTCCTATACTTGCATTGTTGTATGTTTATCTTATGTTTAACTAGTATGTAGCACCGTGAGACACAACATTTCGTTCCACTATATGTCCACACATGTAGCAGAATGACAATAAAGCTCGACTTGACTTGACTTGAAAATTTACTCATTTCACAAAATCTAATTTATAATACACAGTCTAAGAAATAAGATTATATTGATAAATGTCTTCATCTGATGTTTTGGAGCAGGTAAGGTGGGGCGGTAGAAGTCAGGATGGTGCAGGAAACACTGTTGGTGAAGAGGTGGAACAGGTCAATAGCTTCCTGTCAAGGGCAGCTCTTACTACAAAATACATGACCAAGTCAGGTTGGTTAAAAGGTAATACTCTGTTTGACACACAATTCTAAATTGTACAATTGATTTGTTCTTATCTGTTTTATTTTTAAAGGCAGAGCAGATATGATAACTGTGCTTGCCATGGGATGGAACCATAGGAAGGTGGAGAGTCTCCATAAGACACTAGCAAAAAGATTTGTCAAAGTAAGAAGGCTACACTGCATGTTTACCCTCTGGGGTCTGAGGTTCTTTCTTGGCTCTGGAGGTGTTTTGACATACATTTGTCTTGTTATGGTCTTGTTGTTCACTTACAGTCAGTCACATTCTGTCAGGGCTCTGGAAGAGAGATGAGGCGAGGACTCAAGTGCAGGAGAAAGTGGGTGTTTTTAATAACAAAAAGAAACAAAAATGAACAAAAACCACCCCGAGGGGGAAAAAACAGGCAGGCAGATAACTGCAGTACATGCACACATACCCACACACGACGTCAAACATCTGACATTAAACAACGAAACAGCAAAAGACTCCAGACACCAGGAGAATAAATGGGGAGACAAACGAGGACGAAACAGGTGAAGTAACTGAAACAATAATGAGATAACAAGGAGGGCGGGGTCAGACAATAAACAGGAGAGCACATGGCACCAACAACAAACAAGCCATGTGCTCAAACAAACACACAGTGACATCTGGTGGCCAACCACGGCACACCAGCAGGACCGTGACACAACCCCCTCTTTAAGGAGCGGATTCCAGACGCTCCACACACTAAAACTGAAATCAAAATGTCTAGGAGGGAGGTGGGTCAGAGGCGGATCAGGGGGAGGGATGGTGGGCCAGGCCCGTGTAGCGGCAGAGGGCCTGGAGACAGAGGTAGACCAGGGTACCAGGGTGGTGCCGGAAGAGCAGGAGGCCAAGGCGGGGCCGGCAGAGCAGAAGGATCATGAGCCGACACCGTCGCCGCCTCAGGAGCTTTGTGTGCGGATAATGTCGCCTTGAGGAAATCGTGAGCCGACACCACCGCCTCGGGGACCTTGTGAGCGGGCCCCGCCACCCCGGCAGGAACGTGAGCGAGCACCGCCGCCTCGGGAGCTTTGTGTGCAGACACCGCCGCTTCGGGGAATTCATGAGCGGGTCCCGCTGCCTCGGGAGGAACGTGAGCGAGCCCCGCCACCTCGGGAGGAACGTGAGCGGGCACCGCCGCCTCGGGAGGAACGTGAGCGGGCACCACCGCCTCGGGAGGAACGTGAGCGGGCACCACCGCCTCGGGAGCCTTGTGAGCAGGCGCCGCCTTGGAAGTAACGTGAGCGGGCACCACCGCCTCGGGAGCCTTGTGAGCGGGCACCGCCGCCTCGGGAGTAACGTGAGCGGGCACCACCGCCTCGGGAGCTTTGTGTGCGGACCCTGCCGCTTCGGCGAAATCATGAGCGGGCCCCGCCGCCTTGGGAGGAACGTGAGCGTGCACCGCCGCCTCGGGAGGAACGTGAGCGGCCACCGCCACCTCGGGAGCTTTGCGTGCGGACACCGCTGCTTCGGGGAAATCATGAGCGGGCCCCGCCGCCTCGGGAGGAACGTGAGCGGGCATCGCCGCCTCGGGAGGAATGTGAGCGGGCACCGCTGCCTCAGGGACATCATGAGCGGGCACCACCGCCTTGGGAGCTTTGTGAGCGGGCACCGCCGCCTCGGGAGTAACGTGAGCGGCCACCGCCGCCTCGGGAGCTTTGCGTGCGGACACCGCTGCTTCGGGGAAATCATGAGCGGGCCCCGCCGCCTCGGGAGGAACGTGAGCAGCCACCGCCGCCTCGGGAGCTTTGCGTGCGGACACCGCTGCTTCGGGGAAATCATGAGCGGGCCCCGCCGCCTCGGGAGGAACGTGAGCGGACACCGCCGCCTCAGGGACATCGTGAGTGGGCCCCGCCGCCTCGGGAGGAACGTGAGCGGGCACCGCCGCCTCAGGAGCTTTACGTGCGGACACTGCCGCTTTGGGGAATGCGTGAGCGGGAACTGTCGCTTCGGGAGCTTTGTGAGCGGGCGCCGCCGCTTCGGGAGCTCTGTGAGCAGGCGCCGCCGCTTCGGGAGCTCTGTGAGCAGGCGCCGCCGCTTCGGGAGCTCTGTGAGCAGGCGCCGCCGCTTCGGGAGCTCTGTGAGCGGGCGCCGCCGCTTCGGGAGCTCTGTGAGCGGGCGCCGCCGCCCCGGGAGCTTTGTGAGCGGATACCGCCGCCTCAGGGGAACTGTGAGTGGGCACCGCCGCCTCGAAAGGATCGTGAGTGGGCGCCGCCACCTCGGGAGGATCGTGAGCAGGAACTGCCGCCTCGGGAGCCTTGTGAGCGGGCGCCGCTGCCTCGGGAGCCTTGTGAGCGGATACCGCCGCCTCAGGGGAACTGTGAGTGGGCACCGCCGCCTCGAAAGGATCGTGAGTGGGCGCCGCCACCTCGGGAGGATCGTGAGCAGGAACTGCCGCCTCGGAAGCCTTGTGAGCGGGCGCCGCTGCCTCGGGAGCCTTGTGAGCGGGCGCCGCTGCCTCGGGAGCCTTATGGGCGGGCGCCGCCTTGGGAGCTTTGTGAGTGGATACCGCCGCTTCAGGGGAACTGTGAGCGGGCATCGCCACCTCAAGAGGATCGTGAGCGGGCATCGCCATCTCAAGAGGATCGTGAGCGGGCGCCGCCGCCTCGGGAGGATCGTGAGCGGGCGCCACCACCTTGAGAGGATCGTGAGCGGCCACCGCCTCCCTCACCGACATCAGCGGAGGATCCTCCATGCTGCGTCTCAGCCCGGGGCGCCCAAAGAACGACCCCGAGAATCTGGAAGTGGCCGGCACGATCCGAGGAGGTTCTGGAGCGGACTCTGTAGGCTTACGGACTGGAGCGGGCTCTGGAACAGCCTCCAGGCCTTGAAGGGTGGATGAAGCATTCCTCCTGTTCCTCCTCCGTCTCTGAGAGCGGGATGCTGCAGCTTCGTCGGCCACCGCTGGGGGCGCTGCAGCTCCATCGATAGCCGCTGGGGGCGCTGCAACTTCGTCAGCCGCCACTGGGTACGCTGCAGCTTCGACGAGCACTGCCTGAGGCACACCAGCCATCCTAGCTGGGGAACGTGCCAAGAACTCCACAAATTCACCAAACGTCAGGTGGTCCAACCCCCTCATCCTCCACCAGTTGAGGGGCTCCTCAAGGGCACTATTGAAGAGGTCCTTGAGGGCCGCATCATTGTACCCCAAACCCTCTGCTGCACCACAGAACCTCAGGGCAAACTTCCTCACGTCAGTGCCCTGTTGACGGAGGGAACTCAGGCCCTGAAACTGGAGGATGCGTTGGTAGAGGGGGCTGCTGACGTTAGAGGCTGGTGGATGGTGTGAGCCCATTCTCCGCTGAGTCCTCCTTTGGCTGTTTCGTTCTGTCAGGGCTCTGGAAGAGAGATGAGGCGAGGACTCAAGTGCAGGAGAAAGTGGGTGTTTTTAATAACAAAAAGAAACAAAAATGAACAAAAACCACCCCGAGGGGGAAAAAACAGGCAGGCAGATAACTGCAGTACATGCACACATACCCACACACGACGTCAAACATCTGACATTAAACAACGAAACAGCAAAAGACTCCAGACACCAGGAGAATAAATGGGGAGACAAACGAGGACGAAACAGGTGAAGTAACTGAAACAATAATGAGATAACAAGGAGGGCGGGGTCAGACAATAAACAGGAGAGCACATGGCACCAACAACAAACAAGCCATGTGCTCAAACAAACACACAGTGACATCTGGTGGCCAACCACGGCACACCAGCAGGACCGTGACACATTCAACGTTACATCAGTTCAGTTCTGATGTAACGTCTCTGTTACATACATAACCGAGATATTTTGTATACTAACACTTCGATTAATTACAAGTAATAATCAAACTGAACATTTACAAGTAATAATCAAACTGAACATTTTTCTATAGTAGATAAATGTTCCAAAAAGATATAAGACGACAAAAGGGAATCTCGACTGCATAATTTATGGTAGTGGGGGACTGTGTTCACGCTTTCCCCTGCATTTTTGTATTTTTTTCGGGGGCAGTTGTGGCCTAATTTTGCAGTGATTCTATGCTTTCTCAATTTTTTCTTTTTTAAATAGACTACACAGGGAGCAGAAATGGAAGCAGCCAATCTTTAGAGTCTCAAGCAGGAGTTCAGCATCTCTGTGGAATATGTGGATCAGTGGGTGAAAGATGTCAAGCACTGGGCTGCCACTGGTATGTGATATAGTCTCTTGTCTATCAATTGGTACTTTATTTTCCATACATTTGGCTAAACTTTAGCAGTGATACTGTGTTTTTTGTAATGGTTGCTTATTTCTGTTTTTCAAGAGAAACCCAGTATTCACAGTAGCCAGGAAGAGCTCCAGAGAGAAATTGATGAAATTATTTATTCCATCCGAAGAAAGAAACATGATCTATATCGACAAAATGGTATTTGTTATTACGTCACTCATTTTTTTATTTTCTTTTTGTTCTAATGAAATTTTCTTAACCTTACAGACAGCAGCCAAACAAGGCAGCGCAAACGAAGGAGACTTGGTGAGCTGAAAAAGACACTCAGAGAAAAGATTTTTCAGTACAACGCCATTCCTGGCACTGAAGAGAAAATTGACCCAGAAGCAGCATGCAGTCTCTGTGATGATGTCATTCTGCCTTGGGAAGCACAAGGAGATGGTAAGTAATGTGTTTTATATTTGTGCTTTTATGAATTCACTAAATTATGTTGATTGTTAATATAAGTAATAACAGTGAGCATTTTAAGACTGGGTGATGAAAAAGGTGCAACATACAGTAAATAATGACATGTTATATACTGCTGTTATCTGTAATGTTATGTGACCCTGGACCACAAAACCAGTCTTAAGTGTCAATTTTTCAAAACAATACATCATCTAAAAGCTGAATAAATAAGTTAGGATAATAATAAATGGTTAGGATCTCACAATATTTGGCCAAGATACAACTATTAGAAAATTTGGAATCTGAGGGTGCAAAAAAATCTAAATATTGAGAAAATCACCTTTAAAGTTGTCCAAAATGAAGTTCTTAGCAATGCATATTACTAATCAAAAATTAAGTTTTGATATAGTTATGGTAAGAAATTTACAAAATATCTTCATGGAACATGATCTTTATTTAATATCCTAATGATTTTTGGCATACAAGAAAAATGGATAATTTTGACCCATACAATGTATTTTTGGCTATTGCTACAAATATACCCCAGCGACTTAACACTGGTTTTGTGGTCCAGGGTCACATATGAAGTCATAGTAAAAATCTGATTGTTATTGTTATTCCTGTAACACATATGCTATACTACAAGTGGTCATCACTATTCTATTTAAATTAGTATAATATATATTATTTTAGCTGCAATAACAGGATAAAGTCTAGATGAACGGCGTGAAATAAATCTGCCTACTTATTTGATATCCTACATCATAGAATATGTAATGCAGCCAATATGTTTTTAAATAAAAGTAGGCATATCTTAATACTGGGATGAGCATTTAAATACCTTTCTTTGTTATATTGTAGTTAGGGTTGGGCAGTGTCTACTAAATTGGCATCAGATGATGTCTACTGTGAAACATCGCGATGGACGATGACATCAGGGGGCGGGGCCAGGGTATGATGATAAAGCAACAACATCATTTAAATCAGGAACCAGAACAAATACTCTACATTGTATCGCATTTTTATATGCACAAATACATTATCTGTGAAATCAGATACTATAACGCTTCTGTGGATATTGTCTATCATGGCAAGTGTATCAAATGAAAAAAATAAATGCTGAAGTGCTCTCAAACACTCAAAGACACGCGTTTTATGCAGAGCACCTGTTGTTTGCAGCTGCCTAAAAACACTTTGGTGGACACACCACCTAAGTGATGAGAGAAAGGTCAGATGCCATCCTTTTAGCGGGTTTTAGCGTCTTTCCATTGCTCTAATACTTAATTTTATACTTTTTATAAAAGCCATTTATTTGTTATAAAGACTCACCTCAGAAAAATGAATTTTGTCAGACACAGTTGAAGTAAAAAGTCCCTGAGACAAATGCGCTGTCCTGATTCAGTACCCGTGGTCAGATGAGATGGTGCAGCCAGGTCTGTGTCATTATTTCAACATTATCTTCATAACTTATTACAAAATAAAAAGTTTCACACCTCAGAAAAATTAGCTTTATCCTTTCCTGTCAACACTGTGTGTGCAGATTCAGACTAGGGGAATCACAATGCCGGCTCAACATTGTGATGTTTGTTAGCCATCGGCGATGGCATCATTTATCGGCCCAACCCTAATTGTAGTGTGATGTTTCAGTTGTAAATTATGCATATTGGCTGCATTATACATTATAAGCATAGTTATGGATAATATAGTTAGTATATTATCTATATTATTACCCATATAAATTGTTCTTGTTGGACAAGTTCTTTATCAATATTACTCTGAAAGCCCTCAAAATGCCTAATGAAGACCACTGTGCTAGACGTAAAGCATAAATAAGTGTTTTGACTTTTTTTTTTTTTTTTTCCCCTCCACTTTTATTTTCAAAAATAGTGGCGAGTCTCCGCTTGAAGAGGCAACTGTTTGATCAAGTCATGCTGGTCAGGCGATTGGAGGAGGAGAAGATCATAATTGTAAAGGAAATGACTCAGCACTATCAACATCTAAAAAAAGCGCTGGACAAACTGGACAACCTCCTTGGGGAGACTAAGGAGGAAATGAAGATCCCTTGTATGTACCACTTTTTTTTTTTTTTTAAATTCAGTAATATGTAATAATATGTTGATACCGCTAAGCAAGATGTCATAGTTTTCTATAAATATTGCTTCCAATCTAAAAATAAATTTAAATGACCATTTAAAATTGCAGCTTGTTAGCTATTTAGTTTGTTTTTGTTTGTTTTTTTTTTGTTTTTTTTCACATAACTGTACAGTACAGCCCCAGAGTTGGTCATTCAAGCTGCAGTGCATGTTTCCAACGATATCATTCATGAAATAATTATATCAATGTCAATTTTCTCAATTTTATTTACTTTAGATTCAACCAGAGAGCTGACCGAAGAAGGGCACAGGGGGCTGTACTGCTGTATCTTACAAAAACTTGCAGCAGTCACCAGCACCTATGCCAGTGTCAACACTGACCCTTCTTTCTTCATGCTGGAGGAAGATGTTGAAGAGGAAAGTGAGGACAACAACAGTCCAGAACTTTCTGAAGAAGAGTTTTAAAATGTTAGCACAAACTTTGGAAGCATTGCATTCAGCATCTTCCCAAAAGACCCTTGAGTTTCGACTCATGAAATAATTTTTCAGATTTATTAAAAAATGAATAAATAAATGTCATTCTAACCCTGACCTATTGTATCTGTTGTTTTTTCTTATACCAACCTGTTCTCATTTTTCTCAGATTTGGATAGCCGAAACCTCTACATTATCCATGAGCCTCTGTCACCTTTGCAGCTTTGCTTACCTGTTACTTTTATATTTTATGAAATTGGATTTTATATGGGACATTACATTACATCTCAACTGTTACACAATTATTATTTAATGCCCATTTAAAATTTATATTCACTTATACATTTTTGGTGTTTTAAGGTAATATAGTTAGTATTAATTTGAATGCCCACCTTTACTATTTAATCTCAAGTTTTATGTCCCATTTTAAATCATAATCATAAGTAATTTTAATAAAACTAATTACAAATGCTATTAATGTTTGTTCTGTGGGTAACACCTTATTATAAGGTTTCATTTGATAACATTAACTACATTAGCCACCATGAACAACAATAAAAATACTTTTTTAACAATACAAATACTACAGAATTTGTAGAATACTGTTATTATTATTGCTATTTATTTTGCATTTGTGTGTGTGTGTGTGTGTGTGTCTGTGTCTGTGTGTGCGCACGTTTTTTGACAAATGACATAAATTTGTATAATGACAAGGGTATGACATAGGTATTTCAAGGAGAAGGTGACTTTTCAGGACATTACCTCATGTCCCCACTTTTCAAAATGCTTATAAATCACACAGAATGGAGTGTATTGAAAATCTGAAATAGCACAAAGTTTCCTGTAAGGGGTAGGTTTAGGTGAAGGGTTGGTGTAGGGCAATAGCACATATAGTTTGTACAGTATAAAAACCATTACGCCTATGGGATGTCCCCACTTTTCACAAAAATAAACGTGTGTGTGTGTGTGTGTGTGTGTGTGTGTGTGCGCGTGCGTGAGTGGAAACTTGTTTTTCCTACATTGTAAGGAATGTCCTCACAAAGATAGTAAAATGAGAACATTGTAACGTTGGGCCCCACAAAGACAACATCTAATTTATAATATCAATAAAATAATATATAATATAATATATACACTACACTTGAAAGGTGGAGTCAAGACATTTGCAAATATGATTAAAAGATGAATATGAGACAAAACTACAGAATGTCACATTTTATTATTAGCCGTTTCAACACATACATGTTTTTACCAAATAAAAAGAACAGCACTTTTAGAGTTCATCCCACTCATTGATGTGAGCATAAGTATTGGGACAGTTGAAAATAAGGCAGATATAAAAGATTAAAACCTATTATTTAGTTGCAGATCCCTTGCGCACAATCACAGCAGTGAGTCTGTGACCCATAGACATCACCAGACTCTTGGTCTCATCCTTTGAAATACTTTTCCCAGCCTTTAATGCAGCCAGTTCCAATTGTTGTTTGTTTTGGGGAGTTTCTGCCTTTACTCTGCTCTTCAGCTGGTGAAATTCATGTTCAGTCGGATTTAAATCTGGAGATTGACTTGGGCAATCTAAGACTTTCCATTTCTTTGCCCTGATAAATTCCTTGACTGAACTAGCAGAGTGTTTTGGGTCATTATCCTGATGCAATATGAAGCACTTCCCAATGAATCTGGTGGCATTTTCTTGAGTATTGGTAGGCAAGATGGTTTTGTACCCTTCCAAATTCATTCTGCTACTGTCATCATACATTAAGTCATCAGTAAAGTTGAGAGGGCCTGTTCCAGAGACAGCCATGCATGCCCATGCCATGACACCACCTCCACCATGCTTTACAGATGAGGCTGTATGCTTGGGATCTTTTGCAGTTCCCTTTTTTCCTCCACATTTTTGCTTTCCCATCACTTAGATAAAGGTTTATCTTTGTCTCATTGGTCCATAAACACAGTTCCAAAACTCTTCTGGTCACCATTGTCAGAGCATCACCACAGCTTACTGGAGGTTGTTGGTGATTTTACGGACACGTCTTTTAGGGTTCATTTTCACAGCTTTTATGATTAAAAGAGAAAATACTCAGACATAAATGTGACTCAACACAGTTTATTGTCCATGATGCGGAGAATACATATGTGTACATTTTACTGCCATTCCACCCCCAGGGGCCCAGTAGTGGCCCCATGGAAGAGCAAAAAAATGCACATTTCAAATGGCCATAACTCAAAGACCTGTAAGAATATCAAAGAGAAAACTGACAGGATAATTGCTTATGCTGTGTTTACTAAATAATGTTGGGCACAATTTTCAGACATATATGGAAAGGTGGCTTAAAGGTGTTTTTTATAATGCTCACAGTAATATACCAAATTTCAGCCTGCCTCTCAGATATGTCATAGAGGTTTTCATAATGAATATACTTTGATATCAAATTGTTCATTAAAGATAGTAATTATATTGTTTATATACTAAATGTTTTAAACTACATTACCCATAAGACTCCGTTATTCTATCAATGGAACGGGAAAACGTGGAGCTGTTATTTGTAGTTCATTGAAGCGTATAGTAAGGCCTAGATTACGGTTAAGATCTCTGAAAAGGCGTGATTTCTCACAACACAGCCTCACTTTATCGTTAACTTAATGTATTACTAACGTAATAATAGCATCAAAACACACATTGGAACATAGAATGCTGTTTTATATTGTTTAAAAGATAGTTCAATCACAGCGAGCGCAGCGCCACACTTACTTGTCCATGTATGGTAAATTACGTAAGATTTTTTCCGGTTCCGGCCGAAGGAGTGCATCCACATAGGCAGTTAAACAAGTACTTCTACTTAAATAACACAACTCATATTTTACAACGACAGTCTCCTTTGTGTGGTTAACCTGATGCATAAATACATTTAAAAGAGAAACATTTTTGTCCTAAGCAATGGCCTACAGCAGTAACTAAATATGCACCTGCTAAGTGCTTCTAACACTTACTTTATTGTGTATGTAGAGCATATATAAATTTAACCACTTCTTCATGCTGTTCTCCACCGCTTGAACTCTTGGAATTTCAATATATATAATTTTAAAAAAATAATAATAAACCAGTGACCACGGCAATAAAAGGTTTAATGAAGCTAAATGCAAGATTTTTTATTTTTGACTATATAAAGGTAAATGCAAGAAACTCAAGGAATAATTTCAAGTATGTCATTTCTGTAATACACTATCAGCAACAAATTTTGTAAATAATGTAGGCTATTTCATAATGTTTCAAAAGGATTTCCTAAACACTCTCAATATTTTCAATTGTTCAGACAAACAGTTGCTACACAAAAATGCAGAAATATACATTTGACAATAGCATCATGATGCTCAAAGCCCAGTGGCTTGTTGGCTTGGTATGGAGCATCATTTTAGAATAAGTATTGTTCTGGTATTTTGTCATGTAGTATTTCATCACTGTCTTCCTTGTGTTCTTCTCTGCATCAACAACTTGGCTGTGGGCTAATAGGTGCTTTATGGTAATGAATAATAACAATGAATAATAATTATAACAACAACAACGTGATTTTATCAAAATGTTTCAACAGTAAACATATCACTAAATGCTTTTAGTTAAAGTGCATGTATTTATGCTCTTAAATGACAAACTAACAATTATAAACAATTTTAAAAATCAAGTGTATATAAAAAAACAAAGCCACTGACAGATATTTCAAAACATTTTATCTATCCAGTCACCAAACACAGAAAACTGAGGCAACATGCTTTACATGCTTTACAGTTACAGAACACAGGAATAAATCTGAACTGATGTGCAATAACACTGAAAAACAAAATCTGATTTCAGTCTCTGCAACTGAGGCATCAAAAACAAACAATACACTGGAACACACATCTTCAGGATGAACTTTGAATATTTTCTTGTGGCTCCCAGGAGTTTTTCCACTTCATCCCACTGTAAGACAGACAGAAAGACAGCAACATACTAATAAACTAAACAAAATACTAATAAACTAAATACTAATAAACTAAACTAATAACTATATATAAATACTAATAAATCTTGACACTGCAATGAGACGTAATTTTCAAGTATGCATGCATTCTTTTTTATTATACCAGGGAATAATGATGGTATCAGTTTCAAAACATAACCCACATTACTTATTTTGTATGTAATTTGTGTGTGTGTATTATGTTATTAACTTGTTTGAATGTTTATGGATAGTTTATATAAATGTTTTGTTGTTGTTGTTGTTGTTGTTGTGTTCTGTCAATTAACTACAGTGCAGTAAACTTCAGATAACATGCATACCATCCAGAGCAAGGATGCCACTGCACCAAAACCTCCGCATGGCTCTTAGAAAAAAACAAAACAGAAAGAAACATGGTGAAATGAATGTCATTTTATTTCTACACAAAAAGCTACAATCATATATCAGCTGAACGGTAAATATAACAAAATCCAGGTGAAATAAACAAAGTGAAATTAAAAGTCAATGGGACTAAGTCTAACATTAGAAACATAATAAAACTTTAATTATTAATTATTAAGTCAAGTCACCTTTATTTATATAGCACTTTTACAATACAGATTGTTTCAAAGCAGCTTTACAGTGCTAACAGGAATATTATGCATTGTTTGTCAATTTTATCATTGTTCAATAGTGATTCAGTACATTCAGTTCACTTGTTAATCCTCAGTTATAAATTTAGTTCATTTCATTTGTACAGCATCTCTGTTGAAAAAGATGTCATCATCTAGCTCTGTTGAGTTCTCATATAATAGTGTCAATGAGGCCAGAGCAATAATATTAGCATAATTACATTTATTACTATATTATCAATTAAATTTTGAAAAATACAAAACTTCAGTTTTTATTTTTGTCAAACTACAACCGCTATTGAAAAGATTTTAAATTTGCAAAACTTAAATTGTGCAGTAAAACTTGAATTAAAATTTGTGATAACATGAATGTTATGAATACCTAAACATTAATTTATTATATGTGACCCTGGAGCACAAAACCAGTCTTAAGTCGCTGGGGTATATTTGTAGCAATAGCCAACAATATATTGTATGGGTCAAAATTATCCATTTCTCTTTTATGCCAAAAATCATTAGGATATTAAGTAAAGATCATGTTCCATTAAGATATTTAGTAAATTTTCGACCGTAAATATATCAAAACGCATTTTTTGTGAGTGGATGCCGCAAAATCACGGGAAAAAAAAATGACCGGAAACATGCCTAGAAACTTGGCTCACTGCTGCCCAATCTTTGAGAATTACCCAGTCAAGTTTGGTATCGATGTAAAGCTTCAAATTTCCACTTTCGGTTTCATCTACTCTCCACAACGTCATTACAGCGGTTAAATCAATGGTGTAAATTAGTAATGTGTTGCTAAGGACTTAATTTGGACAACTTTAAAGGTGATTTTCTCAATTATTTTTATTTTTTGCTCCCTCAGATTCCAGATTTTCAAAACAGTTGCATCTCGGCCAAACATTGTCCATACAAACCATACATCAATGGAAAGATTATTTATTCAGGTTTCAGATCTCAATTTCGAAAAATTTGTCATTTTTCTTTTTCTTTTTTCCCCATAGACACACTGTAATTCCACCACACAAAATAGCAAATTAGTATTGTTATTGTTATTAATTTTTTTTTTATTAATATTACTTTTATCAGTACTTTAATTTTTAATTTTTTATTTTTTTTACAAACCTCCCTGATTCTTTTCCTCAAAATGTTTTGGTAGGGGAAACTCGTGGAGTCTTTATGAATGGGGCATTCTGAAACAAATTAGAAAATGGTTATAATTTGTAACAGACATAAGTAAAAGAAAACGTTCAACAGACATCTTCTACCCATTGCCATGAGGGTCATGGATAAAGAATTTTTAAAAGGAAACTGAGAATTGAAAGTCAACTGAACAGGACCCTTTTCATTGATGTTACAGTAATATGGAATGAAAAAAAAAGTGACATTTTTGAGACGTGGGATTCCCACAACACACCACACTTGTGTGTTTTTGTCTTTTTTGTTAAAGTTTTAGTTTTTCTTGTTAGGAGCCTTTTTACAATACTCACATGCCCATGATAACAGTCACTGGTTACTTTGCTTATTTTTTCTCTAGATACATCTTAGATTCATGTTTTTGAAACACTGGTCAGACGGTTGATTTCATGTCATGTTTCATGGTTTGTATGAACATAAGGAATGATCATAGCAACACAAAAATTATTTACATATACATATATGCAAAGCGTAAATACACATATAAATTAAACTTAGAAAAGCTAAAAGTACCACAGCCATTTGTACATTCAATGTGTCTGACTGCCAGAGTCATTAGCTTCCAGTTAATTTAGCTATACAAAAACAGTCTGTTATATTGCTTTATTGTGCAAACCTTTAACTGTTATCACATTATTTTAATTTCATTATCATAATCAAATACACTGGTTCATCACCAGCACCAGTTTACTTTTATATTTTATTAAAGTTCTATTTTGACCCCTATAGTAGGGTTTTTTTTTTTTTTTGTTTTTTTTACTTCCATAATATTTGAGGGAGGGGGCACAACAATACAATCCTGCTTAGGGCACCCATTTGGCCAGCAGCGGCCCTGTTCATCACACATGTAGATTCAACATTTACTTCACTTTGTTATTCTTCTAGCTATTTACCTGTAGACACAAATAAATTGGAAGGCTCACACATTCAAAGGAAACAACTTCCTTCCATGTTGCAAAGTAATATGGAAACTAAATCTACGTGTATATATTTATTTATTTTTTTTCACAAAAAGGACTACGCTTGGGTTGCATATACTCATAACATTAAATAACTTGCTAGCCCAAAAAATAAATAAATAAATAAATAAATAAATAAATAAAATGATGCATATTACAATATGTGCCTTTGTAGAATTCTAACCTAGACCTTTTAAAAAAAACCAATGAGAAAGGCCCTGTTCCTTCAGGTGACTAAAACAGTTTCACACCGCAAAAACTAAGAACAGTTTTGATTCATATATCAAAACAAATCCACAAATCAACAAATTCATAAATACCTCTAGGTTCTGCTTTCCTCTTTATTTGTCTTTTTTTTCTGAGGAAGATACTGAGTCTGGACTACCTAGCTCAGTGGGCACAGGAGTGAGTTTAGAAGCGGCAGAAAGGGTACAGGCAGGTGGTAGCGGAGAAGCCAGGGAAGAAGATATAGGACTGAGTTGAGAGAACTTGAAAACAGGCTGAGTCGGGGGGGGACTTGAGGAGCAACAGATAACGACATAGGTGAGGACAAAGAGGTTGTGAAAGAAACAGGAGAAGTTAAGGAGGAAGATGCAGGAGTAAGTAAAAGAGTTTCAGACTCAGGGGGGAGCAGAGGTGTTGACTCTGATGCCGGGTCTGCTGTGTTGTCTAATGGTGGAGTCTCTGTCTGTGTGCCGTTTGTTGCTGGAGTCTCTCCCATGCTGCTTGCTGCTTTAACTGTGTTAGCCACTGTTGGAAAAAAAAAAAAAATGTGATATGAACTTAATCTACTGTAATCAACACATTTAAAACAAATCTTTTTAAACGCTGAAATACACTATTGTTACGGGGCTGACGAGACGTGAGACATGCGGATCCATCTGCAGACTTTTATTCCAAGACATGGTCATAAATACAGGCAGGGTCGAACAATGGCAAACAGGTATAACACAGGCAAGACACAGAGTAGTCCTAGGGCAAGCGTGGGTCGATGAGCGGCGAACAGTATCCAACAGGGCAAGGCAGAGAGAGTAAATCCAGCTACACAGCAATAATCCAAACGAGGTGCAAACAGAGTCCGAACGGCAAGGGAAGGGTTAATCCAGGAAACACGGGGCTAGAATCAAACACGAGAAAACAGGCAAGGCAAGACTAAGACAACTAAGTGGGCTCTGTAGAGTAGCGATCGCTAGAAGAGGGATATGTGCGTACAATACTCGGCCCTCTGTGAACGGAAGTCCATGGTTTATATAAGGGGTGAAATGGGAATCAGCTGTGGGATCAGTCTCAGGTGTGAGCGTGTGATTAGTGAAATGGCTGCTGGGAAATGTAATCTGGAGATGACGTGCAACAGTAGTGTAGTGCAAGAGTCCATGTAGTGACAGAGTGACCTCTGGTGGTGAGTGAACGGAAGTTCATAGACCAGATTCGTGACAGAGCCCCCCCAGAGCGGCTTCCAGACGCTCCACACTCAGTACAATCCAGGAGGGTGGTGGAGCGGAGGCGGAACAGGGTGAGGGATGGAGGGCCAGGTCCATGTGGAAGTGAGACTGGGGACTGAGGCAGAGCTGGCAGGACAGAGCACAAAGGCGGAGCAGACGGAACTGGAGCCCTCCAGGGCGGAGCAGACGGAGAAGGAGCCCACCAGAATGGAGCAGACGAAGCAGGAGCCCACCAGGGCGGATCAGACGGGACAGGAGCCCACCAGGGCGGATCAGAGGATCTCCACGGCGGAGCAGAAGACCACCACGGCAGAGCAGAAGACCACCAGACCTGAGCAGTAGACCACCACGGCGGAGCAGACAGAACAGACGACCTCCACGGCGGGGCAGAGGCCCATGGCAGAGACTGGGACCTAGGGGAAACTGAGACACAAGAGTCAGACAATGCATCTACCGCATCAAGGACAGAGGCAGAGAATGCAAAAAGTTCATAAGCGGCCTCCGTAGCCAGGACTGGACAGACAGGGAGTTCATAGATGGCCTCCATAGCCGTGGCTGGACAGACAAAGAGTTCAATAACCATGATAGGCATGACTGGGGATTCAGAAATGGTCTCCTTGACCAGTGCAGGACAGGACAATAGTTCACAGGCCATGACATGAGCAGACGAGAGTTCATTTATGACCTCCTTGGCCGGAACAGACAGTTCACGGAGATCATCACTGGACACCACCACCATGCAAGGAACTGAGGCTAGTGCCGCCATCACGGGAGGTTCTGCAGCCTGAGCCGCCACCTCTGAAGGGACTGCAGCGGACACCATGGCCTCTGGGAGCACAGTAGCAGCCACCGCTACCTCAGAAGGTTCCACAGCATAAGCCGCCACCTCTGGAGATGTTGTAGCCGGCGCCGCCACCGCTAGCAAATTGGCGGTGGTGTATGTGGCCCAGATACACCATAAAGCAACCCCCCATACGGGAAGTGCTGCAGATAGGGGAATGAGTTCATGAGAAGGAGGACTAGAGTGATTAGGTTTGGGGATACCAGCTGTGCGTGCTGACACCAGCGATGGATCCTCCACGCTGGATACCAACCTCTGACGCTTGATGACAGGCTCCCTTGATAGGATGGTGGAGGGTTGCGGTACGACAACCGCAACAGGACGTGGCTCTGGGGTGGCAGACATGACGTGAAGTGACTCTGGAAGGTCAGCGGCGACGTGCTGTGACTCTGGACGATCAGCGGCGACGTGCTGTGACTCTGGACGATCAGCGGCGACGTGCTGTGACTCTGGACGATCAGCGGCGACGTGCTGTGACTCTGGACGATCAGCGGCGACGTGCTGTGACTCTGGACGATCAGCGGCGACGTGCTGTGACTCTGGACGATCAGCGGCGACGTGCTGTGACTCTGGACGATCAGCGGCGACGTGCTGTGACTCTGGACGATCAGCGGCGACGTGCTGTGACTCTGGACGATCAGCGGCGACGTGCTGTGACTCTGGACGATCAGCGGCACGTGCTGTGACTCTGGACGATCAGCGGCACGTGCTGTGACTCTGGACGATCAGCGGCACGTGCTGTGACTCTGGACGATCAGCAGTGACGTGCTGTGACTCTGTACGATCAGCAGTGACGTGCTGTGACTCTGTACGATCAGCAGTGACGTGCTGTGACTCTGGACGATCAGCAGTGACGTGCTGTGACTCTGGACGATCAGCGAAGGCATGGCGAGACTCTGGACGGTCAGCTGAGACGTGACGAGGCTTTGGCAGATCAGCTGAAACGTGATGATGCTCATGACGATCAGCGGTGACTTGACTGGAAACAGGATTGACAGCTGTGACAGAACGGGACGCTGTTGTGTCCGCCATTTTGTAATCCAGCTCCGCTGTCGCCGCCATTTTGTGAGCGTGCTCTAGTGCAGCCACCCTGACATGAGTGAGTGTGGTGTCGTGTTCCTCCGCGACACCCACAGTGAACACAGAGCCCACAGACAGCAAAGCAAAGTCCATAAACTGTGCTAATGATGAACACGGACCCTCCTGGAGAAGCTTTGATCTGAGCGGTTGATTAACGCCGTCACAAAATAAATCAATTAAAAAAACAGTCCGGCAACTCAGAGTCATTTGCTAAAATTTAATATTCCTCTATACACTCCTCGAGTGATCGGGTACCTTGCTTGAAGCGTAACAGTAGAAGTTCTGTGTCCATACCTGGCCAATTTCCACATGAAAAGCTGCTGGATCCTTGAGGGTCCGAGTATTCTGTTACGGGGCTGATGAGACGTGAGACGTGCGGATCCATCTGCAGACTTTTATTCCAAGACATGGTCATAAATACAGGCAGGGTCGAACAATGGCAAACAGGTATAACACAGGCAAGACACAGAGTAGTCCTAGGGCAAGCGTGGGTCGATGAGCGGCGAACAGTATCCAACAGGGCAAGGCAGAGAGAGTAAATCCAGGTACACAGCAATAATCCAAACGAGGTGAAACAGAGTCCGAACGGCAAGGCAAGGGTTAATCCAGGAAACACGGGGCTAGAATCAAACACGGGAAAACAGGCAAGGCAAGACTAAGACAACTAAGTGGGCTCCGTAGAGTAGCTATCGCTAGAAGAGGGATATGTGCGTACAATACTCGGCCCTCTGTGAACGGAAGTCCATGGTTTATATAAGGGGTGTAATGGGAATCAGCTGTGGGATCAGTCTCAGGTGTGAGCGTGTGATTAGTGAAATGGCTACTGGGAAATGTAGTCTGGAGATGACGTGCAACAGTAGTGTGGTGCAAGAGTCCATGTAGTGACAGAGTGACCTCTGGTGGTGAGTGAACGGAAGTTCATAGACCAAATTCGTGACAACTATGCAACTCTGTACTGGCGTAAGAAACTAAAATACATGTGCCTCATTGCTTAGAAGATGCATGATAAATGAAAAAAATATGTTATAAAACTGTCTAAAACTATCAAACATGTTTGATATCCTCCATCTGGATGGAATCACAGCTAGAAGCTAAGCAAAAAAAAAAAAAAAAAAAAGAGTATGTGATTTTAAACATGATTTTCTGTAAAATCTTACTGCCCAGAATGTGAAGGCTGGCTTTGACTTTCAGCAACTAGAATCAATACATGATGTGAAATTGAATGACCAAGTATACACTGCTATGTACATTTGCAGTTCATACACTATGCTCATCTTATCATAGCATAAAGTAGAGCAGAATAAATTGAAATAACAGTAATCTATAGGAAAAAAATGCTAAAAGTAAACATATAAGTAATGCAGAAAGAGCAGAACTACAGCAACAGCAGCAGTGCTGATCACACACAAATTAGACCCACACAGTTGAATAAACAAATAAGGATTTTGCAGTGTTTATAGTACTAATCTAGCTCATTCGTGCATGATTGCATTTAAGTGTCTTTGTTTCAATAACGACAGCCTCAAGAAAGCCCGTTAAGATGTGGGACGCAGCATATAGTAAAGCTGCGCTAACTTATTTAGATAAAAATGGGACAAATAATTACATTATGGTGTCATAATTTAAGTAAATGAATTAAAATTAAAAATTCATCCCATTCAGGTAACAGCTGAAAAATTATCCAAAAAAAAAATAAAAGATTACACACCAACATACTGAATAAGTAAAATAATCAACTGTACAGCGATAATATAATGTGTTCTGTTGTAAGTACAGATCTCATGTTTTCTCATGGTTTATTGTAAAGCTGTCAAGTTGTCATATGTTGAAATAATCAGTTCCTGGTTTATTCTGTTTTTGTGTCCTTAAAGCCCTTGATGGTTATTTTTGGTATCGTGAATGGGTGTCCTTTGTTTTGCCTCACTGAAGTTGGCAACCCTATTGAAGGCTCAGTACAAATAAAAGGTGAACATTTTTTTTTTTTTTCCGTTTTTATTTCTAAAATGGAATATAGTTTTACAGGAGGAGGTTTAATAGACTTGGCAAATGCATTTTTCAGAGGTTTGCAAGTACAGACATCCATTGTGGGCATTCTTGGCAGTTTCTCTGAGGCTTTTATATATATGTATATATATACATATCTATCAATATCAGAATTATATCGTATCAACTGAAATCAAGAAATATACTGTGATATAAATTTTGGCCATATCATCCAATCCTAACTTAATTTAATTATTTTGTTGTTGTTTTCACTGATTAAACATTTGAGTGTAATGAGCATTTTATGAGTGTAACTCAGCATTTGGACAGATACTATTATTTGGTGTGTGACACGTGATTACACACAAAACTGTTTGCTGTACAGGAACCTGTCAGTTCTATTGAATGAGACATTTTACCATTACAGGGAAGCAGAGGTGTTGACTCTGATGCCGGGTCTGCTGTGTTGTCTAATGGTGGAGTCTCTGTCTGTGTGCCGTTTGTTGCTGGAGTCTCTCCCATGCTGCTTGCTGCTTTATCTGCAATAGCCACTGTTAAAAAATAAACATGAGAATAATAATAATAATAATAATAATAATAATAATAATAATAAAAATAAAAATAATAATAATAATAATAATAATAATAATAATAATAATAATAATAATAATAAAGCAAAAATAAATAAATAAATAAAGTTTTATTATTGTCTTTCTATTGTATTTTATTAAGTCTTCCTATGAGTTGTACTTTACGTAATATCAATTTGACATGATCAAAATAATATATGGCAGGCCTCAAGTTTTCTTATGTAATTTGAACTACATAAAAAGGAGGCTTCAAGGTCAAAAGGTTGGGAACCACAGCACTATGACTGAGGATCACGCACTAACAAACTTTCAAATTAAAAGAAAATACATATTCACCTTTTTGCTAGGAGACATGATAAATGAAAACAATATGTGTTCTAAAATGATAGTCCTATTGAATGAGACATTTTCAAATAAGAAATCAAGAATAAACATCATGCTGTTCACGTTAAAGTAAAAAGTGAATTCTGCTTAGCAAAAGTATGGTTGGTAAAACATTACTGCTGTTTTTTCAAATTATTTCTCAAATAAATCAAGGATGCACTAATAAACAATGGCATATGTGAAAATATAGCATGCACATTTGTGTTTATTACCATTCAGAAGACTTTCATACAACCTCTTTATCGTGACAAATTCATCCTGAACATCTTCTGTGTCCATCTTCCATGGACAGAAGCACTCAGCAGAAAAACCATTTGAGGTTCTCCTGGCAAGGAAAAGGACTGGATACCTTTCTAAAAGTTCCCATTTGTGGAGCTGGAATAAAATTGAGACTATAAATTTAGATAAATAAAATTGAGGAAAAAAATAAATAAATTAAGAAACACACACACGCTTGACAACTATTTGAATTCACTGAGCGATTAGAGATAAATAAAAATTTTATATTAGGGCTGTGATATCAAATAACAACACACGCATACACGTATATATGTATACTTAGATATAGATATCAAAGTGTATACAGTATGTACACACACACACACACACACACACACACACACACACACATATATATATATGTGTGTGTGTGTGTGTAACCACAATATTATATAAATATGGGCATGCTACCCTGTTCTATATGATTTTTTTATTTTACTTTCTAATGTTAAGCACAAACTTCTAATTTGTGTTCTTTATCAGACCTGAGCACAGTCAGTGGAAAAATACACAGATGTAATGCTTCAGTCAGTGTACGCGCTGAAGAAAGAATTGTTGAAATGTATAAATTAGTGCTGTCAAATGATTAATCACGATTAATCGCATCCAAAATAAAAGTTTTTGTTTACATAATATATGTATGTGAACTGTGTATATTTATTATGTATATTTAAATACACACACATACAGTATATATATTGAAAATATTTACATGTATATACATTTATATATTTATATTCTTATATTTTACATTATACATAAATATAATTAAAATATAAACAACATATTTTTCTCAAATATATACATGCATGTGTGTGTATTTATATATGCATAATAAATATACACAGTATACACACATATATTATGTAAACAAAAACTTTTATTTTGGATGCGATTAATCATTTGAAAGCACTAGTATAAATATAGAAATGCATATATAAAAGTAAAGAACAGGGACTGTTTGCTTAATATTTTGTCTGAAAGATAAACATACCAGTAGATTGGATGCGTCATACACTTTGTTCACACTGCTGTTTTTTTTTTTTTTGACGGTCTTTCCATTCTTGGGAAAGCTGTTTCTTTTTTTCCTCAAGCTTTTACTTATATGGCTGCTTGGCACTACAGTGTAGACACGTTTTGGTTGCTACTCCAATTTTTTTCCTGCATATGTAGCAGTCCTTTAGAGTAGGCATCTGAAAAAAGAAACAAATGATAATTAGAGTACTACATGCTGTGTTAAGAGGGGATAAGAAATATTTTGTCACCCCGACTTTACAGTGGTTATTATATAATTAACCATATATAATTATTTATCAGCCTCTTTATTAGAATATAACCAGAATATACAGGAAATTTGTATTCAGTATGAAAAAACTGAATAAACTTTCAAAAGTTTTCCAATTAATATTGTTCCTGTTATTTATATACACAGTTTACACTGTTTATTGTTATCCTGCTAATCCTGAGGAGCTGCTAAACAATTTTTGTTTGTTGCTTTTAACAATGACAGTAAATATCCCATATTTATAGATTCCATTGTATTTCTTAAAAACAATTACTTTATTTGAAATAACAGTTATTACAAAGATTTTATTTAAAATGTTAATGTGTATTATTACTACTACTAATAATAGCCTAATTATAATGATGATAGCATTTGTATTTTATTACAGTTATAGAAAAATATCCATAATTGGATATTTCTGTTAAATATGATCTGAAATACGATACGAATCGTCATTTAGAACATCAAATGGACGTCATTAGAAATTAACTTAAATGTAGTTTGCATGTGAAATATTTTAAGTGTTTTCATGATAGAACGAAACAGATGAACGAAATCTGGAAACCATGTTCGTTTTAACAAAATGTGTGGACTTTTTACATGGTCCCTTAACAAAACTTTTACAATTTCCAATTAATATCACACTAAATGCTAAATTTACAATGCTGATGTGTTCTGCTCAAATTATTTGACCGTCAAACATGTTAAAATAATTTGGAAATAGCGTCCCGTTCAGATTTAACACGGGAAGCATAACGTAAATTAATTCTGAAGAGACGACAGAATTATAGGCCTAATAACGTTACTTGTCCAACAATAATCGATTTCTTTCGAATATTTGATATATTGTGACGACGGATATTAATAAAAGGAAAGTTTAATGTCACTTATGATGTTCACGCTGGCTAACTTTTCTATTTAGCCTACTTATGGATATTTCATAATGTCATTTAACGTTTTCCCAAGTAAATACAGCTAAACATCACAAACAAAGGTGAAACAAAAAAAAAAAAAAACCCGCCCTGATTACATATTATTTTGTTCTCACATTTATATTATCAAGGTTCGCTAATAACATAGCCTACCTGTAATTAGCCTCGATTATCCCACAGAAAATCAACTCCTGTCTACCCTCTCATCTCTGGGCATCACTGGGATTCCACTTCGCTGGTTTGAATCCTATCTCACTGGTAGGTCTTTCAGGGTGGCCTGGGGAGGTGAGGTTTCCAAAGCTCATCAACTGGTCACTGGGGTTCCTCAGGGATCGGTTCTTGGACCCCTCCTCTTCTCCACATACACGACATCACTGGGTCCCATCATACAGGCACATGGCTTCTCCTACCATTGCTACGCTGATGACACACAGCTCTATCTCTCTTTTCAACCAGATGATCCAACAGTAGCTGCACGGATCTCAGGCTGCCTGGCGGACATCTCGGCATGGATGAAAGAACATCACCTACAGCTCAACCTGGCAAAGACTGAGCTTCTTGTCTTCCCTGCTACTCCAACCCTACAGCATGACTTCACGATTCAGTTAGGTTCATCAACAATTGCCCCATCAACTTCGGTCAGAAATCTCGGTGTAATCTTTGATGACCAGTTGACCTTCAAAGAGCACATTGCAAGGACTGCTCGATCTTGCAGGTTTGCACTACACAACATCAGAAAGATCAGGCCCTTTCTGACAGAGCATGGTGCACAACTTCTTGTCCAGGCCCTTGTCATTTCTAGGCTGGACTACTGCAATGCTCTTCTGGCTGGACTTCCATCAAACACAATCAAACCTCTACAAATGATTCAGAATGCAGCGGCACGTCTGGTCTTCAATGAGCCCAAAAGAGCCCATGTTACACCTCTCTTTATCTCCTTGCACTGGCTACCAGTTGCAGCTCGGATCAAGTTCAAGACACTGATGCTTGCATATAGAACAACCACAGGCTCAGCACCCGCCTACTTCCACTCACTATTACGAATCTACACCCCATCCAGAAGCCTGAGATCTGCTTGTGAGCGACGCCTCGTGGTACCATCACAGAGAGGCTCAAAATCACTCTCCAGAACATTCTCATTCACCATTCCTGGCTGGTGGAATGATCTTCCCACCCCTATCCGGAATGCTGGATCCCTATCAATCTTCAAGCAACAACTGAAAACTCATCTCTTTCAGCACTACTTGACTTCATCCTAATCTTTAAAAAAAAAAAAAAAAAAAAAAAAAAAATTCTTTCTCTTTATTTATTCCTTTCCTTTCTAGCTTGTACTTATTTGAACAATGCCTGAGACTTGTTGTTACGAGCACTTCCTCTGTCTGATTGCCTCTTCAAGACGAATCGCTTTATGTATTCCCCAATTGTAAGTCGCTTTGGATAAAAGCGTCTGCTAAATGACGAAATGTAAATGTAAATGTAAATGCATTGAGGCGAAATGTGTGTGGTTTAAGTTATTTCCAGCTGCCTTTAGGGGCGCTATTTTCAGGAACGCTCCACTGGGTCGTATTTGAGGAAAGTTGCAAACGACCTATACGGTCGTATCGGTTGGAGGACTTGTTGTTCAAAAAATACCCAAGTGCCAACGATCACAGCAAAGCCAAAGGTACATGGACAAGCTTATAATGGGTGTCCAAACCAAACTGCTCAGATAAGCTCATCCTAAACGCAGGCAGCATGCTCCTGATGTCTCTGCCTGCAAATGATCTCCACTAATGCTTTAGAGTTTCAGTCTTCAAAATGGACAAGATTTTCAACTGCTACTACTGTCACTATCGGTACCCTCACAACGGCACTGACTTCTCTGTTGTATTTGGTAAGTGCTTTTTCTTGGGGTAATTTCAAGTGACCAGTGCTTCAGGAGACAATTGCCACGCTGACTTCTTCATGCAATGGTCATTTAATCACAGTATTCAACACATTAAGATTACTTCAGATGGGAGCATTGATCGGTCCTATGTTCATAAGTGCTTCTCTTTGGGGTAGTTTTAATGAGGAAATGTACTGCAGGCAAGGTTTCACTTCTTTTCTATTGCTTATTTTTTCTCACCTTTGAATGAAAATGTTTGCACACACATTCTTTTCGTCTCAGACTGTAGCTTGCCCTTAAAAAGGATAGGACAACATTTAGCATGCTCACCTGTTACTAGTTTTTACCCTTTCCTTGCCCTCTAGACTGCAAAGCAGTTCACGTCTACTCTAACTTTAGCATCTTTCTTTTCAACCAATGCAGAAAGTGCTATCAAGTTGGGGTAAACATTTGCTGACCGAATCCCCTGTGTTCACCTGGTTTTTATTCGGTTGTGTTTCATTTGAGGAAGACCCTCTAGATGACTACAAAGAGAAGCATTTGTGTTTCTATGTAAGAATAAGTGCTTCTCTTTGGGGCAGTCTTGTTGTTGTTTGTTCATTATGGGGTTCTTCCCTTTGCCATCGCTATTAGCACTTTTCAACTGCTAATTCTGTCACTATCGGTACCCTCAAAATGGCACTGACTTGTCTGTTGTTTTTGGTAAGTGCTATTTGTTGGGGTAGTTTCAAGTGACCAGCGCTTCAGGAGATGTTTGCCACGCTGAGTTCTACATGAAAAGGTCATTTAATCACAGAATTCAACACATTAAGATTACTCCAAATGGAACCATTGATTGGTCCTATGTTCATAAGTGCTTCTCTTTGGGGTAGTTTTATTGAGGAAATGTACTGCAGCCAACGTTCAACTACATTTCTTTTGCTTGTTTTTTCACACCTTTGAATGAAAATGTTTGCAGCCATATTCTTTGCGTCTCAGCCTGTAGCTTGCCCTTAAAAAGGATAGGACAACATTTGGCATGCTCAACTGATACTAGTTTTTTTCCTTTCCTTGCCCTCTAGACTGCAAAGCAGTTCACGTTTACTCTAACTTTAGCATCTTTCTTTTCAACCAATGCAGAAAGGGCTATCAAGTTGGGGTAAACATTTGCTGACTGAATCCCTTGTGTCCACCTGGTTTTTATTCAGTTGTGTTTCATTTTAAGAAGACCCTCTGGATGACTAAAAAAAGAAGTATTTGTGATTCTCTGTAAGAATAAGTGCTTCTCTTTGGGGCAGTCTTGTTGGTGTTTGTTCATTATGGGGTTCTTCCCTTTGCCATCACTATTAGCACTTTTCAACTGCTAATTCTGTCACTATCGGTACCCTAACAATGGCACTGACTTGTCTGTTGTTTTTGGTAAGTGCTATTTTTTGGGGTAGTTTCAAGTGACCAGCGCTTCAGGAGATATTTGCCACGCTGGGTTCTACATGAAAAGGTCATTTAATCACAGAATTCAAGACATTAAGATTACTCCAAATGGAACCATTGATTGGTCCTATGTTCATAAGTGCTTCTCTTTGGGGTAGTTTTAATGAGGAAATGTACTGCAGCCAACGTTCAACTACATTTCTTTTGCTTGTTTTTTCACACCTTTGAATGAAAATGTTTGCAGCCATATTCTTTGCGTCTCAGCCTGTAACTTGCCCTTAAAAAGGATAGGACAACATTTGGCATGCTCACCTGTACCCAGTTTTTTTCATTTCCCTGTCCTCTAGACTGCAAAGCAGTTGACGTCTACTCTAACTTTAACATCTTCCTTTTCAACCAATGGAGAAAGTGCTATCAAGTTGGGGTAAACGTTTGCTGACTGAATCCCCTGTGTCCACCTGGTTTTTATTTAGTTGTGTTTCATTTGAGGAAGACCCTTTAGATGACTACAAAGAGAAGCATTTGTGATACAGTGTAAGAATAAGTGCTTCTCTTTGGGGCAGTCTTGTTGGTGTTTGTTCATCATGGGGTTCTCCCATTGCCATCACTACAGCAGTAAAACCATTGTAAACACAAGAGGGTGCTGTTTTAACCAAAGTATTGGTTTGCCACTCATTGTTTTTGTGCTCAGTGTGATTCTATCATGGATAGAATGACTCTACTCTTTTCAACATTCAGAAAACAGCCTAATAGTTGCATTTGCATGAATTGATTAAAATGTGTGAAAAGTCCACCCTTGCTCAATCATGCTGAGGCGTTCCAAAGGTCTTAACGCTGCAATCAAAGCTTAATGGCCTTTCAAAAAATACCCAAGTGCCAACGATCACAGCAAAGCCAAAGGTACATGGACAAGCTTATAATGGGTGCTCCAAACCAAACTGCTCAGATAAGCTCAACCTAAAAGCAGGCAGCATGCTCCTGATGTCTCTGCCTGCAAATGACCTCCACTAATGCTTTAGAGTTTCAGTCTTCAAAATGGACAAGATTTTCAACTGTTACTACTGTCACTATCGGTACCCTCACAACGGCACTGACTTCTCTGTTGTATTTGGTAAGTGCTTTTTCTTGGGGTAGTTTCAAGTGACCAGTGCTTCAGGAGACAATTGCCACGCTGACTTCTTCATGCAATGGTAATTTAATCACAGTATTCAACACATTAAGATTACTTCAAATGGGAGCATTGATCGGTCCTATGTTCATAAGTGCTTCTCTTTGGGGTAGTTTTAATGAGGAAATGGACTGCAGGCAGGGTTTCACTTCTTTTCTATTGCTTGTTTTGTCTCACCTTTGAATGAAAATGTTTGCAGCCATATACTTTGCGTCTCAGCCTGTAGCTTGCCCTTAAAAAGGATAGGACTACATTTGGCATGCTCACCTGTACCCAGTTTTTTATTTTTTTATTTATTCATTTTTTTAAAATTCCTAACCCTCTAGACTGCAAAGCAGTTGACGTCTACTCTAACTTTAGCATCTTTCTTTTCAACCAATGCAGAAAGTGCTATCAAGTTAGGGTAAACATTTGCTGACTGAATTCCCTGTGTCCACCTGGTTTTTATTCTGTTGTGTTTCATTTGAAGAAGACCCTCTAAATGACTACAAAGAGAAGCATTTGTCATTCTATATAAGCATAAGTGCTTCTCTTTGGGGTATTCTTGTTGTTGTTTGTTCTGTATGGGGTTCTTCCCTTTGCCATCACTATTAGCACTCTTCAACTGCTAATTCTGTCACTTTCGGTACCCTCACAATGGTACTAACTTGTCTGTTGTATTTGGTAAGTGCTATTTTTTGGGGTAGTTTCAAGTGACCAGCGCTTCAGGAGATATTTGCCACGCTGGGTTCTACATGAAAAAGTCATTTAATCACAGAATTCAACACATTAAGATTACTCCAAATGGAACCATTGATTGGTCCTATGTTCATAAGTGCTTCTCTTTGGGGTAGTTTTATTGAGGAAATGTACTGCAGCCAACGTTCAACTACATTTCTTTTGCTTGTTTTTTCACACCTTTGAATGAAAATGTTTGCAGCCATATTCTTTGCGTCTCAGCCTGTAGCTTGCCCTTAAAAAGGATAGGACAACATTTGGCATGCTCAACTGATACTAGTTTTTTTCCTTTCCTTGCCCTCTAGACTGCAAAGCGGTTCACGTTTACTCTAACTTTAGCATCTTTCTTTTCAACCAATGCAGAAAGGGCTATCAAGTTGGGGTAAACATTTGCTGACTGAATCCCTTGTGTCCACCTGGTTTTTATTCAGTTGTGTTTCATTTTAAGAAGACCCTCTGGATGACTAAAAAGAGAAGTATTTGTGATTCTCTGTAAGAATAAGTGCTTCTCTTTGGGGCAGTCTTGTTGGTGTTTGTTCATTATGGGGTTCTTCCCTTTGCCATCACTATTAGCACTTTTCAACTGCTAATTCTGTCACTATCGGTACCCTAACAATGGCACTGACTTGTCTGTTGTTTTTGGTAAGTGCTATTTTTTGGGGTAGTTTCAAGTGACCAGCGCTTCAGGAGATATTTGCCACGCTGGGTTCTACATGAAAAGGTCATTTAATCACAGAATTCAAGACATTAAGATTACTCCAAATGGAACCATTGATTGGTCCTATGTTCATAAGTGCTTCTCTTTGGGGTAGTTTTAATGAGGAAATGTACTGCAGCCAACGTTCAACTACATTTCTTTTGCTTGTTTTTTCACAGCTTTGAATGAAAATGTTTGCAGCCATATTCTTTGCGTCTCAGCCTGTAACTTGCCCTTAAAAAGGATAGGACAACATTTGGCATGCTCACCTGTACCCAGTTTTTTCATTTCCCTGTCCTCTAGACTGCAAAGCAGTTGACGTCTACTCTAACTTTAACATCTTCCTTTTCAACCAATGGAGAAAGTGCTATCAAGTTGGGGTAAACGTTTGCTGACTGAATCCCCTGTGTCCACCTGGTTTTTATTTAGTTGTGTTTCATTTGAGGAAGACCCTTTAGATGACTACAAAGAGAAGCATTTGTGATACAGTGTAAGAATAAGTGCTTCTCTTTGGGGCAGTCTTGTTGGTGTTTGTTCATCATGGGGTTCTCTCATTGCCATCACTACAGCAGTAAAACCATTGTAAACACAAGAGGGTGCTGTTTTAACCAAAGTATTGGTTTGCCACTCATTGTTTTTGTGCTCAGTGTGATTCTATCATGGATAGAATGACTCTACTCTTTTCAACATTCAGAAAACAGCCTAATAGTTGCATTTGCATGAATTGATTAAAATGTGTGAAAAGTCCACCCTTGCTCAATCATGCTGAGGCGTTCCAAAGGTCTTAACGCTGCAATCAAAGCTTAATGGCCTTTCAAAAAATACCCAAGTGCCAACGATCACAGCAAAGCCAAAGGTACATGGACAAGCTTATAATGGGTGCTCCAAACCAAACTGCTCAGATAAGCTCAACCTAAAAGCAGGCAGCATGCTCCTGATGTCTCTGCCTGCAAATGACCTCCACTAATGCTTTAGAGTTTCAGTCTTCAAAATGGACAAGATTTTCAACTGTTACTACTGTCACTATCGGTACCCTCACAACGGCACTGACTTCTCTGTTGTATTTGGTAAGTGCTTTTTCTTGGGGTAGTTTCAAGTGACCAGTGCTTCAGGAGACAATTGCCACGCTGACTTCTTCATGCAATGGTAATTTAATCACAGTATTCAACACATTAAGATTACTTCAAATGGGAGCATTGATCGGTCCTATGTTCATAAGTGCTTCTCTTTGGGGTAGTTTTAATGAGGAAATGGACTGCAGGCAGGGTTTCACTTCTTTTCTATTGCTTGTTTTGTCTCACCTTTGAATGAAAATGTTTGCAGCCATATACTTTGCGTCTCAGCCTGTAGCTTGCCCTTAAAAAGGATAGGACTACATTTGGCATGCTCACCTGTACCCAGTTTTTTATTTTTTTATTTATTCATTTTTTTAAAATTCCTAACCCTCTAGACTGCAAAGCAGTTGACGTCTACTCTAACTTTAGCATCTTTCTTTTCAACCAATGCAGAAAGTGCTATCAAGTTAGGGTAAACATTTGCTGACTGAATTCCCTGTGTCCACCTGGTTTTTATTCTGTTGTGTTTCATTTGAAGAAGACCCTCTAAATGACTACAAAGAGAAGCATTTGTCATTCTATATAAGCATAAGTGCTTCTCTTTGGGGTATTCTTGTTGTTGTTTGTTCTTTATGGGGTTCTTCCCTTTGCCATCACTATTAGCACTCTTCAACTGCTAATTCTGTCACTTTCGGTACCCTCACAATGGTACTAACTTGTCTGTTGTATTTGGTAAGTGCTATTTTTTGGGGTAGTTTCAAGTGACCAGCGCTTCAGGAGATATTTGCCACGCTGGGTTCTACATGAAAAAGTCATTTAATCACAGAATTCAACACATTAAGATTACTCCAAATGGAACCATTGATTGGTCCTATGTTCATAAGTGCTTCTCTTTGGGGTAGTTTTATTGAGGAAATGTACTGCAGCCAACGTTCAACTACATTTCTTTTGCTTGTTTTTTCACACCTTTGAATGAAAATGTTTGCAGCCATATTCTTTGCGTCTCAGCCTGTAGCTTGCCCTTAAAATGGGATAGGACAACATTTGGCATGCTCATCTGTACCCAGTTTTTTTGATTTCCCTGTTCTCTAGACTGCAAAGCAGTTGACGTCTACTCTAACTTTAACATCTTCCTTTTCAACCAATGGAGAAAGTGCTATCAAGTTGGGGTAAACGTTTGCTGACTGAATCCCCTGTGTCCACCTGGTTTTTATTTAGTTGTGTTTCATTTGAGGAAGACCCTTTAGATGACTACAAAGAGAAGCATTTGTGATACAGTGTAAGAATAAGTGCTTCTCTTTGGGGCAGTCTTGTTGGTGTTTGTTCATTATGGGGTTCTTCCCTTTGCAATCAGTATTAGCACTTTTCAACTGCTAATTCTGTCACTATCGGTACCCTCACAATGGCACTGACTTGTCTGTTGTATTTGGTAAGTGCTATTTGTTGGGGTAGTTTCAAGTGATCAGCGCTTCAGGAGATGTTTGTCACACTGAGTTCTACATGAAAAGGTCATTTAATCACAGAATTCAACACATTAAGATTACTTCAGATGGAAACGTTGATTGGTCTTATGTTCATAAGTGCATCTCTTTGGGGTAGGTTTAATGAGAAAATGTACTGCAGGCAAGGTTCCACTACTTTTCTACTGCTTGTTTTTTTCTCACCTTTGAATGAATATGTTTACACCTGTATTGTTTTCGTCTCAGCCTGTAGCATACCCTTAAAAAGGATAGGACAACATTTGGCATGCTCACTTGTACCCAGTTTTTTTGATTTCCCTGTCCTCTAGACTGCAAAGCAGTTGACGTCTACTCTAACTTTAACATCTTTCTTTTCAACCAATGGAGAAAGTGCTATCAAATCGGGGTAAACATTTGCTAACTTAATCCCGTGTCCACCTGGTTTTTATTCAGTTGTGTTTCATTTGAAGATGACCCTCTAGATGACTACAAAGAGAAGCATTTGTGATTCTATGTAAGAATAAGTGCTTTTCTTTGGGGCAGTCTTGTTGGTATTTGTTCATCACTGGGTTCTCCAATTGCCATCACTTGCAAATTTTTGCAAATAACATAGAAAACAGCCTAATATTTGCATTTGCTTGAATTGCTTAAAATGTGTGAAAAGTCCACCCTTGCTCAATAATACTGAAGCGTTTCAGTTTTATTAACGCTGCAATCAAAGCTTAATTGCGTTTCAAAAACTTCACAAGTGCCAACGATCACAGCAAAGCCAAAGGTGCATAGACAAGCTTATAATGGGTGCTGCAAACCAAACTGCTCAGATAAGCTCATGCTAAAAGCAGACAGCATGCTCCTGGTGTCTCTGCCTGCAAATGACCTCCACTAATGCTTCAGAGTTTCAGTCTTCAAAATGGACAAGATTTTCAACTGCTACTACTGTCACTATCGGTACCATCATTATGGTACTGACTTGACTGTTGTATTTGGTAAGTGCTTTTTGTTGGGGTAGTTTCAAGTGACCAGTTCTTCAGGACACAATTGCCAAGCTGAGTTCTACATGCAATGGTCATTTAATCACAGTATTCAACACATTAAGATTACTTCAAATGGGAGCATTGATCATTCCTATGTTCATAAGTGCTTCTCTTTGGGGTAGTTTTAATGAGGAAATGTATTGCAGGCAAGGTTCCACTACTTTTCTATTGCTTGTTTTTTCTCACCTTTAAACGAAAATGTTTGCACTCATATTCTTTGTGTCTCAGCCTGTAGCTTGCCCTTAAAAAGGATAGGACAACATTTGGCATGCTCACCTGTTACTAGTTTTTACCCTTTCCTTGCCCTCTAGACTGCAAAGCAGTTCACGTCTACTCTAACTTTAGCATCTTTCTTTTCAACCAATGCAGAAAGTGCTATCAAGTTGGGGTAAACATTTTCTGACTGAATCCCCTGTGTCCACCTGGTTTTTATTCTGTTGTGTTTCATTTGAAGAAGACCCTCTAAATGACTACAAAGAGAAGCATTTGTGATTCTATATAAGCATAAGTGCTTCTCTTTGGGGCATTCTTGTTGTTGTTTGTTCATTATGGGGTTCTTCCCTTTGCCAACACTATTAGAGATATTTGCCATGCTGAGTTCTACATGAAAAGGTCATTTAATCACAGAATACCACAAGTCAATTAAAGTCCCCTTTATTTTTTATAGCGCTTTTAACAATAAAGATTGTGTCAAAGCACTTAACAGTATCAAATTGGAGGATAGCGTGTCAGTAATGTATAATAATAAGATTAAACACTCAATTTTCAGTTAAAGGCATTTCATTATTGAATTCAGAGATGTCATTGTCTAGCTCAGTTTAGTTTAAATAGTATCTATGAAATACAACACATTAAGATTACTCCAAATGGAACCATTGATTGGTCCTATGTTCATAAGTGCTCCTCTTTGGGGTAGTTTTATTGAGGAAATGTACTGCAGGCAAGGTTCAACTACATTTCTATTGCTTGTTTTTTCACACCTTTGAATGAAAATGTTTGCAGCCATATTCTTTGCGTCTCAGCCTGTAGCTTGCCCTTAAAAAGGATAATACAACATTTGGCATGCTCACCTGTACGCAGTTTTTTTTAATCATTTCCTTGCCCTCTAGACTGCAAAGCAGTTGACGTCTACTCTAACTTTAGCATCGTTCTTTTCAACCAATGCAGAATGTGCTATCAAGTTGGGGTAAACATTTGCTGACCGAATCCGCTGTGTTCACTTGGTTTTTATTCAGTTGTGTTTTATTTGAAGAAGACCCTCTAGATGACTACAAAGAGAAGCATTTGTGATTCTATGTAAGAATAAGTGCTTCTCTTTGGGGCAGTCTTGATGATGTTTGTTCATTATTGGGTTCTTCCCTTTCCCATCACTATTAGCACTTTTCAACTGCTAATTCTGTCACTATCGGTAACCTCACAATGGCACTGACTTGTCTGTTGTATTTGGTAAGTGCTATTTGTTGGGGTAGTTTCAAGTGACCAGCGCTTCAGGAGATATTTGTCACGCTGAGTTCTCCATGAAAAGGTCATTTAATCACAGAATTCAACACATTAAGATTACTTCAGATGGAACCATTGATTGGTCCTATGTTCATAAGTGCTTCTCTTTGGGGTAGTTTTAATGAGTAAATGTACAGCAGGCAAGGTTCCACTACTTTTCTATTGCTTGTATTTTCTCACCTTTGAATGAAAAAGTTTGCTCCCATATTCTTTGCGTCTCAGCCTGTAGCTTGCCCTTAAAAAGGATAAGACAACATTTGGCATGCTCACCTGTACGCAGTTTTTTTTAATCATTTCCTTGCCCTCTAGACTGCAAAGCAGTTGACGTCTACTCTAACTTTAGCATCTTTCTTTTCAACCAATGGAGAAAGTGCTATCAAGTTGGGGTGAACGTTTGCTGACTGAATCTCCTGTGTCCACCTGGTTTTTATTCGGTTGTGTTTCATTTGGGGAAGACCCTCTAGATGACTACAAAGAGAAGCATTTGTGATTCTATGTAAGAATAAGTGCTTCTCTTTGGGGCAGTCTTGATGTTGTTTGTTCATTATGGGGTTCTTCCCGTTCCCATCACTATTAGCACTTTTCAACTGCTAATTCTGTCACTATCGGTACCCTCACAATGGCACTAACTTGTCTGTTGTATTTGGTAAGTGCTATTTCTTGGGGTAGTTTCAAGTGACCAGCGCTTCAGGAGATATTTGTCACGCTGAGTTCTACATGAAAAGGTCATTTAATCACAGAATTCAACACATTAAGATTGCTTCAGATAGAACCATTGATTGATCCTATGTTCATAAGTGCTTCTCTTTGGGGTAGTTTTAATGAGGAAATGTACTGCAGGCAAGGTTCCACTTCTTTTCTATTGCTTGTTTTGTCTCACCTTTGAATGAAAATGTTTGCACCCATATTCTTTTCGTCTCAGCCTGTAGCTTGCCCTTAAAAAGGATAGGACAACATTTGGCAGGCTCACCTGTTACTAGTTTTTACCCTTTCCTTGCCCTCTAGACTGCAAAGCAGATCACGTCTACTCTCACTTTAGCATCTTTCTTTTCAACCAATGCAGAAAGTGCTATCAAGTTGGGGTAAACATTTGCTGACTGAATCCCCTGTGTCCACCTGGTTTTTATTCAGTTGTGTTTTATTTGAAGAAGACCCTCTAGATGACTACAAAGAGAAGCATTTGTGATTCTCTGTAAGAATAAGCGCTTCTCTTTGGGGCAGTCTTGATGTTGTTTGTTCATTATGGGGTTCTTCCCGTTCCCATCACTATTAGCACTTTTCAACTGCTAATTCTTTCACTATCGGTACCCTCACAATGGCACTGACTTCTCTTTTGTATTTGGTAAGTGCTTTTTATTGGGGTAGTTTCAATTGACCAGTACTTCAGGAGACAATTGCCACGCTGAGTTCTTCATGCAATGTTCATTTAATCACAGTATTCAACACATTAAGATTACTTTAAATGGGAGCATTGATCGGTCCTATGTTCATAAGTGCTTCTCTTTTGGGTAGTTTTATTGAGGAAATGTACTGCAGGCAAGGTTCAACTACATTTCTTTTGCTTGTTTTTTCACACCTTTGAATGAAAATGTTTGCAGCCATATTCTTTGCGTCTCAGCCTCTAGCTTGCCCTTAAAAAGCATAAGACAACATTTGGCATGCTCACCTGTACGCAATTTTTTTTAATCATTTCCTTGCCCTCTAGACTGCAAAGCAGTTGACGTCTACTCTAACTTTAGAATCTTTCTTTTCAACCTATGGAGAAAGTGCTATCAAGTTGGGGTGAACGTTTGCTGACTGAATCTCCTGTGTCCACCTGGTTTTTATTCTGTTGTGTTTCATTTGAGGAAGACCCTCTAGATGACTACACAGAGAAGCATTTGTGTTTCTATGTAAGAATAAGTGCTTCTCTTTGGGGCAGTCTTGTTGGTGTTTGTTCATTGTGGGGTTCTTCCCTTTGCCATCGCTATTAGCACTTTTCAACTGCTAATTCTGTCACTATCGGTACCCTCACAATGGCATTGACTTGTCTGTTGTTTTTGGTAAGTGCTATTTGTTGGGGTAGTTTCAAGTGACCAGCGCTTCAGGAGATTTTTGCCACGCTGAGTTCTACATGAAAAAGTCATTTAATCACAGAATTCAACAAGTCAAGTCAAGTCACCTTTATTTATATAGCGCTTTGAACAATACAGATTGTGTCAAAGCACTTAACAGTATCAAATTGGAGGACAGAGTGTCAGTAATGTATAATAATAAGATTAAACACTCAATTTTCAGTTAAAGGCATTTCATTATTGAATTCAGAGATGTCATTGTCTAGCTCAGTTTAGTTTAAATAGTATCTATGAAATACAACACATTAAGATTACTCCAAATGGAACCATTGATTGGTCCTATGTTCATAAGTGCTTCTCTTTGGGGTAGTTTTATTGAGGAAATGTACTGCAGGCAAGGTTCAACTACATTTCTATTGCTTATTTTTTCACACCTTTGAATGAAAATGTTTGCAGCCATATTCTTTGCATCTCAGCCTGTAGCTTGCCCTTAAAAAGGATAAGACAATATTTGGCATGCTCAACTGTACGCAGTTTTTTTTAATCATTTCCTTGCGCTCTAGAATGCAAAGCAGTTGACGTCTACTCTAACTTTAGCATCTTTCTTTTCAACCAATGGAGAAAGTGCTATCAAGCTGGGGTGAACGTTTGCTGACTGAATCTCCTGTGTCCACCTGGTTTTTATTCAGTTGTGTTTCATTTGAGGAAGACCCTCTAGATGACTACAAAGAGAAGCATTTGTGATTCTATATAAGCATAAGTGCTTCTCTTTGGGGCATTCTTGTTGTTGTTTGTTCATTATGGAGTTCTTCCCTTTGCCATCACTATTAGAGATATTTGCCATGCTGAGTTCTACATGAAAAGGTCATTTAATCACAGAATTCAACACATTAAGATTGCTTCATATGGAACCATTGATTGATCCTATGTTCATAAGTGCTTCTCTTTGGGGTAGTTTTAATGAGGAAATGCACTGCAGGCAAGGTTTCACTTCTTTTCTATTGATTGTTTTGTCTCACCTTTGAATGAAAATGTTTGCACACATATTCTTTTCGTCTCAGCCTGTAGCTTGCCCTTAAAAAGGATAGGACAACATTTGGCATGCTCACCTGTACCCAGTTTTTTTTTCTTCATTTCCTTGTCCTCTAGACTGCAAAGCAGTTGACGTCTACTCTAACTTTAGCATCTTTCTTTTCAACCAATGGAGAAAGTGCTATCAAGTTGGGGTAAACGTTTGCTGACTGAATCCCCTTTGTCCTCCTGGTTTTTATTTAGGTGTGTTTCATTTGAAGAAGACCGTTTAGATGACTACAAAGAGAAGAATTTGTGATACAGTGTAAGAATAAGTGCTTCTCTTTGGGGCAGTCTTGTTGGTGTTTGTTCATCATGGGGTTCTCCCATTGCCATCACTACAGCAGTAAAACCATTGTAAACACAAGAGGGTGCTGTTTTAACCAAATTATTGGTTTGACACTCATTGTTTTTGTGCTCAGTGTGATTCTATCATGGATAGAATGACTCTACTTTTTTCAACATTCAGAAAACAGCCTAATAGTTGCATTTGCATGAATTGATTAAAATGTGTGAAAAGTCCACCCTTGCTCAATAATGCTGATGCGTTCCAAAGGTATTAACGCTGCAATCAAAGCTTAATGGCCTTTCAAAAAATACCCAAGTGCCAACGATCACAGCAAAGCCAAAGGTACATGGACAAGCTTATAATGGGTGCTGCAAACCAAACTGCTCAGATAAGCTCAACCTAAAAGCAGGCAGCATGCTCCTGATGTCTCTGCCTGCAAATGACCTCCACTAATGCTTTAGAGTTTCAGTCTTCAAAATGGACAAGATTTTCAACTGCTACTACTGTCACTATCGGTACCCTCACAACGGCACTGACTTCTCTGTTGTATTTGGTAAGTGCTTTTTCTTGGGGTAGTTTCAAGTGACCAGTGCTTCAGGAGACAATTGCCACGCTGACTTCTTCATGCAATGGTCATTTAATCACAGTATTCAACACATTAAGATTACTTCAGATGGGAGCATTGATCGGTCCTATGTTCATAAGTGCTTCTCTTTGGGGTAGTTTTAATGAGGAAATGTGCTGCAGGCAAGGTTTCACTTCTTTTCTATTGCTTGTTTTTTCTCACCTTTGAATGAAAATGTTTGCAACCATATTCTTTTCGTCTCAGGCTGTAGCTTGCCCTTAAAAAGGATAGGACAACATTTGGCATGCTCACCTGTACCCAGATTTTTTTTATTTCCTTGCCCTCTAGACTGCAAAGCAGTTGACGTCTACTCTAACTTTAGCATCTTTCTTTTCAACCAATGGAGAAAGTGCTATCAAGTTGGGGTAAACCTTTGCTGACTGAATCCCCTGTGTCCAACTGGTTTTTATTCCGTTGTGTTTCATTTGAAGAAGACCCTCTAGATGACTACAAAGAGAAGCATTTGTGATTCTATGTAAGAATAAGTGCTTCTCTTTGGGGCAGTCTTGTTGGTGTTTGATCATTATGGGGTTCTTCCCTTTGCCATCACTATTAGCACTTTTCAACTGCTAATTCTGTCACTATCGGTACCCTCACAATGGCACTGACTTGTCTGTTGTATTTGGTAAGTGCTATTAGTTGGGGTAGTTTCAAGTGACCAGCGCTTCAGGAGATATTTGTCACGATGAGTTCTACATGAAAAGGTAATTTAATCACAGAATTCAGCACCTTAACATAACTTCAGATTGAACCATTGATTGGTCCTATCTTCATAAGTGCTTCTCTTTGGGGTAGTTTTAATGAGGAAATGTACTGCAGGCAAGGTTCCACTTCTTTTCTATTGATCGTTTTGTCTCACCTTTGAATGAAAATGTTTGCAGCCATATTCTTTTCGTCTCAGACTGTAGCCTGCCCTTAAAAAGGATAGGACAACATTTGGCATGCTCACCTGTACGCAATTTTTTTTAATCATTTCCTTGCCCTCTAGACTGCAAAGCAGTTGACGTCTACTCTTACTTTAGCATCTTTCTTTTCAACCTATGGAGAAAGTGCTATCAAGTTGGGGTGAACGTTTGCTGACTGAATCTACTGTGTCCACCTGGTTTTTATTCTGTTGTGTTTCATTTGAGGAATACCCTCTAGATGACTACACAGAGAAGCATTTGTGTTTCTATGTAAGAATAAGTGCTTCTCTTTGGGGCAGTCTTGTTGGTGTTTGTTCATTGTGGGGTTCTTCCCTTTGCCATCTCTATTAGCACTTTTCAACTGCTAATTCTGTCACTATCGGTACCCTCACAATGGCACTGACTTGTCTGTTGTTTTTGGTCAGTGCTATTTGTTGGGGTAGTTTCAAGTGACCAGCGCTTCAGGAGATGTTTGCCACGCTGAGTTCTACATGAAAAAGTCATTTAATCACAGAATTCAACAAGTCAAGTCAAGTCACCTTTATTTATATAGCGCTTTGAACAATACAGATTGTGTCAAAGCACTTAACAGTATCAAATTGGAGGATAGAGTGTCAGTAATGTATAATAATAAGATGAAACACTAAATTTTCAGTTAAAGGCATTTCATTATTGAATTCAGAGATGTCATTGTCTAGCTCAGTTTAGTTTAAATAGTATCTATGAAATACAACACATTAAGATTACTCCAAATGGAACCATTGATTGGTCCTATGTTCATAAGTGCTTCTCTTTTGGGGTAGTTTTATTGAGGAAATGTACTGCAGGCAAGGTTCAACTACATTTCTTTTGCTTGTTTTTTCACACCTTTGAATGAAAATGTTTGCACACATATTCTTTTCGTCTCAGCCTGTAGCATACCCTTAAAAAGGATAGGACAACATTTGGCATGCTCACGTGTACCCAGTTTTTTTGATTTCCCTGTCCTCTAGACTGCAAAGCAGTTGACGTCTACTCTAACTTTAACATCTTTCTTTTCAACCAATGGAGAAAGTGCTATCAAGTTGGGGTAAATGTTTGCTGACTGAATCCCCTGTGTCCACCTGGTTTTTATTTAGTTGTGTTTCATTTGAGGAAGACCCTTTAGATGACTACAAAGAGAAGCATTTGTGATACAGTGTAAGAATAAGTGCTTCTCTTTGGGGCAGTCTTGTTGGTGTTTGTTCATCATGGGGTTCTCCCATTGCCATCACTACAGCAGTAAAACCATTGTAAACACAAGAGGGTGCTGTTTTAGCCACAGTATTGGTTTGACACTCATTGTTTTTGTGCTCAGTGTGATTCTATCATGGATAGAATGACTCTACTCTTTTCAACATTCAGAAAACAGCCTAATAGTTGCATTTGCATGAATTGATTAAAATGTGTGAAAAGTCCACCCTTGCTCAATCATGCTGAGGCGTTCCAAAGGTCTTAACGCTGCAATCAAAGCTTAATGGCCTTTCAAAAAATACCCAAGTGCCAACGATCACAGCAAAGCCAAAGGTATATGGACAAGCTTATAATGGGTGCTCCAAACCAAACTGCTCAGATAAGCTCAACCTAAAAGCAGGCAGCATGCTCCTGATGTCTCTGCCTGCAAATGACCTCCACTAATGCTTTAGAGTTTCAGTCTTCAAAATGGACAAGATTTTCAACTGGTACTACTGTCACTATCGGTACCCTCACAATGGCACTGACTTCTCTGTTGTATTTGGTAAGTGCTTTTTCTTGGGGTAGTTTCAAGTGACCAGTGCTTCAGGAGACAGTTGCCACGCTGAGTTCTTCATGCAATGGTCATTTAATCACAGTATTCAACACATTAAGATTACTTCAAATGGGAGCATTGATCGGTCCTATGTTCATAAGTGCTTCTCTTTGGGGTAGTTTTAATGAGGAAATGTACTGCAGGCAAGGTTACACTTCTTTTCTATTGCTTATTTTTTCTCACCTTTGAATGAAAATGTTTGCAACCATATTCTTTTCGTCTCAGGCTGTAGCTCGCCCTTAAAAAGGATAGGACAACATTTGGCATGCTCACCTGTACCCAGTTTTTTATTTTTTTATTTATTCATTTTTTTAAAATTCCTAACCCTCTAGACTGCAAAGCAGCTGACATCTACTCTAACTTAAGCATCTTTCTTTTCAATCAATCCCGAAAGTGCTATCAAGTTGGGGTAAACATTTGCTAACTTAATCCCGTGTCCACCTGGTTTTTATTCAGTTGTGTTTCATTTGAAGATGACCCTCTAGATGACTAAAAAGAGAAGCATTTGTGATTCTATGTAAGAATAAGTGATTTTCTTTGGGGCAGTCTTGTTGGTGTTTGTTCATCACTGGGTTCTCCCATTGCCATCAATTGCAAATTTTTGCAAATAACATAGAAAACAGCCTAATATTTGCATTTGCATGAATTGCTTAAAATGTGTGAAAAGTCCACCCTTGCTCAATAATACTGAAGCGTTTCAGTTTTATTAACGCTGCAATCAAACCTTAATTGCCTTTCAAAAACTTCACAAGTGCCAACGAGCACAGCAAAGCCAAAGGTGCATGGACAAGCTTATAATGGGTGCTGCAAACCAAACTGCTCAGATAAGCTCATGCTAAAAGCACGCAGCATGCTCCTGGTGTCTCTGTCTGCAAATGACCTCCACTAATGCTTCAGAGTTTCAGTCTTCAAAATGGATAAGATTTTCAACTGCTACTACTGTCACTATCGGTACCCTCACAATGGCACTGACTTGACTGTTGTATTTGGTAAGTGCTTTTTGTTGGGGTAGTTTCAAGTGACCAGTGCTTCAGGACACAATTGCCAAGCTGAGTTCTACATGCAATCGTCATTTAATCACAGTATTCAACACATTAAGATTACTTCAAATGGGAGCATTGATCAGTCCTATGTTCATAAGTGCTTCTCTTTGGGGCAGTTTTAATGAGGAAATGTACTGCAGGCAAGGTTCCACTACTTTTCTATTGCTTGTTTTTTCTCACCTTTAAACGAAAATGTTTGCACTCATATTCTTTGTGTCTCAGCCTGTAGCTTGCCCTTAAAAAGGGTAGGACAACATTTGGCATGCTCACCTGTACCCATTTTTTTTTCTTTTTCATTTCCTTGCCCTCTAGACTGCAAAGCAGTTGACGTCTACTCTAACTTTAGCATCTTTCTTTTCCACCAATGGAGTAAGTGCTGTCAAGTTGGGGTGAACGTTTGCTGACTGAATGTCCTGTGTCCACCTGGTTTTTATTCGGTTGTGTTTCATTTGAGGAAGACCCTCTAGATGAGTACAAAGAGAAGCATTTGTGTTTCTATGTAAGAATAAGTGCTTCTCTTTGGGGCAGTCTTGTTGGTGTTTGTTCATTATGGGGTTCTTCCCTTTGCCATCGCTATTAGCACTTTTCAACTGCTAATTCTGTCACTATCGGTACCCTCACAATGGCACTGACTTGTCTGTTGCATTTGGTAAGTGCTATTAGTAGGGGTAGTTTCAAGTGACCAGCGCTTCAGGAGATATTTGTCACGATGAGTTCTACATGAAAAGGTAATTTAATCACAGAATTCAGCACATTAAGATAACTTCAGATGGAACTATTGATTGGTCCTATGTTCATAAGTGCTTCTCTTTGGGGTTGTTTTAATGAGGAAATGTACTGCAGGCAAGGTTCCACTTCTTTTCTATTGCTTGTTTTGTCTCACCTTTGAATGAAAATGTTTGCAGCCATATTCTTTTCATCTCAGCTTGTAGCTTGCCCTTAAAAAGGATAGGACAACATTTGGGATGCTCACCTGTTTCTAGTTTTTTTTTAATCATTTCCTTGCCCTCTAGACTGCAATGCAGTTGACGTCTACTCTAACTTTAGCATCTTTCTTTTCAACCAACGGAGAAAGTGCTATCAAGTTAGGGTGAACGTTCGCTGACTGAATCTCCTGTGTCCACCTGGTTTTTAATCGGTTGTGTTTCATTTGAGGAAGACCCTCTAGATGTCTACAAAGAGAAGCATTTGTGTTTCTATGTAAGAATAAGTGCTTCTTTCTGGGGCAGTCTAGTTGGTGTTTGTTCATTATGGGGTTCTTCCTTTTGCCATCGCTATTAGCACTTTTCAACTGCTAATTCTGTCACTATCGGTACCCTCACAATGGCACTGACTTGTCTGTTGTGTTTGGTAAGTGCTATTAGTAGGGGTAGTTTCAAGTGACCAGCGCTTCAGGAGATATTTGTTACGATGAGTTCTATATGAAAAGGTAATTTAATCACAGAATTCAGCACATTAAGATAACTTCAGATGGAACCATTGATTGGTCCTATGTTCATAAGTGCTTCTCTTTTGGGTAGTTTTATTGAGGAAATGTACTGCAGGCAAGGTTCCACTTCTTTTCTATTGATTGTTTTGTCTCACCTTTGAATGAAAATGTTTGCACACATATTCTTTTCATCTCAGACTGTAGCTTGCCCTTAAAAAGGATAGGACAACATTTGGCATGCTCACCTGTTTCTAGTTTTTTTTTAATCATTTCCTTGCCCTCTAGACTGCAATGCAGTTGACGTCTACTCTAAGTTTAGCATCTTTCTTTTCAACCAATGGAGAAAGTGCTATCATGTTAGGGTGAACGTTCGCTGACTGAATCTCCTGTGTCCAGCTGGTTTTTATTCGGTTGTGTTTCATTTGAGGAAGACCCTCTAGATGACTACAAAGAGAAGAATTTGTGATACAGTGTAAGAATAAGTGCTTCTCTTTGGGGCAGTCTTGTTGGTGTTTGTTCATCATGGGGTTCTTCCCTTTGCCATCACTATTAGCACTTTTCAACTGCTAATTCTGTCACTATCGGTACCCTAACAATGGCACTGACTTGTCCGTTGTTTTTGGTAAGTGCTATTTGTTGGGGTAGTTTCAAGTGACCAGCGCTTCAGGAGATATTTGCCACGCTGAATTCTACAAGAAAAGGTCATTTAATCACAGAATTCAACACATTAAGATTACTCCAAATGGAACCATTGATTGGTCCTATGTTCATAAGTGCTTCTCTTTGGGGTAGTTTTATTGAGGAAATGTACTGCAGGCAAGGTTCAACTACATTTCTATTGCTTGTTTTTTCACACCTTTGAATGAAAATGTTTGCAGCCATATTCTTTGCGTCTCAGCCTGTAGCTTGCCCTTAAAAAGGATAAGACATTTGGCATGCTCACCTGTACCCATTTTTTTATCTTTTTCATTTCCTTGCCCTCTAGACTGCAAAGCAGTTGACGTCTACTCTAACTTTAGCATCTTTCTTTTCAACCAATGGAGAAAGTGCTATCAAGTTGGGGTAAACGTTTGCTGACTGAATCCCCTGTGTCCACCTGGTTTTTATTCCGTTGTGTTTCATTTGAAGAAGACCCTCTAGATGACTACAAAGAGAAGCATTTGTGATTCTATGTAAGAATAAGTGCTTCTCTTTGGGGCAGTCTTGTTGGTGTTTGTTCATTATGGGGTTCTTCCCTTTGCCATCACTATTAGCACTTTTCAACTGCTAATTCTGTCACTATCGGTACCCTAACAATGGCACTGACTTGTCTGTTGTTTTTGGTAAGTGCTATTTTTTGGGGTAGTTTCAAGTGACCAGCGCTTCAGGAGATATTTGCCACGGTGGGTTCTACATGAAAAGGTCATTTAATCACAGAATTCAACACATTAAGATTACTCCAAATGGAACCATTGATTGGTCCTATGTTCATAAGTGCTTCTCTTTGGGGTAGTTTTATTGAGGAAATGTACTGCAGGCAAGGTTCAACTACATTTCTTTTGCTTGTTTTTTCACACCTTTGAATGAAAATGTTTGCACACATATTCTTTTCGTCTCAGCCTGTAGCATACCCTTAAAAAGGATAGGACAACATTTGGCATGCTCACGTGTACCCAGTTTTTTTGATTTCCCTGTCCTCTAGACTGCAAAGCAGTTGACGTCTACTCTAACTTTAACATCTTTCTTTTCAACCAATGGAGAAAGTGCTATCAAGTTGGGGTAAACGTTTGCTGACTGAATCCCCTGTGTCCACCTGGTTTTTATTTAGTTGTGTTTCATTTGAGGAAGACCCTTTAGATGACTACAAAGAGAAGCATTTGTGATACAGTGTAAGAATAAGTGCTTCTCTTTGGGGCAGTCTTGTTGGTGTTTGTTCATCATGGGGTTCTCCCATTGCCATCACTACAGCAGTAAAACCATTGTAAACACAAGAGGGTGCTGTTTTAACCAAAGTATTGGTTTGACACTCATTGTTTTTGTGCTCAGTGTGATTCTATCATGGATAGAATGACTCTATTCTTTTCAACATTCAGAAAACAGCCTAATAGTTGCATTTGCATGAATTGATTAAAATGTGTGAAAAGTCCACCCTTGCTCAATCATGCTGATGCGTTCCAAAGGTCTTAACCCTGCAATCAAACCTTAATGGCCTTTCAAATAATACCCAAGTGCCAACGATCACAGCAAAGCCAAAGGTACATGGACAAGCTTATAATGGGTGCTCCAAACCAAACTGCTCAGATAAGCTCAACCTAAAAGCAGGCAGCATGCTCCTGATGTCTCTGCCTGCAAATGACCTCCACTAATGCTTTAGAGTTTCAGTCTTCAAAATGGACAAGATTTTCAACTGGTACTACTGTCACTATCGGTACCCTCACAATGGCACTGACTTCTCTGTTGTATTTGGTAAGTGCTTTTTCTTGGGGTAGTTTCAAGTGACCAGTGCTTCAGGAGACAGTTGCCACGCTGAGTTCTTCATGCAATGGTCATTTAATCACAGTATTCAACACATTAAGATTACTTCAAATGGGAGCATTGATCGGTCCTATGTTCATAAGTGCTTCTCTTTGGGGTAGTTTTAAAGAGGAAATGTACTGCAGGCAAGGTTTCACTTCTTTTCTATTGCTTGTTTTTTCTCACCTTTGAATAAAAATGTTTGCAACCATATTCTTTTCGTCTCAGGCTGTAGCTTGACCTTAAAAAGGATAGGACAACATTTGGCATGCTCACCTGTACCCAGTTTTTTTTCATTTCCTTGCCCTTTGACTACAAAGCAGTTCACGTCTACTCTAACTTTAGCATCTTTCATTTCAACCAATGCAGAAAGTGCTATCAAGTTAGGGTAAACGTTTGCTGACTGAATCCCCTGTGTCCTCCTGGTTTTTATTTAGTTGTGTTTCATTTGAAGAAGACCCTCTAGATGACTACAAAGAGAAGCATTTGTGATTCTATGTAAGAATAAGTGCTTCTCTTTGGGGCAGTCTTGTTGGTGTTTGTTCATTATGGGGTTCTTCCCTTTGCCATCGCTATTAGCACTTTTCAACTGCTAATTCTGTCACTATCGGTACCCTAACAATGGCACTGACTTGTCCGTTGTTTTTGGTAAGTGCTATTTGTTGGGGTAGTTTCAAGTGACCAGCGCTTCAGGAGATATTTGCCACGCTGAATTCTACAAGAAAAGGTCATTTAATCACAGAATTCAACACATTAAGATTACTCCAAATGGAACCATTGATTGGTCCTATGTTCATAAGTGCTTCTCTTTGGGGTAGTTTTATTGAGGAAATGTACTGCAGGCAAGGTTCAACTACATTTCTATTGCTTGTTTTTTCACACCTTTGAATGAAAATGTTTGCAGCCATATTCTTTGCGTCTCAGCCTGTAGCTTGCCCTTAAAAAGGATAAGACATTTGGCATGCTCACCTGTACCCATTTTTTTATCTTTTTCATTTCCTTGCCCTCTAGACTGCAAAGCAGTTGACGTCTACTCTAACTTTAGCATCTTTGTTTTCAACCAATGGAGAAAGTGCTATCAAGTTGGGGTAAACGTTTGCTGACTGAATCCCCTGTGTCCACCTGGTTTTTATTCCGTTATGTTTCATTTGAAGAAGACCCTCTAGATGACCTCAAAGAGAAGCATTTGTGATTCTATGTAAGAATAAGTGCTTCTCTTTGGGGCAGTCTTGTTGGTGTTTGTTCATTATGGGGTTCTTCCCTTTGCCATCACTATTAGCACTTTTCAACTGCTAATTCTGTCACTATCGGTACCCTCACAATGGCACTAACTTGTCTGTGGTATCTGGTAAGTGCTATTTGTTGGGGTAGTTTCAAGTGACCAGCGCTTCAGGAGATATTTGTCACGCTGAGTTCTACATGAAAAGGTCATTTAATCACAGAATTCAACACATTAAGATTGCTTCAGATGGAACCATTGATTGGTCCTATGTTCATAAGTGCTTCTCTTTGGGGTAGTTTTATTGAGGAAATGTACTGCAGGCAAGGTTCAACTACATTTCTTTTGCTTGTTTTTTCACACCTTTGAATGAAAATGTTTGCACACATATTCTTTTCGTCTCAGCCTGTAGCATACCCTTAAAAAGGATAGGACAACATTTGGCATGCTCACGTGTACCCAGTTTTTTTGATTTCCCTGTCCTCTAGACTGCAAAGCAGTTGATGTCTACTCTAACTTTAACATCTTTCTTTTCAACCAATGGAGAAAGTGCTATCAAGTTGGGGTAAACGTTTGCTGACTGAATCCCCTGTGTCCACCTGGTTTTTATTTAGTTGTGTTTCATTTGAGGAAGACCCTTTAGATGACTACAAAGAGAAGCATTTGTGATACAGTGTAAGAATAAGTGCTTCTCTTTGGGGCAGTCTTGTTGGTGTTTGTTCATCATGGGGTTCTCCCATTGCCATCACTACAGGAGTAAAACCATTGTAAACACAAGAGGGTGCTGTTTTAGCCAAAGTTTTGGTTTGACACTCATTGTTTTTGTGCTCAGTGTGATTCTATCATGGATAGAATGACTCTACTCTTTTCAACATTCAGAAAACAGCCTAATAGTTGCATTTGCATGAATTGATTAAAATGTGTGAAAAGTCCACCCTTGCTCAATCATGCTGAGGCGTTCCAAAGGTCTTAACGCTGCAATCAAAGCTTAATGGCCTTTCAAAAAACGATCACAGCAAAGCCAAAGGTACATGGACAAGCTTATAATGGGTGCTCCAAACCAAACTGCTCAGATAAGCTCAACCTAAAAGCAGGCAGCATGCTCCTGATGTCTCTGCCTGCAAATGACCTCCACTAATGCTTTAGAGTTTCAGTCTTCAAAATGGACAAGATTTTCAACTGGTACTACTGTCACTATCGGTACCCTCACAATGGCACTGACTTCTCTGTTGTATTTGGTAAGTGCTTTTTCTTGGGGTAGTTTCAAGTGACCAGTGCTTCAGGAGACAGTTGCCACGCTGAGTTCTTCATGCAATGGTCATTTAATCACAGTATTCAACACATTAAGATTACTTCAAATGGGAGCATTGATCGGTCCTATGTTCATAAGTGCTTCTCTTTGGGGTAGTTTTAATGAGGAAATGTACTGCAGGCAAGGTTTCACTTCTTTTCTATTGCTTGTTTTTTCTCACCTTTGAATGAAAATGTTTGCAACCATATTCTTTTCGTCTCAGGCTGTAGCTTGCACTTAAAAAGGATAGGACAACATTTGGCATGCTCACCTGTACCCAGTTTTTTTTTCATTTCCTTGCCCTTTGACTACAAAGCAGTTCACGTCTACTCTAACTTTAGCATCTTTCTTTTCAACCAATGCAGAAAGTGCTATCAAGTTAGGGTAAACATTTGCTGACTGAATCCCCTGTGTCCACCTGGTTTTTATTCCGTTGTGTTTCATTTGAAGAAGACCCTCTAGATGACTACAATGAGAAGCATTTGTGATTCTATGTAAGAATAAGTGCTTCTCTTTGGGGCAGTCTTGTTGGTGTTTGTTCATTATGGGGTTCTTCCCTTTGCCATCGCTATTAGCACTTTTCAACTGCTAATTCTGTCATTATCGGTACCCTAACAATGGCACTGACTTGTCTGTTGTGTTTGGTAAGTGCAATTTTTTGGGGTAGTTTCAAGTGACCAGCGATTCAGGAGATATTTGCCACGCTGGGTTTTACATGAAAAGGTCATTTAATCACAGAATTCAACACATTAAGATTACTCCAAATGGAACCATTGATTGGTCCTATGTTCATAAGTGCTTCTCTTTGGGGTAGTTTTATTGAGGAAATGTACTGCAGGCAAGGTTCAACTACATTTCTTTTGCTTGTTTTTTCACACCTTTGAATGAAAATGTTTGCACACATATTCTTTTCATCTCAGCCTGTAGCATACCCTTAAAAAGGATAGGACAACATTTGGCATGCTCACGTGTACCCAGTTTTTTTGATTTCCCTGTCCTCTAGACTGCAAAGCAGTTGACGTCTACTCTAACTTTAACATCTTTCTTTTCAACCAATGGAGAAAGTGCTATCAAGTTGGGGTAAACGTTTGCTGACTGAATCCCCTGTGTCCACCTGGTTTTTTATATAGTTGTGTTTCATTTGAGGAAGACCCTTTAGATGACTACAAAGAGAAGCATTTGTGATACAGTGTAAGAATAAGTGCTTCTCTTTGGGGCAGTCTTGTTGGTGTTTGTTCATCATGGGGTTCTCCCATTGCCATCACTACAGCAGTAAAACCATTGTAAACACAAGAGGGTGCTGTTTCAGCCAAAGTTTTGGTTTGACACTCATTGTTTTTGTGCTCAGTGTGATTCTATCATGGATAGAATGACTCTACTCTTTTCAACATTCAGAAAACAGCCTAATAGTTGCATTTGCATGAATTGATTAAAATGTGTGAAAAGTCCACCCTTGCTCAATCATGCTGAGGCGTTCCAAAGGTCTTAACGCTGCAATCAAAGCTTAATGGCCTTTCAAAAAATACCCAAGTGCCAACGATCACAGCAAAGCCAAAGGTACATGGACAAGCTTATAATGGGTGCTCCAAACCAAACTGCTCAGATAAGCTCAACCTAAAAGCAGGCAGCAAGCTCCTGATGTCTCTGCCTGCAAATGACCTCCACTAATGCTTTAGAGTTTCAGTCTTCAAAATGGACAAGATTTTCAACTGGTACTACTGTCACTATCGGTACCCTCACAATGGCACTGACTTCTCTGTTGTATTTGGTAAGTGCTTTTTCTTGGGGTAGTTTCAAGTGACCAGTGCTTAAGGAGACAGTTGCCACGCTGAGTTCTTCATGCAATGGTCATTTAATCACAGTATTCAAAACATTAAGATTACTTCAAATGGGAGCATTGATCGGCCCTATGTTCATAAGTGCTGCTCTTTGGGGTAGTTTTAAAGAGGAAATGTACTGCAGGCAAGGTTTCACTTCTTTTCTATTGCTTGTTTTTTCTCACCTTTGAATGAAAATGTTTGCAACCATATTCTTTTCGTCTCAGGCTGTAGCTTGCCCTTAAAAAGGATAGGACAACATTTGGCATGCTCACCTGTACCCAGTTTTTTTCCATTTCCTTGCCCTTTGACTACAAAGCAGTTCACGTCTACTCTAACTTTAGCATCTTTCTTTTCAACCAATGCAGAAAGTGCTATCAAGTTAGGGTAAACATTTGCTGACTGAATCCCCTGTGTCCACCTGGTTTTTATTCCGTTGTGTTTCATTTGAAGAAGACCCTCTAGATGACTACAAAGAGAAGCATTTGTGATTCTATATAAGCATAAGTGCTTCTCTTTGGGGCATTCTTGTTGGTGCTTGTTCATTATGGGGTTCTTCCCTTTGCCATTACTATTAGCACTTTTCAACTGCTAATTCTGTCACTATCGGTACCCTCACAATGGCACTAACTTGTCTGTGGTATTTGGTAAGTGTTATTTGTTGGGGTAGTTTCAAGTGACCAGCGCTTCAGGAGATATTTGTCACGCTGAGTTCTACATGAAAAGGTCATTTAATCACAGAATTCAACACATTAAGATTGCTGCAGATGGAACCATTGATTGATCCTATGTTCATAAGTGCTTCTCTTTTGGGTAGTTTTAATGAGGAAATGTACTGCAGGCAAGGTTCAACTACATTTCTTTTGCTTGTTTTTTCACACCTTTGAATGAAAATGTTTGCACATATATTCTTTTCGTCTCAGCCTGTAGCATACCCTTAAAAAGGATAGGACAACATTTGGCATGCTCACGTGTACCCAGTTTTTTTGATTTCCCTGTCCTCTAGACTGCAAAGCAGTTGACGTCTACTCTAACTTTAACATCTTTCTTTTCAACCAATGGAGAAAGTGCTATCAAGTTGGGGTAAACGTTTGCTGACTGAATCCCCTGTGTCCACTTGGTTTTTATTTAGTTGTGTTTCATTTGAGGAAGACCCTTTAGATGACTACAAAGAGAAGCATTTGTGATACAGTGTAAGAATAAGTGCTTCTCTTTGGGGCAGTCTTGTTGGTGTTTGTTAAACATGGGGTTCTTCCCTTTGCCATCACTATTAGCACTTTTCAACTGCTAATTCTGTCACTATCGGTACCCTCACAATGGCACTGACTTGTCTGTTGTTTTTGGTAAGTGCTATTAGTTGGGGTAGTTTCAAGTGACCAGCGCTTCAGGAGATATTTGCCACGCTGAGTTCTACATGAAAAGGTCATTTAATCACAGAATTCAACAAGTCAAGTGAAGTCACCTTTATTTATATAGCACTTTAAACAATACAGAATGTGTCAAAGCACTTAACAGTATCAAATTGGAGGATAGAGTGTCAGTAATGTATAATAATAAGATTAAACACTCAATTTTCAGTTAAAGGCATTTCATTATTGAATTCAGAGATGTCATTGTCTAGCTCAGTTTAGTTTAAATAGTATCTATGAAATACAACACATTAAGATTACTCCAAATGGAACCAATGATTGGTCCTATGTTCATAAGTGCTTCTATTTGGTGTAGTTTTATTGAGGAAATGTACTGCAGGCAAGGTTCCACTTCTTTTCTATTGCTTGTTTTGTCTCACCTTTGAATGAAAATGTTTGCAGCCATATTCTTTTCATCTCAGCTTGTAGCTTGCCCTTAAAAAGGATAGGACAACATTTGGCATACTCACCTGTACGCAATTTTTTTTAATCATTTCCTTGCCCTCTAGACTGCAAAGCAGTTGACGTCTACTCTAACTTTAGCATCTTTCTTTTCAACCAATGGAGAAAGTGCTATCAAGTTGGGGTGAACGTTTGCTGACTGAATCTCCTGTGTCCACCTGGTTTTTATTCGGTTGTGTTTCATTTGAGGAAGACCATCTAGATGACTACAAAGAGAAGCATTTTTTGTTTCTATGTAAGAATAAGTGCTTCTCTTTGGGGCAGTCTTGTTGGTGTTTGTTCATTACGGGGTTCTTCCCTTTGCCATCGCTATTAGCACTTTTCAACTGCTAATTCTGTCACTGTCGGTACCCTCACAATGGCACTGACTTGTCTGTTGTATTTGGTAAGTGCTATTAGTAGGGGTAGTTTCAAGTGACCAGCGCTTCAGGAGATATTTGTCATGATGAGTTCTACATGAAAAGGTAATTTAATCACAGAATTCAGCACATTAAGATAACTTCAGATGGAACCATTGATTGGTCCTATGTTCATAAGTGCTTCTCTTTGGGGTAGCTTTATTGAGGAAATGTACTGCAGGCAAGGTTCCACTTCTTTTCTATTGCTTGTTTTGTCTCACCTTTGAATGAAAATGTTTGCAGCCATATTCTTTTCATCTCAGCTTGTAGCTTGCCCTTAAAAAGGATAGGACAACATTTGGGATGCTCACCTGTTTCTAGTTTTTTTTTTTTATCATTTCCTTGCCCTCTAGACTGCAATGCAGTTGACGTCTACTCTAACTTTAGCATCTTTCTTTTCAACCAATGGAGAAAGTGCTATCAAGTTGGGGTGAACGTTTGCTGACTGAATCTCCTGTGTCCACCTGGTTTTTATTCGGTTGTGTTTCATTTGAGGAAGACCATCTAGATGACTACAAAGAGAAGCATTTGTGTTTCTATGTAAGAATAAGTGCTTCTCTTTGGGGCAGTCTTGTTGGTGTTTGTTCATTACGGGGTTCTTCCCTTTGCCATCACTATTAGCACTTTTCAACTGCTAATTCTGTCACTGTCGGTACCCTAACAATGGCACTGACTTGTCTGTTGTTTTTGGTAAGTGCTATTTGTTGGGGTAGTTTCAAGTGACCAGCGCTTCAGGAGATATTTGCCACGCTGAGTTCTACATGAAAAGGTCATTTAATCACAGAATTCAACAAGTCAAGTGAAGTCACCTTTATTTATATAGCACTTTTAACAATACAGAATGTGTCAAAGCACTTAACAGTATCAAATTGGAGGATAGAGTGTCAGTAATGTATAATAATAAGATTAAACACTCAATTTTCAGTTAAAGGCATTTCATTATTGAATTCAGAGATGTCATTGTCTAGCTCAGTTTAGTTTAAATAGTATCTATGAAATACAACACATTAAGATTACTCCAAATGGAACCATTGATTGGTCCTATGTTCATAAGTGCTTCTCTTTGGGGTAGTTTTATTGAGGAAATGTACTGCAGGCAAGGTTCAACTACATTTCTATTGCTTGTTTTTTCACACCTTTGAATTAAAATGTTTGCAGCCATATTCTTTGCGTCTCAGCCTGTAGCTTGCCCTTAAAAACGATAAGACAACATTTGGCATTCTCACCTGTACGCAGTTTTTTTTAATCATTTCCTTGCCCTCTAGACTGCAATGCAGTTGACGTCTACTCTAACTTTAGCATCTTTCTTTTCAACCAATGGAGAAAGTGCTATCAAGTTAGGGTGAACGTTCGCTGACTGAATCTCCTGTGTCCACCTGGTTTTTATTCGGTTGTGTTTCATTTGAGGAAGACCCTCTAGATGACTACAAAGAGAAGCATTTGTGTTTCTATGTAAGAATAAGTGCTTCTCTTTGGGGCAGTCTAGTTGGTGTTTGTTCATTATGGGGTTCTTCCCTTTGCCATCGCTATTAGCACTTTTCAACTGCTAATTCTGTCACTATCGGTACCCTCACAATGGCACTGACTTGTCTGTTGTATTTGGTAAGTGCTATTAGTAGGGGTAGTTTCAAGTGACCGGCGCTTCAGGAGATATTTGTCACGATGAGTTCTACATGAAAAGGTAATTTAATCACAGAATTCAGCACATTAAGATAACTTCAGATGGAACCATTGATTGGTCCTATGTTCATAAGTGCTTCTCTTTGGGGTTGTTTTAATGAGGAAATGTACTGCAGGCAAGGTTCCACTTCTTTTCTATTGATTGTTTTGTCTCACCTTTGAATGAAAATGTTTGCACACATATTCTTTTCGTCTCTGACTGTAGCTTGCCCTTAAAAAGGATAGGACAACATTTGGCATGCTCACCTGTTACTAGTTTTTACCCTTTCCTTGCCCTCTAGACTGCAAAGCAGTTCACGTCTACTCTAACTTTAGCATCATTCTTTTCAACCAATGCAGAAAGTGCTATCAAGTTGGGGTAAACATTTGCTGACCGAATCCCCTGTGTTCACCTGGTTTTTATTCAGTTGTGTTTTATTTGAAGAAGACCCTCTAGATGACTACAAAGAAAAGCATTTGTTATTCTATGTAAGAATAAGTGCTTCTCGCTTGGGGCAGTCTTGATGTTGTTTGTTCATTATGGGGTTCTTCCCTTTCCCATCGCTATTAGCACTTTTCAACTGCTAATTCTGTCACTATCGGTACCCTCACAATGGCACTGACTTGTCTGTTGTTTTTGGTAAGTGCTATTTGTTGGGGTAGTTTCAAGTGACCAGCGCTTCAGGAGATATTTGCCACGCTGAGTTCTACATGAAAAGGTCATTTAATCACAGAATTCAACAAGTCAAGTCAAGTCACCTTTATTTATATAGCGCTTTTAACAATACAGAATGTGTCAAAGCACTTAACAGTATCAAATTGGAGGATAGAGTGTCAGTAATGTATAATAATAAGATTAAACACTCAATTTTCAGTTAAAGGCATTTCATTATTGAATTCAGAGATGTCATTGTCTAGCTCAGTTTAGTTTAAATAGTATCTATGAAATACAACACATTAAGATTACTCCAAATAGAACCATTGATTAGTCCTATGTTCATAAGTGCTTCTCTTTGGGGTAGTTTTATTGAGGAAATGTACTGCAGGCAAGGTTCAACTACATTTCTATTGCTTGTTTTTTCACACCTTTGAATGAAAATGTTTGCAGCCATATTCTTTGCGTCTCAGCCTGTAGCTTGCTCTTAAAAACGATAAGACAACATTTGGCATGCTCACCTGCACGCAGTTTTTTTTAATCATTTCCTTGCCCTCTAGACTGCAAAGCAGTTGACGTCTACTCTAACTTTAGCATCTTTCTTTTCAACCAATGGAGAAAGTGCTATCAAGTTGGGGTGAACATTTGCTGACTGAATCTCCTGTGTCCACCTGGTTTTTATTCGGTTGTGTTTCATTTGAGGAAGACCATCTAGATGACTACAAAGAGAAGCATTTGTGTTTCTATGTAAGAATAAGTGCTTCTCTTTGGGGCAGTCTAGTTGGTGTTTGTTCATTATGGGGTTCTTCCCTTTGCCATCGCTATTAGCACTTTTCAACTGCTAATTCTGTCACTATCGGTACCCTCACAATGGCACTGACTTGTCTGTTGTATTTGGTAAGTGCTATTAGTTGGGGTAGTTTCAAGTGACCAGCGCTTCAGGAGATATTTGTAACGATGAGTTCAACATGAAAAGGTAATTTAATCACAGAATTCAGCACCTTAACATAACTTCAGATGGAACCATTGATTGTTCCTATGTTCATAAGTGCTTCTCTTTGGGGTAGCTTTATTGAGGAAATGTACTGCAGGCAAGGTTCCACTTCTTTTCTATTGATTGTTTTGTCTCACCTTTGAATGAAAATGTTTGCACACATATTCTTTTCGTCTCAGACTGTAGCTTGCCCTTAAAAAGGATAGGACAACATTTGGCATGCTCACCTGTTACTAGTTTTTACCCTTTCCTTGCCCTCTAGACTGCAAAGCAGTTCACGTCTACTCTAACTTTAGCATCTTTCTTTTCAACCAATGGAGAAAGTGCTATCAAGTTGGGGTAAACGTTTGCTGACTGAATCCCCTGTGTCCACCTGATTTTTATTCCTTTGTGTTTCATTTGAAGAAGACCCTCTAGATGACTACAAAGAGAAGCATTTGTGATTCTATGTAAGAATAAGTGCTTCTCTTTGGGGCAGTCTTGTTGGTGTTTGTTCATTATGGGGTTCTTCCCTTTGCCATCACTGTTAGCACTTTTCAACTGCTAATTCTGTCACTATCGGTACCCTAACAATGGCACTGACTTGTCTGTTGTTTTTTGGTAAGTGCTATTTTTTGGGGTAGTTTCAAGTGACCAGCGCTTCAGGAGATATTTGCCACGCTGGGTTTTACATGAAAAGGTCATTTAATCACAGAATTCAACACATTAAGATTACTCCAAATGGAACCATTGATTGGTCCTATGTTCATAAGTGCTTCTCTTTGGGGTAGTTTTATTGAGGAAATGTACTGCAGGCAAGGTTCAACTACATTTCTTTTGCTTGTTTTTTCACACCTTTGAATGAAAATGTTTGCACACATATTCTTTTCGTCTCAGGCTGTAGCTTGACCTTAAAAAGGATAGGACAACATTTGGCATGCTCACCTGTACCCAGTTTTTTTTCATTTCCTTGCCCTTTGACTACAAAGCAGTTCACGTCTACTCTAACTTTAGCATCTTTCTTTTCAACCAATGCAGAAAGTGCTATCAAGTTAGGGTAAACATTTGCTGACTGAATCCCCTGTGTCCACCTGGTTTTTATTCCGTTGTGTTTCATTTGAAGAAGACCCTCTAGATGACTACAAAGAGAAGCATTTGTGATTCTATGTAAGAATAAGTGCTTCTCTTTGGGGCAGTCTTGTTGGTGTTTGTTTATTATGGGGTTCTTCCCTTTGCCATCGCTATTAGCACTTTTCAACTGCTAATTCTGTCACTATCGGTACCCTAACAATGGCACTGACTTGTCCATTGTTTTTGGTAAGTGCTATTTGTTGGGGTAGTTTCAAGTGACCAGCGCTTCAGGAGATATTTGCCACGCTGAATTCTACAAGAAAAGGTCATTTAATCACAGAATTCAACACATTAAGATTACTCCAAATGGAACCATTGATTGGTCCTATGTTCATAAGTGCTTCTCTTTGGGGTAGTTTTATTGAGGAAATGTACTGCAGGCAAGGTTCAACTACATTTCTTTTGCTTGTTTTTTCACACCTTTGAATGAAAATGTTTGCAGCCATATTCTTTGCGTCTCAGCCTGTAGCTTGCCCTTAAAAAGGATAAGACATTTGGCATGCTCACCTGTACCCATTTTTTTATCTTTTTCATTTCCTTGCCCTCTAGACTGCAAAGCAGTTGACGTCTACTCTAACTTTAGCATCTTTCTTTTCAAACAATGGAGAAAGTGCTATCAAGTTAGGGTAAACGTTTGCTGACTGAATCCCCTGTGTCCACCTGGTTTTTATTCCGTTGTGTTTCATTTGAAGAAGACCCTCTAGATGACTACAAAGAGAAGCATTTGTGATTCTATGTAAGAATAAGTGCTTCTCTTTGGGGCAGTCTTGTTGGTGTTTGTTCATTATGGGGTTCTTCCCTTTGCCATCACTATTAGCACTTTTCAACTGCTAATTCTGTCACTATCGGTACCCTAACAATGGCACTGACTTGTCTGTTGTTTTTGGTAAGTGCTATTTTTTGGGGTAGTTTCAAGTGACCAGCGCTTCAGGAGATATTTGCCACGCTGGGTTCTACATGAAAAGGTCATTTAATCACAGAATTCAACACATTAAGATTACTCCAAATGGAACCATTGATTGGTCCTATGTTCATAAGTGCTTCTCTTTGGGGTAGTTTTATTGAGGAAATGTACTGCAGGCAAGGTTCAACTACATTTCTTTTGCTTGTTTTTTCACACCTTTGAATGAAAATGTTTGCACACATATTCTTTTCGTCTCAGCCTGTAGCATACCCTTAAAAAGGATAGGACAACATTTGGCATGCTCACGTGTACCCAGTTTTTTTGATTTCCCTGTCCTCTAGACTGCAAAGCAGTTGACGTCTACTCTAACTTTAACATCTTTCTTTTCAACCAATGGAGAAAGTGCTATCAAGTTGGGGTAAACGTTTGCTGACTGAATCCCCTGTGTCCACCTGGTTTTTATTTAGTTGTGTTTCATTTGAGGAAGACCCTTTAGATGACTACAAAGAGAAGCATTTGTGATACAGTGTAAGAATAAGTGCTTCTCTTTGGGGCAGTCTTGTTGGTGTTTGTTCATCATGGGGTTCTCCCATTGCCATCACTACAGCAGTAAAACCATTGTAAACACAAGAGGGTGCTGTTTTAACCAAAGTATTGGTTTGACACTCATTGTTTTTGTGCTCAGTGTGATTCTATCATGGATAGAATGACTCTACTCTTTTCAGCATTCAGAAAACAGCCTAATAGTTGCATTTGCATGAATTGATTAAAATGTGTGAAAAGTCCACCCTTGCTCAATCATGCTGATGCGTTCCAAAGGTCTTAACCCTGCAATCAAAGCTTAATGGCCTTTCAAATTCTACCCAAGTGCCAACGATCACAGCAAAGCCAAAGGTACATGGACAAGCTTATAATGGGTGCTCCAAATCAAACTGCTCAGATAAGCTCAACCTAAAAGCAGGCAGCATGCTCCTGATGTCTCTGCCTGCAAATGACCTCTAATGCTTTAGAGTTTCACTAATGCTTTAGAGTTTCAGTCTTCAAAATGGACAAGATTTTCAACTGGTACTACTGTCACTATCGGTACCCTCACAATGGCACTGACTTCTCTGTTGTATTTGGTAAGTGCTTTTTCTTGGGGTAGTTTCAAGTGACCAGTGCTTCAGGAGACAGTTGCCACGCTGACTTCTTCATGCAATGGTCATTTAATCACAGTATTCAACACATTAAGATTACTTCAAATGGGAGCATTGATCGGTCCTATGTTCATAAGTGCTTCTCTTTGGGGTAGTTTTAAAGAGGAAATGTACTGCAGGCAAGGTTTCACTTCTTTTCTATTGCTTGTTTTTTCTCACCTTTGAATGAAAATGTTTGCAACCATATTCTTTTCGTCTCAGGCTGTAGCTTGACCTTAAAAAGGATAGGACAACATTTGGCATGCTCACCTGTACCCAGTTTTTTTTCATTTCCTTGCCCTTTGACTACAAAGCAGTTCACGTCTACTCTAACTTTAGCATCTTTCTTTTCAACCAATGCAGAAAGTGCTATCAAGTTAGGGTAAACATTTGCTGACTGAATCCCCTGTGTCCACCTGGTTTTTATTCCGTTGTGTTTCATTTGAAGAAGACCCTCTAGATGACTACAAAGAGAAGCATTTGTGATTCTATGTAAGAATAAGTGCTTCTCTTTGGGGCAGTCTTGTTGGTGTTTGTTCATTATGGGGTTCTTCCCTTTGCCATCGCTATTAGCACTTTTCAACTGCTAATTCTGTCACTATCGGTACCCTAACAATGGCACTGACTTGTCCGTTGTTTTTGGTAAGTGCTATTTGTTGGGGTAGTTTCAAGTGACCAGCGCTTCAGGAGATATTTGCCACGCTGAATTCTACAAGAAAAGGTCATTTAATCACAGAATTCAACACATTAAGATTACTCCAAATGGAACCATTGATTGGTCCTATGTTCATAAGTGCTTCTCTTTGGGGTAGTTTTATTGAGGAAATGTACTGCAGGCAAGGTTCAACTACATTTCTATTGCTTGTTTTTTCACACCTTTGAATGAAAATGTTTGCAGCCATATTCTTTGCGTCTCAGCCTGTAGCTTGCCCTTAAAAAGGATAAGACATTTGGCATGCTCACCTGTACCCAGTTTTTTTATCTTTTTCATTTCCTTGCCCTCTAGACTGCAAAGCAGTTGACGTCTACTCTAACTTTAGCATCTTTGTTTTCAACCAATGGAGAAAGTGCTATCAAGTTGGGGTAAACGTTTGCTGACTGAATCCCCTGTGTCCACCTGGTTTTTATTCCGTTGTGTTTCATTTGAAGAAGACCCTCTAGATGACTACAAAGAGAAGCATTTGTGATTCTATGTAAGAATAAGTGCTTCTCTTTGGGGCAGTCTTGTTGGTGTTTGTTCATTATGGGGTTCTTCCCTTTGCCATCACTATTAGCACTTTTCAACTGCTAATTCTGTCACTATCGGTACCCTAACAATGGCACTGACTTGTCTGTTGTTTTTGGTAAGTGCTATTTTTTGGGGTATTTTCAAGTGACCAGAGCTTCAGGAGATATTTGCCACTCTGGGTTTTACATGAAAAGGTCATTTAATCACAGAATTCAACACATTAAGATTACTCCAAATGGAACCATTGATTGGTCCTATGTTCATAAGTGCTTCTCTTTGGGGTAGTTTTAATGAGGAAATGTACTGCAGGCAAGGTTTCACTTCTTTTCTATTGCTTGTTTTTTCTCACCTTTGAATGAAAATGTTTGCAACCATATTCTTTTCGTCTCAGGCTGTAGCTTGCCCTTAAAAAGGATAGGACAACATTTGGCATGCTCACCTGTACCCAGTTTTTTTTTCATTTCCTTGCCCTCTAGACTGCAAAGCAGTTGACGTCTACTTTAACTTTAGCATCTTTCTTTTCAACCAATGGAGAAAGTGCTATCAAGTTGGGGTAAACGTTTGCTGACTGAATCCCCTGTGTCCACCTGGTTTTTATTTAGTTGTGTTTCATTTGAGGAAGACCCTTTAGATGACTACAAAGAGAAGCATTTGTGATACAGTGTAAGAATAAGTGCTTCTCTTTGGGGCAGTCTTGTTGGTGTTTGTTCAACATGGGGTTCTCCCATTGCCATCACTACAGCAGTAAAACCATAGTAAACACAAGAGGGTGCTGTTTTAGCCAAAGTATTGGTTTGACACTCATTGTTTTTGTGCTCAGTGTGATTCTATCATGGATAGAATGACTCTACTCTTTTCAACATTCAGAAAACAGCCTAATAGTTGCATTTGCATGATTTGATTAAAATGTGTGAAAAGTCCACCCTTGCTCAATCATGCTGATGCGTTCCAAAGGTCTTAACGCTGCAATCAAAGCTTAATGGCCTTTCAAAAAATACCCAAGTGCCAACGATCACAGCAAAGCCAAAGGTACATGGACAAGCTTATAATGGGTGCTCCAAACCAAACTGCTCAGATAAGCTCAACCTAAAAGCAGGCAGCATGCTCCTGATGTCTCTGCCTGCAAATGACCTCCACTAATGCTTTAGAGTTTCAGTCTTCAAAATGGACAAGATTTTCAACTGGTACTACTGTCACTATCGGTACCCTCACAATGGCACTGACTTCTCTGTTGTATTTGGTAAGTGCTTTTTCTTGGGGTAGTTTCAAGTGACCAGTGCTTCAGGAGACAGTTGCCACGCTGACTTCTTCATGCAATGGTCATTTAATCACAGTATTCAAAACATTAAGATTACTTCAGATGGGAGCATTGATCGGTCCTATGTTCATAAGTGCTTCTCTTTGGGGTAGTTTTAATGAGGAAATGTACTGCAGGCAAGGTTTCACTTCTTTTCTATTGCTTGTTTTTTCTCACTTTTGAATGAAAATGTTTGCACCCATATTCTCTTCGTCTCAGCCTGTAGCTTGCCCTTAAAAAGGATAGGACAACATTTGGCATGCTCACCTGTTTCTAGTTTTTACCCTTTCCTTGCCCTCTAGACTGCAGAGCAGTTCACGTCTACTCTAACTTTAGCATCTTTCTTTTCAACCAATGCAGAAAGTGCTATCAAGTTGGGGTAAACATTTGCTGACCGAATGCCCTGTGTCCACCTGGTTTTTATTCAGTTGTGTTTTATTTGAAGAAGACCCTCTAGGTGACTACAAAGAGAAGCATTTGTGATTCTATGTAAGAATAAGTGCTTCTCTTTGGGGCAGTCTTGTTGGTGTTTGTTCATTATGGGGTTCTTCCCTTTTGCCATCGCTATTAGCACTTTTCAACTGCTAATTCTGTCACTATCGGTACCCTAACAATGGCACTGACTTGTCTGTTGTTTTTGGTAAGTGCTATTTGTTGGGGTAGTTTCAAGTGACCAGCGCTTCAGGCAATATTTGCCACGCTGAGTTCTACATGAAAAGGTCATTTAATCACAGAATTCCACAAGTCAAGTAAAGTCACCTTTATTTTTTATAGCGCTTTTAACAATACAGATTGTGTCAAAGCACTTAACAGTATCAAATTGGAGGATAGCGTGTCAGTAATGTATAATAATAAGATTAAACACTCAATTTTCAGTTAAAGGCATTTCATTATTGAATTCAGAGATGTCATTGTCTAGCTCAGTTTAGTTTAAATAGTATCTATGAAATACAACACATTAAGATTACTCCAAATGGAACCAATGATTGGTCCTATGTTCATAAGTGCTTCTATTTGGTGTAGTTTTATTGAGGAAATGTACTGCAGGCAAGGTTCCACTTCTTTTCTATTGCTTGTTTTGTCTCATCTTTGAATGAAAATGTTTGCAGCCATATTCTTTTCATCTCAGCTTGTAGCTTGCCCTTAAAAAGGATAGGACAACATTTGGCATACTCACCTGTACGCAATTTTTTTTAATCATTTCCTTGCCCTCTAGACTGCAAAGCAGTTGACGTCTACTCTAACTTTAGCATCTTTCTTTTCAACCAATGGAGAAAGTGCTATCAAGTTGGGGTGAACGTTTGCTGACTGAATCTCCTGTGTCCACCTGGTTTTTATTCGGTTGTGTTTCATTTGAGGAAGACCCTCTAGATGACTACAAAGAGAAGCATTTGTGTTTCTATGTAAGAATAAGTGCTTCTCTTTGGGGCAGTCTTGTTGGTGTTTGTTCATTATGGGGTTCTTCCCTTTGCCATCGCTATTAGCACTTTTCAACTGCTAATTCTGTCACTATCGGTACCCTCACAATGGCACTGACTTGTCTGCTGTATTTGGTAAGTGCTATTAGTAGGGGTAGTTTCAAGTGACCAGCGCTTCAGGAGATATTTGTCACGATGAGTTCTACATGAAAAGGTAATTTAATCACAGAATTCAGCACATTAAGATAACTTCAGATGGAACCATTGATTGGTCCTATGTTCATAAGTGCTTCTCTTTGGGGTAGCTTTATTGAGGAAATGTACTGCAGGCAAGGTTCCACTTCTTTTCTATTGCTTGTTTTGTCTCACCTTTGAATGAAAATGTTTGCAGCCATATTCTTTTCATCACAGCTTGTAGCTTGCCCTTAAAAAGGATAGGACAAAATTTGGGATGCTCACCTGTTTCTAGTTTTTTTTTTATCATTTCCTTGCCCTCTAGACTGCAATGCAGTTGACGTCTACTCTAACTTTAGCATCTTTCTTTTCAACCAATGGAGAAAGTGCTATCAAGTTGGGGTGAACGTTTGCTGACTGAATCTCCTGTGTCCACCTGGTTTTTATTCGGTTGTGTTTCATTTGAGGAAGACCATCTAGATGACTACAAAGAGAAGCATTTGTGTTTCTATGTAAGAATAAGTGCTTCTCTTTGGGGCAGTCTTGTTGGTGTTTGTTCATTACGGGGTTCTTCCCTTTGCCATCGCTATTAGCACTTTTCAACTGCTAATTCTGTCACTGTCGGTACCCTCACAATGGCACTGACTTGTCTGTTGTATTTGGTAAGTGCTATTAGTAGGGGTAGTTTCAAGTGACCAGCGCTTCAGGAGATATTTGTCACGATGAGTTCTACATGAAAAGGTAATTTAATCACAGAATTCAGCACATTAAGATAACTTCAGATGGAACCATTGATTGGTCCTATGTTCATAAGTGCTTCTCTTTGGGGTAGCTTTATTGAGGAAATGTACTGCAGGCAAGGTTCCACTTCTTTTCTATTGCTTGTTTTGTCTCACCTTTGAATGAAAATGTTTGCAGCCATATTCTTTTCATCTCAGCTTGTAGCTTGCCCTTAAAAAGGATAGGACAACATTTGGCATGCTCACCTGTTTCTAGTTTTTTTTTTTAATCATTTCCTTGTCCTCTAGACTGCAATGCAGTTGACGTCTACTCTAACTTTAGCATCTTTCTTTTCAACCAATGGAGAAAGTGCTATCAAGTTGGGGTGAACGTTTGCTGACTGAATCTCCTGTGTCCACCTGGTTTTTATTCGGTTGTGTTTCATTTGAGGAAGACCATCTAGATGACTACAAAGAGAAGCATTTGTGTTTCTATGTAAGAATAAGTGCTTCTCTTTGGGGCAGTCTTGTTGGTGTTTGTTCATTACGGGGTTCTTCCCTTTGCCATCACTATTAGCACTTTTCAGCTGCTAATTCTGTCACTGTCGGTACCCTCACAATGGCACTGACTTGTCTGTTGTTTTTGGTAAGTGCTATTTGTTGGGGTAGTTTCAAGTGACCAGCGCTTCAGGAGATATTTGCCACGCTGAGTTCTACATGAAAAGGTCATTTAATCACAGAATTCAACAAGTCAAGTCAAGTCACCTTTATTTATATAGCACTTTTAACAATACAGAATGTGTCAAAGCACTTAACAGTATCAAATTGGAGGATAGAGTGTCAGTAATGTATAATAATAAGATTAAACACTCAATTTTCAGTTAAAGGCATTTCATTATTGAATTCAGAGATGTCATTGTCTAGCTCAGTTTAGTTTAAATAGTATCTATGAAATACAACACATTAAGATTACTCCAAATGGAACCACTGATTGGTCCTATGTTCATAAGTGCTTCTCTTTGGGGTAGTTTTATTGAGGAAATGTTCTGCAGGCAAGGTTCAACTACATTTCTATTGATTGTTTTGTCTCACCTTTGAATGAAAATGTTTCCACACATATTCTTTTCGTCTCAGACTGTAGCTTGCCCTTAAAAAGGATAGGACACCATTTGGCATGCTCACCTGTTTCTATTTTTTACCCTTTCCTTGCCCTCTAGACTGCAGAGCAGTTCACGTCTACTCTAACTTTAGCATCTTTCTTTTCAACCAATGCAGAAAGTGCTATCAAGTTGGGGTAAACATTTGCTGACCGAATGCCCTGTGTCCACCTGGTTTTTATTCAGTTGTGTTTTATTTGAAGAAGACCCTCTAGATGACTACAAAGAGAAGCATTTGTGATTCTATGTAAGAATAAGTGCTTCTCTTTGGGGCAGTCTTGTTGGTGTTTGTTCATTATGGGGTTCTTCCCTTTGCCATCGCTATTAGCACTTTTCAACTGCTAATTCTGTCACTATCGGTACCCTAACAATGGCACTGACTTGTCTGTTGTTTTTGGTAAGTGCTATTTGTTGGGGTAGTTTCAAGTGACCAGCGCTTCAGGCAATATTTGCCACGCTGAGTTCTACATGAAAAGGTCATTTAATCACAGAATTCCACAAGTCAAGTAAAGTCACCTTTATTTTTTATAGCGCTTTTAACAATACAGATTGTGTCAAAGCACTTAACAGTATCAAATTGGAGGATAGCGTGTCAGTAATGTATAATAATAAGATTAAACACTCAATTTTCAGTTAAAGGCATTTCATTATTGAATTCAGAGATGTCATTGTCTAGCTCAGTTTAGTTTAAATAGTATCTATGAAATACAACACATTAAGATTACTCCAAATGGAACCAATGATTGGTCCTATGTTCATAAGTGCTTCTATTTGGTGTAGTTTTATTGAGGAAATGTACTGCAGGCAAGGTTCCACTTCTTTTCTATTGCTTGTTTTGTCTCACCTTTGAATGAAAATGTTTGCAGCCATATTCTTTTCATCTCAGCTTGTAGCTTGCCCTTAAAAAGGATAGGACAACATTTGGCATACTCACCTGTACGCAATTTTTTTTAATCATTTCCTTGCCCTCTAGACTGCAAAGCAGTTGACGTCTACTCTAACTTTAGCATCTTTCTTTTCAACCAATGGAGAAAGTGCTATCAAGTTGGGGTGAACGTTTGCTGACTGAATCTCCTGTGTCCACCTGGTTTTTATTCGGTTGTGTTTCATTTGAGGAAGACCCTCTAGATGACTACAAAGAGAAGCATTTGTGTTTCTATGTAAGAATAAGTGCTTCTCTTTGGGGCAGTCTTGTTGGTGTTTGTTCATTATGGGGTTCTTCCCTTTGCCATCGCTATTAGCACTTTTCAACTGCTAATTCTGTCACTATCGGTACCCTCACAATGGCACTGACTTGTCTGTTGTATTTGGTAAGTGCTATTAGTAGGGGTAGTTTCAAGTGACCAGCGCTTCAGGAGATATTTGTCACGATGAGTTCTACATGAAAAGGTAATTTAATCACAGAATTCAGCACATTAAGATAACTTCAGATGGAACCATTGATTGGTCCTATGTTCATAAGTGCTTCTCTTTGGGGTAGCTTTATTGAGGAAATGTACTGCAGGCAAGGTTCCACTTCTTTTCTATTGCTTGTTTTGTCTCACCTTTGAATGAAAATGTTTGCAGCCATATTCTTTTCATCTCAGCTTGTAGCTTGCCCTTAAAAAGGATAGGACAACATTTGGGATGCTCACCTGTTTCTAGTTTTTTTTTTTTATCATTTCCTTGCCCTCTAGACTGCAATGCAGTTGACGTCTACTCTAACTTTAGCATCTTTCTTTTCAACCAATGGAGAAAGTGCTATCAAGTTGGGGTGAACGTTTGCTGACTGAATCTCCTGTGTCCACCTGGTTTTTATTCGGTTGTGTTTCATTTGAGGAAGACCATCTAGATGACTACAAAGAGAAGCATTTGTGTTTCTATGTAAGAATAAGTGCTTCTCTTTGGGGCAGTCTTGTTGGTGTTTGTTCATTACGGGGTTCTTCCCTTTGCCATCGCTATTAGCACTTTTCAACTGCTAATTCTGTCACTGTCGGTACCCTCACAATGGCACTGACTTGTCTGTTGTATTTGGTAAGTGGTATTAGTAGGGGTAGTTTCAAGTGACCAGCGCTTCAGGAGATATTTGTCACGATGAGTTCTACATGAAAAGGTAATTTAATCACAGAATTCAGCACATTTAGATAACTTCAGATGGACCCATTGATTGGTCCTATGTTCATAAGTGCTTCTCTTTGGGGTAGCTTTATTGAGGAAATGTACTGCAGGCAAGGTTCCACTTCTTTTCTATTGCTTGTTTTGTCTCACCTTTGAATGAAAATGTTTGCAGCCATATTCTTTTCATCTCAGCTTGTAGCTTGCCCTTAAAAAGGATAGGACAACATTTGGGATGCTCACCTGTTTCTAGTTTTTTTTTAATCATTTCCTTGTCCTCTAGACTGCAATGCAGTTGACGTCTACTCTAACTTTAGCATCTTTCTTTTCAACCAATGGAGAAAGTGCTATCAAGTTGGGGTGAACGTTTGCTGACTGAATCTCCTGTGTCCACCTGGTTTTTATTCGGTTGTGTTTCATTTGAGGAAGACCATCTAGATGACTACAAAGAGAAGCATTTGTGTTTCTATGTAAGAATAAGTGCTTCTCTTTGGGGCAGTCTTGTTGGTGTTTGTTCATTACGGGGTTCTTCCCTTTGCCATCACTATTAGCACTTTTCAGCTGCTAATTCTGTCACTGTCGGTACCCTCACAATGGCACTGACTTGTCTGTTGTTTTTGGTAAGTGCTATTTGTTGGGGTAGTTTCAAGTGACCAGCGCTTCAGGAGATATTTGCCACGCTGAGTTCTACATGAAAAGGTCATTTAATCACAGAATTCAACAAGTCAAGTCAAGTCACCTTTATTTATATAGCACTTTTAACAATACAGAATGTGTCAAAGCACTTAACAGTATCAAATTGGAGGATAGAGTGTCAGTAATGTATAATAATAAGATTAAACACTCAATTTTCAGTTAAAGGCATTTCATTATTGAATTCAGAGATGTCATTGTCTAGCTCAGTTTAGTTTAAATAGTATCTATGAAATACATCACATTAAGATTACTCCAAATGGAACCATTGATTGGTCCTATGTTCATAAGTGCTTCTCTTTGGGGTAGTTTTATTGAGGAAATGTTCTGCAGGCAAGGTTCAACTACATTTCTATTGATTGTTTTGTCTCACCTTTGAATGAAAATGTTTCCACACATATTCTTTTCGTCTCAGACTGTAGCTTGCCCTTAAAAAGGATAGGACACCATTTGGCATGCTCACCTGTTTCTAGTTTTTACCCTTTCCTTGCCCTCTAGACTGCAGAGCAGTTCACGTCTACTCTAACTTTAGCATCTTACTTTTCAACCAATGCAGAAAGTGCTATCAAGTTGGGGTAAACATTTGCTGACCGAATGCCCTGTGTCCACCTGGTTTTTATTCAGTTGTGTTTTATTTGACGAAGACCCTCTAGATGACTACAAAGAGAAGCATTTGATATTCTATGTAAGAATAAGTGCTTCTCTTTGGGGCAGTCTTGTTGGTGTTTGTTCATTATGGGGTTCTTCCCTTTGCCATCGCTATTAGCACTTTTCAACTGCTAATTCTGTCACTATCGGTACCCTAACAATGGCACTGACTTGTCTGTTGTTTTTGGTAAGTGCTATTTGTTGGGGTAGTTTCAAGTGACCAGCGCTTCAGGCAATATTTGCCACGCTGAGTTCTACATGAAAAGGTCATTTAATCACAGAATTCCACAAGTCAAGTAAAGTCACCTTTATTTTTTATAGCGCTTTTAACAATACAGATTGTGTCAAAGCACTTAACAGTATCAAATTGGAGGATAGCGTGTCAGTAATGTATAATAATAAGATTAAACACTCAATTTTCAGTTAAAGGCATTTCATTATTGAATTCAGAGATGTCATTGTCTAGCTCAGTTTAGTTTAAATAGTATCTATGAAATACAACACATTAAGATTACTCCAAATGGAACCAATGATTGGTCCTATGTTCATAAGTGCTTCTTTTTGGTGTAGTTTTATTGAGGAAATGTACTGCAGGCAAGGTTCCACTTCTTTTCTATTGCTTGTTTTGTCTCACCTTTGAATGAAAATGTTTGCAGCCATATTCTTTTCATCTCAGCTTGTAGCTTGCCCTTAAAAAGGATAGGACAACATTTGGCATGCTCACCTGTACGCAATTTTTTTTAATCATTTCCTTGCCCTCTAGACTGCAAAGCAGTTGACGTCTACTCTAACTTTAGCATCTTTCTTTTCAACCAATGGAGAAAGTGCTATCAAGTTGGGGTGAACGTTTGCTGACTGAATCTCCTGTGTCCACCTGGTTTTTATTCGGTTGTGTTTCATTTGAGGAAGACCCTCTAGATGACTACAAAGAGAAGCATTTGTGTTTCTATGTAAGAATAAGTGCTTCTCTTTGGGGCAGTCTTGTTGGTGTTTGTTCATTATGGGGTTCTTCCCTTTGCCATCGCTATTAGCACTTTTCAACTGCTAATTCTGTCACTATCGGTACCCTCACAATGGCACTGACTTGTCTGTTGTATTTGGTAAGTGCTATTAGTAGGGGTAGTTTCAAGTGACCAGCGCTTCAGGAGATATTTGTCACGATGAGTTCTACATGAAAAGGTAATTTAATCACAGAATTCAGCACATTAAGATAACTTCAGATGGAACCATTGATTGGTCCTATGTTCATAAGTGCTTCTCTTTGGGGTAGCTTTATTGAGGAAATGTACTGCAGGCAAGGTTCCACTTCTTTTCTATTGCTTGTTTTGTCTCACCTTTGAATGAAAATGTATGCAGCCATATTCTTTTCATCTCAGCTTGTAGCTTGCCCTTAAAAAGGATAGGACAACATTTGGGATGCTCACCTGTTTCTAGTTTTTTTTTAATCATTTCCTTGTCCTCTAGACTGCAATGCAGTTGACGTCTACTCTAACTTTAGCATCTTTCTTTTCAACCAATGGAGAAAGTGCTATCAAGTTGGGGTGAACGTTTGCTGACTGAATCTCCTGTGTCCACCTGGTTTTTATTCGGTTGTGTTTCATTTGAGGAAGACCATCTAGATGACTACAAAGAGAAGCATTTGTGTTTCTATGTAAGAATAAGTGCTTCTCTTTGGGGCAGTCTTGTTGGTGTTTGTTCATTACGGGGTTCTTCCCTTTGCCATCACTATTAGCACTTTTCAGCTGCTAATTCTGTCACTGTCGGTACCCTCACAATGGCACTGACTTGTCTGTTGTTTTTGGTAAGTGCTATTTGTTGGGGTAGTTTCAAGTGACCAGCGCTTCAGGAGATATTTGCCACGCTGAGTTCTACATGAAAAGGTCATTTAATCACAGAATTCAACAAGTCAAGTCAAGTCACCTTTATTTATATAGCACTTTTAACAATACAGAATGTGTCAAAGCACTTAACAGTATCAAATTGGAGGATAGAGTGTCAGTAATGTATAATAATAAGATTAAACACTCAATTTTCAGTTAAAGGCATTTCATTATTGAATTCAGAGATGTCATTGTCTAGCTCAGTTTAGTTTAAATAGTATCTATGAAATACAACACATTAAGATTACTCCAAATGGAACCACTGATTGGTCCTATGTTCATAAGTGCTTCTCTTTGGGGTAGTTTTATTGAGGAAATGTTCTGCAGGCAAGGTTCAACTACATTTCTATTGATTGTTTTGTCTCACCTTTGAATGAAAATGTTTCCACACATATTCTTTTCGTCTCAGACTGTAGCTTGCCCTTAAAAAGGATAGGACACCATTTGGCATGCTCACCTGTTTCTATTTTTTACCCTTTCCTTGCCCTCTAGACTGCAGAGCAGTTCACGTCTACTCTAACTTTAGCATCTTTCTTTTCAACCAATGCAGAAAGTGCTATCAAGTTGGGGTAAACATTTGCTGACCGAATGCCCTGTGTCCACCTGGTTTTTATTCAGTTGTGTTTTATTTGAAGAAGACCCTCTAGATGACTACAAAGAGAAGCATTTGTGATTCTATGTAAGAATAAGTGCTTCTCTTTGGGGCAGTCTTGTTGGTGTTTGTTCATTATGGGGTTCTTCCCTTTGCCATCGCTATTAGCACTTTTCAACTGCTAATTCTGTCACTATCGGTACCCTAACAATGGCACTGACTTGTCTGTTGTTTTTGGTAAGTGCTATTTGTTGGGGTAGTTTCAAGTGACCAGCGCTTCAGGCAATATTTGCCACGCTGAGTTCTACATGAAAAGGTCATTTAATCACAGAATTCCACAAGTCAAGTAAAGTCACCTTTATTTTTTATAGCGCTTTTAACAATACAGATTGTGTCAAAGCACTTAACAGTATCAAATTGGAGGATAGCGTGTCAGTAATGTATAATAATAAGGTTAAACACTCAATTTTCAGTTAAAGGCATTTCATTATTGAATTCAGAGATGTCATTGTCTAGCTCAGTTTAGTTTAAATAGTATCTATGAAATACAACACATTAAGATTACTCCAAATGGAACCAATGATTGGTCCTATGTTCATAAGTGCTTCTATTTGGTGTAGTTTTATTGAGGAAATGTACTGCAGGCAAGGTTCCACTTCTTTTCTATTGCTTGTTTTGTCTCACCTTTGAATGAAAATGTTTGCAGCCATATTCTTTTCATCTCAGCTTGTAGCTTGCCCTTAAAAAGGATAGGACAACATTTGGCATACTCACCTGTACGCAATTTTTTTTAATCATTTCCTTGCCCTCTAGACTGCAAAGCAGTTGACGTCTACTCTAACTTTAGCATCTTTCTTTTCAACCAATGGAGAAAGTGCTATCAAGTTGGGGTGAACGTTTGCTGACTGAATCTCCTGTGTCCACCTGGTTTTTATTCGGTTGTGTTTCATTTGAGGAAGACCCTCTAGATGACTACAAAGAGAAGCATTTGTGTTTCTATGTAAGAATAAGTGCTTCTCTTTGGGGCAGTCTTGTTGGTGTTTGTTCATTATGGGGTTCTTCCCTTTGCCATCGCTATTAGCACTTTTCAACTGCTAATTCTGTCACTATCGGTACCCTCACAATGGCACTGACTTGTCTGTTGTATTTGGTAAGTGCTATTAGTAGGGGTAGTTTCAAGTGACCAGCGCTTCAGGAGATATTTGTCACGATGAGTTCTACATGAAAAGGTAATTTAATCACAGAATTCAGCACATTAAGATAACTTCAGATGGAACCATTGATTGGTCCTATGTTCATAAGTGCTTCTCTTTGGGGTAGCTTTATTGAGGAAATGTACTGCAGGCAAGGTTCCACTTCTTTTCTATTGCTTGTTTTGTCTCACCTTTGAATGAAAATGTTTGCAGCCATATTCTTTTCATCTCAGCTTGTAGCTTGCCCTTAAAAAGGATAGGACAACATTTGGGATGCTCACCTGTTTCTAGTTTTTTTTTTTATCATTTCCTTGCCCTCTAGACTGCAATGCAGTTGACGTCTACTCTAACTTTAGCATCTTTCTTTTCAACCAATGGAGAAAGTGCTATCAAGTTGGGGTGAACGTTTGCTGACTGAATCTCCTGTGTCCACCTGGTTTTTATTCGGTTGTGTTTCATTTGAGGAAGACCATCTAGATGACTACAAAGAGAAGCATTTGTGTTTCTATGTAAGAATAAGTGCTTCTCTTTGGGGCAGTCTTGTTGGTGTTTGTTCATTACGGGGTTCTTCCCTTTGCCATCGCTATTAGCACTTTTCAACTGCTAATTCTGTCACTGTCGGTACCCTCACAATGGCACTGACTTGTCTGTTGTATTTGGTAAGTGGTATTAGTAGGGGTAGTTTCAAGTGACCAGCGCTTCAGGAGATATTTGTCACGATGAGTTCTACATGAAAAGGTAATTTAATCACAGAATTCAGCACATTTAGATAACTTCAGATGGAACCATTGATTGGTCCTATGTTCATAAGTGCTTCTCTTTGGGGTAGCTTTATTGAGGAAATGTACTGCAGGCAAGGTTCCACTTCTTTTCTATTGCTTGTTTTGTCTCACCTTTGAATGAAAATGTTTGCAGCCATATTCTTTTCATCTCAGCTTGTAGCTTGCCCTTAAAAAGGATAGGACAACATTTGGGATGCTCACCTGTTTCTAGTTTTTTTTTAATCATTTCCTTGTCCTCTAGACTGCAATGCAGTTGACGTCTACTCTAACTTTAGCATCTTTCTTTTCAACCAATGGAGAAAGTGCTATCAAGTTGGGGTGAACGTTTGCTGACTGAATCTCCTGTGTCCACCTGGTTTTTATTCGGTTGTGTTTCATTTGAGGAAGACCATCTAGATGACTACAAAGAGAAGCATTTGTGTTTCTATGTAAGAATAAGTGCTTCTCTTTGGGGCAGTCTTGTTGGTGTTTGTTCATTACGGGGTTCTTCCCTTTGCCATCACTATTAGCACTTTTCAGCTGCTAATTCTGTCACTGTCGGTACCCTCACAATGGCACTGACTTGTCTGTTGTTTTTGGTAAGTGCTATTTGTTGGGGTAGTTTCAAGTGACCAGCGCTTCAGGAGATATTTGCCACGCTGAGTTCTACATGAAAAGGTCATTTAATCACAGAATTCAACAAGTCAAGTCAAGTCACCTTTATTTATATAGCACTTTTAACAATACAGAATGTGTCAAAGCACTTAACAGTATCAAATTGGAGGATAGAGTGTCAGTAATGTATAATAATAAGATTAAACACTCAATTTTCAGTTAAAGGCATTTCATTATTGAATTCAGAGATGTCATTGTCTAGCTCAGTTTAGTTTAAATAGTATCTATGAAATACATCACATTAAGATTACTCCAAATGGAACCATTGATTGGTCCTATGTTCATAAGTGCTTCTCTTTGGGGTAGTTTTATTGAGGAAATGTTCTGCAGGCAAGGTTCAACTACATTTCTATTGATTGTTTTGTCTCACCTTTGAATGAAAATGTTTCCACACATATTCTTTTCGTCTCAGAGCCCTTAAAAAGGATAGGACACCATTTGGCATGCTCACCTGTTTCTAGTTTTTACCCTTTCCTTGCCCTCTAGACTGCAGAGCAGTTCACGTCTACTCTAACTTTAGCATCTTACTTTTCAACCAATGCAGAAAGTGCTATCAAGTTGGGTAAACATTTGCTGACCGAATGCCCTGTGTCCACCTGGTTTTTATTCAGTTGTGTTTTATTTGACGAAGACCCTCTAGATGACTACAAAGAGAAGCATTTGATATTCTATTTAAGAATAAGTGCTTCTCTTTGGGGCAGTCTTGTTGGTGTTTGTTCATTATGGGGTTCTTCCCTTTGCCATCGCTATTAGCACTTTTCAACTGCTAATTCTGTCACTATCGGTACCCTAACAATGGCACTGACTTGTCTGTTGTTTTTGGTAAGTGCTATTTGTTGGGGTAGTTTCAAGTGACCAGCGCTTCAGGCAATATTTGCCACGCTGAGTTCTACATGAAAAGGTCATTTAATCACAGAATTCCACAAGTCAAGTAAAGTCACCTTTATTTTTTATAGCGCTTTTAACAATACAGATTGTGTCAAAGCACTTAACAGTATCAAATTGGAGGATAGCGTGTCAGTAATGTATAATAATAAGATTAAACACTCAATTTTCAGTTAAAGGCATTTCATTATTGAATTCAGAGATGTCATTGTCTAGCTCAGTTTAGTTTAAATAGTATCTATGAAATACAACACATTAAGATTACTCCAAATGGAACCAATGATTGGTCCTATGTTCATAAGTGCTTCTTTTTGGTGTAGTTTTATTGAGGAAATGTACTGCAGGCAAGGTTCCACTTCTTTTCTATTGCTTGTTTTGTCTCACCTTTGAATGAAAATGTTTGCAGCCATATTCTTTTCATCTCAGCTTGTAGCTTGCCCTTAAAAAGGATAGGACAACATTTGGCATGCTCACCTGTACGCAATTTTTTTAATCATTTCCTTGCCCTCTAGACTGCAAAGCAGTTGACGTCTACTCTAACTTTAGCATCTTTCTTTTCAACCAATGGAGAAAGTGCTATCAAGTTGGGGTGAACGTTTGCTGACTGAATCTCCTGTGTCCACCTGGTTTTTATTCGGTTGTGTTTCATTTGAGGAAGACCCTCTAGATGACTACAAAGAGAAGCATTTGTGTTCTATGTAAGAATAAGTGCTTCTCTTTGGGGCAGTCTTGTTGGTGTTTGTTCATTATGGGGTTCTTCCTTTGCCATCGCTATTAGCACTTTTCAACTGCTAATTCTGTCACTATCGGTACCCTCACAATGGCACTGACTTGTCTGTTGTATTTGGTAAGTGCTATTAGTAGGGGTAGTTTCAAGTGACCAGCGCTTCAGGAGATATTTGTCACGATGAGTTCTACATGAAAAGGTAATTTAATCACAGAATTCAGCACATTAAGATAACTTCAGATGGAACCATTGATTGGTCCTATGTTCATAAGTGCTTCTCTTTGGGGTAGCTTTATTGAGGAAATGTACTGCAGGCAAGGTTCCACTTCTTTTCTATTGCTTGTTTTGTCTCACCTTTGAATGAAAATGTATGCAGCCATATTCTTTTCATCTCAGCTTGTAGCTTGCCCTTAAAAAGGATAGGACAACATTTGGGATGCTCACCTGTTTCTAGTTTTTTTTTAATCATTTCCTTGTCCTCTAGACTGCAATGCAGTTGACGTCTACTCTAACTTTAGCATCTTTCTTTTCAACCAATGGAGAAAGTGCTATCAAGTTGGGGTGAACGTTTGCTGACTGAATCTCCTGTGTCCACCTGGTTTTTATTCGGTTGTGTTTCATTTGAGGAAGACCATCTAGATGACTACAAAGAGAAGCATTTGTGTTTCTATGTAAGAATAAGTGCTTCTCTTTGGGGCAGTCTTGTTGGTGTTTGTTCATTACGGGGTTCTTCCTTTGCCATCACTATTAGCACTTTTCAGCTGCTAATTCTGTCACTGTCGGTACCCTCACAATGGCACTGACTTGTCTGTTGTTTTTGGTAAGTGCTATTTGTTGGGTAGTTTCAAGTGACCAGCGCTTCAGGAGATATTTGCCACGCTGAGTTCTACATGAAAAGGTAATTTAATCACAGAATTCAGCACATTTAGATAACTTCAGATGGAACCATTGATTGGTCCTATGTTCATAAGTGCTTCTCTTTGGGGTAGCTTTATTGAGGAAATGTACTGCAGGCAAGGTTCCACTTCTTTTCTATTGCTTGTTTTGTCTCACCTTTGAATGAAAATGTTTGCAGCCATATTCTTTTCATCTCAGCTTGTAGCTTGCCCTTAAAAAGGATAGGACAACATTTGGGATGCTCACCTGTTTCTAGTTTTTTTTTAATCATTTCCTTGTCCTCTAGACTGCAATGCAGTTGACGTCTACTCTAACTTTAGCATCTTTCTTTTCAACCAATGTAGAAAGTGCTATCAAGTTGGGGTGAACGTTTGCTGACTGAATCTCCTGTGTCCACCTGGTTTTTATTCGGTTGTGTTTCATTTGAGGAAGACCATCTAGATGACTACAAAGAGAAGCATTTGTGTTTCTATGTAAGAATAAGTGCTTCTCTTTGGGGCAGTCTTGTTGGTGTTTGTTCATTACGGGGTTCTTCCCTTTGCCATCACTATTAGCACTTTTCAGCTGCTAATTCTGTCACTGTCGGTACCCTCACAATGGCACTGACTTGTCTGTTGTTTTTGGTAAGTGCTATTTGTTGGGGTAGTTTCAAGTGACCAGCGCTTCAGGAGATATTTGCCACGCTGAGTTCTACATGAAAAGGTCATTTAATCACAGAATTCAACAAGTCAAGTCAAGTCACCTTTATTTATATAGCACTTTTAACAATACAGAATGTGTCAAAGCACTTAACAGTATCAAATTGGAGGATAGAGTGTCAGTAATGTATAATAATAAGATTAAACACTCAATTTTCAGTTAAAGGCATTTCATTATTGAATTCAGAGATGTCATTGTCTAGCTCAGTTTAGTTTAAATAGTATCTATGAAATACATCACATTAAGATTACTCCAAATGGAACCATTGATTGGTCCTATGTTCATAAGTGCTTCTCTTTGGGGTAGTTTTATTGAGGAAATGTTCTGCAGGCAAGGTTCAACTACATTTCTATTGATTGTTTTGTCTCACCTTTGAATGAAAATGTTTCCACACATATTCTTTTCGTCTCAGACTGTAGCTTGCCCTTAAAAAGGATAGGACACCATTTGGCATGCTCACCTGTTTCTAGTTTTTACCCTTTCCTTGCCCTCTAGACTGCAGAGCAGTTCACGTCTACTCTAACTTTAGCATCTTACTTTTCAACCAATGCAGAAAGTGCTATCAAGTTGGGGTAAACATTTGCTGACCGAATGCCCTGTGTCCACCTGGTTTTTATTCAGTTGTGTTTTATTTGACGAAGACCCTCTAGATGACTACAAAGAGAAGCATTTGATATTCTATGTAAGAATAAGTGCTTCTCTTTGGGGCAGTCTTGTTGGTGTTTGTTCATTATGGGGTTCTTCCCTTTGCCATCGCTATTAGCACTTTTCAACTGCTAATTCTGTCACTATCGGTACCCTCACAATGGCACTGACTTGTCTGTTGTTTTTGGTAAGTGCTATTTGTTGGGGTAGTTTCAAGTGACCAGCGCTTCAGGAGATATTTGCGACGCTGAGTTCTACATGAAAAGGTCATTTAATCACAGAATTCAACAAGTCAAGTCAAGTCACCTTTATTTATATAGCGCTTTTAACAATACAGAATGTGTCAAAGCACTTAACAGTATCAAATTGGAGGATAGAGTGTCAGTAATGTATAATAATAAGATTAAACACTCAATTTTCAGTTAAAGGCATTTCATTATTGAATTCAGAGATGTCATTGTCTAGCTCAGTTTAGTTTAAATAGTATCTATGAAATACAACACATTAAGATTACTCCAAATAGAACCATTGATTAGTCCTATGTTCATAAGTGCTTCTCTTTGGGGTAGTTTTATTGAGGAAATGTACTGCAGGCAAGGTTCAACTACATTTCTATTGCTTGTTTTTTCACACCTTTGAATGAAAATGTTTGCAGCCATATTCTTTGCGTCTCAGCCTGTAGCTTGCTCTTAAAAACGATAAGACAACATTTGGCATGCTCACCTGCACGCAGTTTTTTTTAATCATTTCCTTGCCCTCTAGACTGCAAAGCAGTTGACGTCTACTCTAACTTTAGCATCTTTCTTTTCAACCAATGGAGAAAGTGCTATCAAGTTGGGGTGAACATTTGCTGACTGAATCTCCTGTGTCCACCTGGTTTTTATTCGGTTGTGTTTCATTTGAGGAAGACCATCTAGATGACTACAAAGAGAAGCATTTGTGTTTCTATGTAAGAATAAGTGCTTCTCTTTGGGGCAGTCTAGTTGGTGTTTGTTCATTATGGGGTTCTTCCCTTTGCCATCGCTATTAGCACTTTTCAACTGCTAATTCTGTCACTATCGGTACCCTCACAATGGCACTGACTTGTCTGTTGTATTTGGTAAGTGCTATTAGTTGGGGTAGTTTCAAGTGACCAGCGCTTCAGGAGATATTTGTAACGATGAGTTCAACATGAAAAGGTAATTTAATCACAGAATTCAGCACCTTAACATAACTTCAGATGGAACCATTGATTGTTCCTATGTTCATAAGTGCTTCTCTTTGGGGTAGCTTTATTGAGGAAATGTACTGCAGGCAAGGTTCCACTTCTTTTCTATTGATTGTTTTGTCTCACCTTTGAATGAAAATGTTTGCACACATATTCTTTTCGTCTCAGACTGTAGCTTGCCCTTAAAAAGGATAGGACAACATTTGGCATGCTCACCTGTTACTAGTTTTTACCCTTTCCTTGCCCTCTAGACTGCAAAGCAGTTCACGTCTACTCTAACTTTAGCACCTTTCTTTTCAACCAATGGAGAAAGTGCTATCAAGTTGGGGTAAACGTTTGCTGACTGAATCCCCTGTGTCCACCTGATTTTTATTCCTTTGTGTTTCATTGAAGAAGACCCTCTAGATGACTACAAAGAGAAGCATTTGTGATTCTATGTAAGAATAAGTGCTTCTCTTTGGGGCAGTCTTGTTGGTGTTTGTTCATTATGGGGTTCTTCCCTTTGCCATCACTGTTAGCACTTTTCAACTGCTAATTCTGTCACTATCGGTACCCTAACAATGGCACTGACTTGTCTGTTGTTTTTTGGTAAGTGCTATTTTTTGGGGTAGTTTCAAGTGACCAGCGCTTCAGGAGATATTTGCCACGCTGGGTTTTACATGAAAAGGTCATTTAATCACAGAATTCAACACATTAAGATTACTCCAAATGGAACCATTGATTGGTCCTATGTTCATAAGTGCTTCTCTTTGGGGTAGTTTTATTGAGGAAATGTACTGCAGGCAAGGTTCAACTACATTTCTTTTGCTTGTTTTTTCACACCTTTGAATGAAAATGTTTGCACACATATTCTTTTCGTCTCAGGCTGTAGCTTGACCTTAAAAAGGATAGGACAACATTTGGCATGCTCACCTGTACCCAGTTTTTTTTCATTTCCTTGCCCTTTGACTACAAAGCAGTTCACGTCTACTCTAACTTTAGCATCTTTCTTTTCAACCAATGCAGAAAGTGCTATCAAGTTAGGGTAAACATTTGCTGACTGAATCCCCTGTGTCCACCTGGTTTTTATTCCGTTGTGTTTCATTTGAAGAAGACCCTCTAGATGACTACAAAGAGAAGCATTTGTGATTCTATGTAAGAATAAGTGCTTCTCTTTGGGGCAGTCTTGTTGGTGTTTGTTTATTATGGGGTTCTTCCCTTTGCCATCGCTATTAGCACTTTTCAACTGCTAATTCTGTCACTATCGGTACCCTAACAATGGCACTGACTTGTCCATTGTTTTTGGTAAGTGCTATTTGTTGGGTAGTTTCAAGTGACCAGCGCTTCAGGAGATATTTGCCACGCTGAATTCTACAAGAAAAGGTCATTTAATCACAGAATTCAACACATTAAGATTACTCCAAATGGAACCATTGATTGGTCCTATGTTCATAAGTGCTTCTCTTTGGGGTAGTTTTATTGAGGAAATGTACTGCAGGCAAGGTTCAACTACATTTCTTTTGCTTGTTTTTTCACACCTTTGAATGAAAATGTTTGCAGCCATATTCTTTGCGTCTCAGCCTGTAGCTTGCCCTTAAAAAGGATAAGACATTTGGCATGCTCACCTGTACCCATTTTTTTTATCTTTTTCATTTCCTTGCCCTCTAGACTGCAAAGCAGTTGACGTCTACTCTAACTTTAACATCTTTCTTTTCAACCAATGGAGAAAGTGCTATCAAGTTGGGGTAAACGTTTGCTGACTGAATCCCCTGTGTCCACCTGGTTTTTATTTAGTTGTGTTTCATTTGAGGAAGACCCTTTAGATGACTACAAAGAGAAGCATTTGTGATACAGTGTAAGAATAAGTGCTTCTCTTTGGGGCAGTCTTGTTGGTGTTTGTTCATCATGGGGTTCTCCCATTGCCATCACTACAGCAGTAAAACCATTGTAAACACAAGAGGGTGCTGTTTTAACCAAAGTATTGGTTTGACACTCATTGTTTTTGTGCTCAGTGTGATTCTATCATGGATAGAATGACTCTACTCTTTTCAACATTCAGAAAACAGCCTAATAGTTGCATTTGCATGAATTGATTAAAATGTGTGAAAAGTCCACCCTTGCTCAATCATGCTGATGCGTTCCAAAGGTCTTAACCCTGCAATCAAAGCTTAATGGCCTTTCAAATTCTACCCAAGTGCCAACGATCACAGCAAAGCCAAAGGTACATGGACAAGCTTATAATGGGTGCTCCAAACCAAACTGCTCAGATAAGCTCAACCTAAAAGCAGGCAGCATGCTCCTGATGTCTCTGCCTGCAAATGACCTCCAATGCTTTAGAGTTTCACTAATGCTTTAGAGTTTCAGTCTTCAAAATGGACAAGATTTTCAACTGGTACTACTGTCACTATCGGTACCCTCACAATGGCACTGACTTCTCTGTTGTATTTGGTAAGTGCTTTTTCTTGGGGTAGTTTCAAGTGACCAGTGCTTCAGGAGACAGTTGCCACGCTGACTTCTTCATGCAATGGTCATTTAATCACAGTATTCAACACATTAAGATTACTTCAAATGGGAGCATTGATCGGTCCTATGTTCATAAGTGCTTCTCTTTGGGGTAGTTTTAAAGAGGAAATGTACTGCAGGCAAGGTTTCACTTCTTTTCTATTGCTTGTTTTTTCTCACCTTTGAATGAAAATGTTTGCAACCATATTCTTTTCGTCTCAGGCTGTAGCTTGACCTTAAAAAGGATAGGACAACATTTGGCATGCTCACCTGTACCCAGTTTTTTTTCATTTCCTTGCCCTTTGACTACAAAGCACTTCACGTCTACTCTAACTTTAGCATCTTTCTTTTCAACCAATGCAGAAAGTGCTATCAAGTTAGGGTAAACATTTGCTGACTGAATCCCCTGTGTCCACCTGGTTTTTATTCCGTTGTGTTTCATTTGAAGAAGACCCTCTAGATGACTACAAAGAGAAGCATTTGTGATTCTATGTAAGAATAAGTGCTTCTCTTTGGGGCAGTCTTGTTGGTGTTTGTTCATTATGGGGTTCTTCCCTTTGCCATCGCTATTAGCACTTTTCAACTGCTAATTCTGTCACTATCGGTACCCTAACAATGGCACTGACTTGTCCGTTGTTTTTGGTAAGTGCTATTTGTTGGGGTAGTTTCAAGTGACCAGCGCTTCAGGAGATATTTGCCACGCTGAATTCTACAAGAAAAGGTCATTTAATCACAGAATTCAACACATTAAGATTACTCCAAATGGAACCATTGATTGGTCCTATGTTCATAAGTGCTTCTCTTTGGGGTAGTTTTATTGAGGAAATGTACTGCAGGCTAGGTTCAACTACATTTCTATTGCTTGTTTTTTCACACCTTTGAATGAAAATGTTTGCAGCCATATTCTTTGCGTCTCAGCCTGTAGCTTGCCCTTAAAAAGGATAAGACATTTGGCATGCTCACCTGTACCCAGTTTTTTTATCTTTTTCATTTCCTTGCCCTCTAGACTGCAAAGCAGTTGACGTCTACTCTAACTTTAGCATCTTTGTTTTCAACCAATGGAGAAAGTGCTATCAAGTTGGGGTAAACGTTTGCTGACTGAATCCCCTGTGTCCACCTGGTTTTTATTCCGTTGTGTTTCATTTGAAGAAGACCCTCTAGATGACTACAAAGAGAAGCATTTGTGATTCTATGTAAGAATAAGTGCTTCTCTTTGGGGCAGTCTTGTTGGTGTTTGTTCATTATGGGGTTCTTCCCTTTGCCATCACTATTAGCACTTTTCAACTGCTAATTCTGTCACTATCGGTACCCTAACAATGGCACTGACTTGTCTGTTGTTTTTGGTAAGTGCTATTTTTTGGGGTATTTTCAAGTGACCAGAGCTTCAGGAGATATTTGCCACGCTGGGTTTTACATGAAAAGGTCATTTAATCACAGAATTCAACACATTAAGATTACTCCAAATGGAACCATTGATTGGTCCTATGTTCATAAGTGCTTCTCTTTGGGGTAGTTTTAATGAGGAAATGTACTGCAGGCAAGGTTTCACTTCTTTTCTATTGCTTGTTTTTTCTCACCTTTGAATGAAAATGTTTGCAACCATATTCTTTTCGTCTCAGGCTGTAGCTTGCCCTTAAAAAGGATAGGACAACATTTGGCATGCTCACCTGTACCCAGTTTTTTTTCATTTCCTTGCCCTCTAGACTGCAAAGCAGTTGACGTCTACTCTAACTTTAGCATCTTTCTTTTCAACCAATGGAGAAAGTGCTATCAAGTTGGGGTAAACGTTTGCTGACTGAATCCCCTGTGTCCACCTGGTTTTTATTTAGTTGTGTTTCATTTGAGGAAGACCCTTTAGATGACTACAAAGAGAAGCATTTGTGATACAGTGTAAGAATAAGTGCTTCTCTTTGGGGCAGTCTTGTTGGTGTTTGTTCAACATGGGGTTCTCCCATTGCCATCACTACAGCAGTAAAACCATAGTAAACACAAGAGGGTGCTGTTTTAGCCAAAGTATTGGTTTGACACTCATTGTTTTTGTGCTCAGTGTGATTCTATCATGGATAGAATGACTCTACTCTTTTCAACATTCAGAAAACAGCCTAATAGTTGCATTTGCATGATTTGATTAAAATGTGTGAAAAGTCCACCCTTGCTCAATCATGCTGATGCGTTCCAAAGGTCTTAACGCTGCAATCAAAGCTTAATGGCCTTTCAAAAAATACCCAAGTGCCAACGATCACAGCAAAGCCAAAGGTACATGGACAAGCTTATAATGGGTGCTCCAAACCAAACTGCTCAGATAAGCTCAACCTAAAAGCAGGCAGCATGCTCCTGATGTCTCTGCCTGCAAATGACCTCCACTAATGCTTTAGAGTTTCAGTCTTCAAAATGGACAAGATTTTCAACTGGTACTACTGTCACTATCGGTACCCTCACAATGGCACTGACTTCTCTGTTGTATTTGGTAAGTGCTTTTTCTTGGGGTAGTTTCAAGTGACCAGTGCTTCAGGAGACAGTTGCCACGCTGACTTCTTCATGCAATGGTCATTTAATCACAGTATTCAAAACATTAAGATTACTTCAGATGGGAGCATTGATCGGTCCTATGTTCATAAGTGCTTCTCTTTGGGGTAGTTTTAATGAGGAAATGTACTGCAGGCAAGGTTTCACTTCTTTTCTATTGCTTGTTTTTTCTCACTTTTGAATGAAAATGTTTGCACCCATATTCTCTTCGTCTCAGCCTGTAGCTTGCCCTTAAAAAGGATAGGACAACATTTGGCATGCTCACCTGTTTCTAGTTTTTACCCTTTCCTTGCCCTCTAGACTGCAGAGCAGTTCACGTCTACTCTAACTTTAGCATCTTTCTTTTCAACCAATGCAGAAAGTGCTATCAAGTTGGGGTAAACATTTGCTGACCGAATGCCCTGTGTCCACCTGGTTTTTATTCAGTTGTGTTTTATTTGAAGAAGACCCTCTAGGTGACTACAAAGAGAAGCATTTGTGATTCTATGTAAGAATAAGTGCTTCTCTTTGGGGCAGTCTTGTTGGTGTTTGTTCATTATGGGGTTCTTCCCTTTTGCCATCGCTATTAGCACTTTTCAACTGCTAATTCTGTCACTATCGGTACCCTAACAATGGCACTGACTTGTCTGTTGTTTTTGGTAAGTGCTATTTGTTGGGGTAGTTTCAAGTGACCAGCGCTTCAGGCAATATTTGCCACGCTGAGTTCTACATGAAAAGGTCATTTAATCACAGAATTCCACAAGTCAAGTAAAGTCACCTTTATTTTTTATAGCGCTTTTAACAATACAGATTGTGTCAAAGCACTTAACAGTATCAAATTGGAGGATAGCGTGTCAGTAATGTATAATAATAAGATTAAACACTCAATTTTCAGTTAAAGGCATTTCATTATTGAATTCAGAGATGTCATTGTCTAGCTCAGTTTAGTTTAAATAGTATCTATGAAATACAACACATTAAGATTACTCCAAATGGAACCAATGATTGGTCCTATGTTCATAAGTGCTTCTATTTGGTGTAGTTTTATTGAGGAAATGTACTGCAGGCAAGGTTCCACTTCTTTTCTATTGCTTGTTTTGTCTCATCTTTGAATGAAAATGTTTGCAGCCATATTCTTTTCATCTCAGCTTGTAGCTTGCCCTTAAAAAGGATAGGACAACATTTGGCATACTCACCTGTACGCAATTTTTTTTAATCATTTCCTTGCCCTCTAGACTGCAAAGCAGTTGACGTCTACTCTAACTTTAGCATCTTTCTTTTCAACCAATGGAGAAAGTGCTATCAAGTTGGGGTGAACGTTTGCTGACTGAATCTCCTGTGTCCACCTGGTTTTTATTCGGTTGTGTTTCATTTGAGGAAGACCCTCTAGATGACTACAAAGAGAAGCATTTGTGTTTCTATGTAAGAATAAGTGCTTCTCTTTGGGGCAGTCTTGTTGGTGTTTGTTCATTATGGGGTTCTTCCCTTTGCCATCGCTATTAGCACTTTTCAACTGCTAATTCTGTCACTATCGGTACCCTCACAATGGCACTGACTTGTCTGCTGTATTTGGTAAGTGCTATTAGTAGGGGTAGTTTCAAGTGACCAGCGCTTCAGGAGATATTTGTCACGATGAGTTCTACATGAAAAGGTAATTTAATCACAGAATTCAGCACATTAAGATAACTTCAGATGGAACCATTGATTGGTCCTATGTTCATAAGTGCTTCTCTTTGGGGTAGCTTTATTGAGGAAATGTACTGCAGGCAAGGTTCCACTTCTTTTCTATTGCTTGTTTTGTCTCACCTTTGAATGAAAATGTTTGCAGCCATATTCTTTTCATCACAGCTTGTAGCTTGCCCTTAAAAAGGATAGGACAAAATTTGGGATGCTCACCTGTTTCTAGTTTTTTTTTTATCATTTCCTTGCCCTCTAGACTGCAATGCAGTTGACGTCTACTCTAACTTTAGCATCTTTCTTTTCAACCAATGGAGAAAGTGCTATCAAGTTGGGGTGAACGTTTGCTGACTGAATCTCCTGTGTCCACCTGGTTTTTATTCGGTTGTGTTTCATTTGAGGAAGACCATCTAGATGACTACAAAGAGAAGCATTTGTGTTTCTATGTAAGAATAAGTGCTTCTCTTTGGGGCAGTCTTGTTGGTGTTTGTTCATTACGGGGTTCTTCCCTTTGCCATCGCTATTAGCACTTTTCAACTGCTAATTCTGTCACTGTCGGTACCCTCACAATGGCACTGACTTGTCTGTTGTATTTGGTAAGTGCTATTAGTAGGGGTAGTTTCAAGTGACCAGCGCTTCAGGAGATATTTGTCACGATGAGTTCTACATGAAAAGGTAATTTAATCACAGAATTCAGCACATTAAGATAACTTCAGATGGAACCATTGATTGGTCCTATGTTCATAAGTGCTTCTCTTTGGGGTAGCTTTATTGAGGAAATGTACTGCAGGCAAGGTTCCACTTCTTTTCTATTGCTTGTTTTGTCTCACCTTTGAATGAAAATGTTTGCAGCCATATTCTTTTCATCTCAGCTTGTAGCTTGCCCTTAAAAAGGATAGGACAACATTTGGCATGCTCACCTGTTTCTAGTTTTTTTTTTAATCATTTCCTTGTCCTCTAGACTGCAATGCAGTTGACGTCTACTCTAACTTTAGCATCTTTCTTTTCAACCAATGGAGAAAGTGCTATCAAGTTGGGGTGAACGTTTGCTGACTGAATCTCCTGTGTCCACCTGGTTTTTATTCGGTTGTGTTTCATTTGAGGAAGACCATCTAGATGACTACAAAGAGAAGCATTTGTGTTTCTATGTAAGAATAAGTGCTTCTCTTTGGGGCAGTCTTGTTGGTGTTTGTTCATTACGGGGTTCTTCCCTTTGCCATCACTATTAGCACTTTTCAGCTGCTAATTCTGTCACTGTCGGTACCCTCACAATGGCACTGACTTGTCTGTTGTTTTTGGTAAGTGCTATTTGTTGGGGTAGTTTCAAGTGACCAGCGCTTCAGGAGATATTTGCCACGCTGAGTTCTACATGAAAAGGTCATTTAATCACAGAATTCAACAAGTCAAGTCAAGTCACCTTTATTTATATAGCACTTTTAACAATACAGAATGTGTCAAAGCACTTAACAGTATCAAATTGGAGGATAGAGTGTCAGTAATGTATAATAATAAGATTAAACACTCAATTTTCAGTTAAAGGCATTTCATTATTGAATTCAGAGATGTCATTGTCTAGCTCAGTTTAGTTTAAATAGTATCTATGAAATACAACACATTAAGATTACTCCAAATGGAACCACTGATTGGTCCTATGTTCATAAGTGCTTCTCTTTGGGGTAGTTTTATTGAGGAAATGTTCTGCAGGCAAGGTTCAACTACATTTCTATTGATTGTTTTGTCTCACCTTTGAATGAAAATGTTTCCACACATATTCTTTTCGTCTCAGACTGTAGCTTGCCCTTAAAAAGGATAGGACACCATTTGGCATGCTCACCTGTTTCTATTTTTTACCCTTTCCTTGCCCTCTAGACTGCAGAGCAGTTCACGTCTACTCTAACTTTAGCATCTTTCTTTTCAACCAATGCAGAAAGTGCTATCAAGTTGGGGTAAACATTTGCTGACCGAATGCCCTGTGTCCACCTGGTTTTTATTCAGTTGTGTTTTATTTGAAGAAGACCCTCTAGATGACTACAAAGAGAAGCATTTGTGATTCTATGTAAGAATAAGTGCTTCTCTTTGGGGCAGTCTTGTTGGTGTTTGTTCATTATGGGGTTCTTCCCTTTGCCATCGCTATTAGCACTTTTCAACTGCTAATTCTGTCACTATCGGTACCCTAACAATGGCACTGACTTGTCTGTTGTTTTTGGTAAGTGCTATTTGTTGGGGTAGTTTCAAGTGACCAGCGCTTCAGGCAATATTTGCCACGCTGAGTTCTACATGAAAAGGTCATTTAATCACAGAATTCCACAAGTCAAGTAAAGTCACCTTTATTTTTTATAGCGCTTTTAACAATACAGATTGTGTCAAAGCACTTAACAGTATCAAATTGGAGGATAGCGTGTCAGTAATGTATAATAATAAGATTAAACACTCAATTTTCAGTTAAAGGCATTTCATTATTGAATTCAGAGATGTCATTGTCTAGCTCAGTTTAGTTTAAATAGTATCTATGAAATACAACACATTAAGATTACTCCAAATGGAACCAATGATTGGTCCTATGTTCATAAGTGCTTCTATTTGGTGTAGTTTTATTGAGGAAATGTACTGCAGGCAAGGTTCCACTTCTTTTCTATTGCTTGTTTTGTCTCACCTTTGAATGAAAATGTTTGCAGCCATATTCTTTTCATCTCAGCTTGTAGCTTGCCCTTAAAAAGGATAGGACAACATTTGGCATACTCACCTGTACGCAATTTTTTTTAATCATTTCCTTGCCCTCTAGACTGCAAAGCAGTTGACGTCTACTCTAACTTTAGCATCTTTCTTTTCAACCAATGGAGAAAGTGCTATCAAGTTGGGGTGAACGTTTGCTGACTGAATCTCCTGTGTCCACCTGGTTTTTATTCGGTTGTGTTTCATTTGAGGAAGACCCTCTAGATGACTACAAAGAGAAGCATTTGTGTTTCTATGTAAGAATAAGTGCTTCTCTTTGGGGCAGTCTTGTTGGTGTTTGTTCATTATGGGGTTCTTCCCTTTGCCATCGCTATTAGCACTTTTCAACTGCTAATTCTGTCACTATCGGTACCCTCACAATGGCACTGACTTGTCTGTTGTATTTGGTAAGTGCTATTAGTAGGGGTAGTTTCAAGTGACCAGCGCTTCAGGAGATATTTGTCACGATGAGTTCTACATGAAAAGGTAATTTAATCACAGAATTCAGCACATTAAGATAACTTCAGATGGAACCATTGATTGGTCCTATGTTCATAAGTGCTTCTCTTTGGGGTAGCTTTATTGAGGAAATGTACTGCAGGCAAGGTTCCACTTCTTTTCTATTGCTTGTTTTGTCTCACCTTTGAATGAAAATGTTTGCAGCCATATTCTTTTCATCTCAGCTTGTAGCTTGCCCTTAAAAAGGATAGGACAACATTTGGGATGCTCACCTGTTTCTAGTTTTTTTTTTTATCATTTCCTTGCCCTCTAGACTGCAATGCAGTTGACGTCTACTCTAACTTTAGCATCTTTCTTTTCAACCAATGGAGAAAGTGCTATCAAGTTGGGGTGAACGTTTGCTGACTGAATCTCCTGTGTCCACCTGGTTTTTATTCGGTTGTGTTTCATTTGAGGAAGACCATCTAGATGACTACAAAGAGAAGCATTTGTGTTTCTATGTAAGAATAAGTGCTTCTCTTTGGGGCAGTCTTGTTGGTGTTTGTTCATTACGGGGTTCTTCCCTTTGCCATCGCTATTAGCACTTTTCAACTGCTAATTCTGTCACTGTCGGTACCCTCACAATGGCACTGACTTGTCTGTTGTATTTGGTAAGTGGTATTAGTAGGGGTAGTTTCAAGTGACCAGCGCTTCAGGAGATATTTGTCACGATGAGTTCTACATGAAAAGGTAATTTAATCACAGAATTCAGCACATTTAGATAACTTCAGATGGACCCATTGATTGGTCCTATGTTCATAAGTGCTTCTCTTTGGGGTAGCTTTATTGAGGAAATGTACTGCAGGCAAGGTTCCACTTCTTTTCTATTGCTTGTTTTGTCTCACCTTTGAATGAAAATGTTTGCAGCCATATTCTTTTCATCTCAGCTTGTAGCTTGCCCTTAAAAAGGATAGGACAACATTTGGGATGCTCACCTGTTTCTAGTTTTTTTTTAATCATTTCCTTGTCCTCTAGACTGCAATGCAGTTGACGTCTACTCTAACTTTAGCATCTTTCTTTTCAACCAATGGAGAAAGTGCTATCAAGTTGGGGTGAACGTTTGCTGACTGAATCTCCTGTGTCCACCTGGTTTTTATTCGGTTGTGTTTCATTTGAGGAAGACCATCTAGATGACTACAAAGAGAAGCATTTGTGTTTCTATGTAAGAATAAGTGCTTCTCTTTGGGGCAGTCTTGTTGGTGTTTGTTCATTACGGGGTTCTTCCCTTTGCCATCACTATTAGCACTTTTCAGCTGCTAATTCTGTCACTGTCGGTACCCTCACAATGGCACTGACTTGTCTGTTGTTTTTGGTAAGTGCTATTTGTTGGGGTAGTTTCAAGTGACCAGCGCTTCAGGAGATATTTGCCACGCTGAGTTCTACATGAAAAGGTCATTTAATCACAGAATTCAACAAGTCAAGTCAAGTCACCTTTATTTATATAGCACTTTTAACAATACAGAATGTGTCAAAGCACTTAACAGTATCAAATTGGAGGATAGAGTGTCAGTAATGTATAATAATAAGATTAAACACTCAATTTTCAGTTAAAGGCATTTCATTATTGAATTCAGAGATGTCATTGTCTAGCTCAGTTTAGTTTAAATAGTATCTATGAAATACATCACATTAAGATTACTCCAAATGGAACCATTGATTGGTCCTATGTTCATAAGTGCTTCTCTTTGGGGTAGTTTTATTGAGGAAATGTTCTGCAGGCAAGGTTCAACTACATTTCTATTGATTGTTTTGTCTCACCTTTGAATGAAAATGTTTCCACACATATTCTTTTCGTCTCAGACTGTAGCTTGCCCTTAAAAAGGATAGGACACCATTTGGCATGCTCACCTGTTTCTAGTTTTTACCCTTTCCTTGCCCTCTAGACTGCAGAGCAGTTCACGTCTACTCTAACTTTAGCATCTTACTTTTCAACCAATGCAGAAAGTGCTATCAAGTTGGGGTAAACATTTGCTGACCGAATGCCCTGTGTCCACCTGGTTTTTATTCAGTTGTGTTTTATTTGACGAAGACCCTCTAGATGACTACAAAGAGAAGCATTTGATATTCTATGTAAGAATAAGTGCTTCTCTTTGGGGCAGTCTTGTTGGTGTTTGTTCATTATGGGGTTCTTCCCTTTGCCATCGCTATTAGCACTTTTCAACTGCTAATTCTGTCACTATCGGTACCCTAACAATGGCACTGACTTGTCTGTTGTTTTTGGTAAGTGCTATTTGTTGGGGTAGTTTCAAGTGACCAGCGCTTCAGGCAATATTTGCCACGCTGAGTTCTACATGAAAAGGTCATTTAATCACAGAATTCCACAAGTCAAGTAAAGTCACCTTTATTTTTTATAGCGCTTTTAACAATACAGATTGTGTCAAAGCACTTAACAGTATCAAATTGGAGGATAGCGTGTCAGTAATGTATAATAATAAGATTAAACACTCAATTTTCAGTTAAAGGCATTTCATTATTGAATTCAGAGATGTCATTGTCTAGCTCAGTTTAGTTTAAATAGTATCTATGAAATACAACACATTAAGATTACTCCAAATGGAACCAATGATTGGTCCTATGTTCATAAGTGCTTCTTTTTGGTGTAGTTTTATTGAGGAAATGTACTGCAGGCAAGGTTCCACTTCTTTTCTATTGCTTGTTTTGTCTCACCTTTGAATGAAAATGTTTGCAGCCATATTCTTTTCATCTCAGCTTGTAGCTTGCCCTTAAAAAGGATAGGACAACATTTGGCATGCTCACCTGTACGCAATTTTTTTTAATCATTTCCTTGCCCTCTAGACTGCAAAGCAGTTGACGTCTACTCTAACTTTAGCATCTTTCTTTTCAACCAATGGAGAAAGTGCTATCAAGTTGGGGTGAACGTTTGCTGACTGAATCTCCTGTGTCCACCTGGTTTTTATTCGGTTGTGTTTCATTTGAGGAAGACCCTCTAGATGACTACAAAGAGAAGCATTTGTGTTTCTATGTAAGAATAAGTGCTTCTCTTTGGGGCAGTCTTGTTGGTGTTTGTTCATTATGGGGTTCTTCCCTTTGCCATCGCTATTAGCACTTTTCAACTGCTAATTCTGTCACTATCGGTACCCTCACAATGGCACTGACTTGTCTGTTGTATTTGGTAAGTGCTATTAGTAGGGGTAGTTTCAAGTGACCAGCGCTTCAGGAGATATTTGTCACGATGAGTTCTACATGAAAAGGTAATTTAATCACAGAATTCAGCACATTAAGATAACTTCAGATGGAACCATTGATTGGTCCTATGTTCATAAGTGCTTCTCTTTGGGGTAGCTTTATTGAGGAAATGTACTGCAGGCAAGGTTCCACTTCTTTTCTATTGCTTGTTTTGTCTCACCTTTGAATGAAAATGTATGCAGCCATATTCTTTTCATCTCAGCTTGTAGCTTGCCCTTAAAAAGGATAGGACAACATTTGGGATGCTCACCTGTTTCTAGTTTTTTTTTAATCATTTCCTTGTCCTCTAGACTGCAATGCAGTTGACGTCTACTCTAACTTTAGCATCTTTCTTTTCAACCAATGGAGAAAGTGCTATCAAGTTGGGGTGAACGTTTGCTGACTGAATCTCCTGTGTCCACCTGGTTTTTATTCGGTTGTGTTTCATTTGAGGAAGACCATCTAGATGACTACAAAGAGAAGCATTTGTGTTTCTATGTAAGAATAAGTGCTTCTCTTTGGGGCAGTCTTGTTGGTGTTTGTTCATTACGGGGTTCTTCCCTTTGCCATCACTATTAGCACTTTTCAGCTGCTAATTCTGTCACTGTCGGTACCCTCACAATGGCACTGACTTGTCTGTTGTTTTTGGTAAGTGCTATTTGTTGGGGTAGTTTCAAGTGACCAGCGCTTCAGGAGATATTTGCCACGCTGAGTTCTACATGAAAAGGTCATTTAATCACAGAATTCAACAAGTCAAGTCAAGTCACCTTTATTTATATAGCACTTTTAACAATACAGAATGTGTCAAAGCACTTAACAGTATCAAATTGGAGGATAGAGTGTCAGTAATGTATAATAATAAGATTAAACACTCAATTTTCAGTTAAAGGCATTTCATTATTGAATTCAGAGATGTCATTGTCTAGCTCAGTTTAGTTTAAATAGTATCTATGAAATACAACACATTAAGATTACTCCAAATGGAACCACTGATTGGTCCTATGTTCATAAGTGCTTCTCTTTGGGGTAGTTTTATTGAGGAAATGTTCTGCAGGCAAGGTTCAACTACATTTCTATTGATTGTTTTGTCTCACCTTTGAATGAAAATGTTTCCACACATATTCTTTTCGTCTCAGACTGTAGCTTGCCCTTAAAAAGGATAGGACACCATTTGGCATGCTCACCTGTTTCTATTTTTTACCCTTTCCTTGCCCTCTAGACTGCAGAGCAGTTCACGTCTACTCTAACTTTAGCATCTTTCTTTTCAACCAATGCAGAAAGTGCTATCAAGTTGGGGTAAACATTTGCTGACCGAATGCCCTGTGTCCACCTGGTTTTTATTCAGTTGTGTTTTATTTGAAGAAGACCCTCTAGATGACTACAAAGAGAAGCATTTGTGATTCTATGTAAGAATAAGTGCTTCTCTTTGGGGCAGTCTTGTTGGTGTTTGTTCATTATGGGGTTCTTCCCTTTGCCATCGCTATTAGCACTTTTCAACTGCTAATTCTGTCACTATCGGTACCCTAACAATGGCACTGACTTGTCTGTTGTTTTTGGTAAGTGCTATTTGTTGGGGTAGTTTCAAGTGACCAGCGCTTCAGGCAATATTTGCCACGCTGAGTTCTACATGAAAAGGTCATTTAATCACAGAATTCCACAAGTCAAGTAAAGTCACCTTTATTTTTTATAGCGCTTTTAACAATACAGATTGTGTCAAAGCACTTAACAGTATCAAATTGGAGGATAGCGTGTCAGTAATGTATAATAATAAGATTAAACACTCAATTTTCAGTTAAAGGCATTTCATTATTGAATTCAGAGATGTCATTGTCTAGCTCAGTTTAGTTTAAATAGTATCTATGAAATACAACACATTAAGATTACTCCAAATGGAACCAATGATTGGTCCTATGTTCATAAGTGCTTCTATTTGGTGTAGTTTTATTGAGGAAATGTACTGCAGGCAAGGTTCCACTTCTTTTCTATTGCTTGTTTTGTCTCACCTTTGAATGAAAATGTTTGCAGCCATATTCTTTTCATCTCAGCTTGTAGCTTGCCCTTAAAAAGGATAGGACAACATTTGGCATACTCACCTGTACGCAATTTTTTTTAATCATTTCCTTGCCCTCTAGACTGCAAAGCAGTTGACGTCTACTCTAACTTTAGCATCTTTCTTTTCAACCAATGGAGAAAGTGCTATCAAGTTGGGGTGAACGTTTGCTGACTGAATCTCCTGTGTCCACCTGGTTTTTATTCGGTTGTGTTTCATTTGAGGAAGACCCTCTAGATGACTACAAAGAGAAGCATTTGTGTTTCTATGTAAGAATAAGTGCTTCTCTTTGGGGCAGTCTTGTTGGTGTTTGTTCATTATGGGGTTCTTCCCTTTGCCATCGCTATTAGCACTTTTCAACTGCTAATTCTGTCACTATCGGTACCCTCACAATGGCACTGACTTGTCTGTTGTATTTGGTAAGTGCTATTAGTAGGGGTAGTTTCAAGTGACCAGCGCTTCAGGAGATATTTGTCACGATGAGTTCTACATGAAAAGGTAATTTAATCACAGAATTCAGCACATTAAGATAACTTCAGATGGAACCATTGATTGGTCCTATGTTCATAAGTGCTTCTCTTTGGGGTAGCTTTATTGAGGAAATGTACTGCAGGCAAGGTTCCACTTCTTTTCTATTGCTTGTTTTGTCTCACCTTTGAATGAAAATGTTTGCAGCCATATTCTTTTCATCTCAGCTTGTAGCTTGCCCTTAAAAAGGATAGGACAACATTTGGGATGCTCACCTGTTTCTAGTTTTTTTTTTTATCATTTCCTTGCCCTCTAGACTGCAATGCAGTTGACGTCTACTCTAACTTTAGCATCTTTCTTTTCAACCAATGGAGAAAGTGCTATCAAGTTGGGGTGAACGTTTGCTGACTGAATCTCCTGTGTCCACCTGGTTTTTATTCGGTTGTGTTTCATTTGAGGAAGACCATCTAGATGACTACAAAGAGAAGCATTTGTGTTTCTATGTAAGAATAAGTGCTTCTCTTTGGGGCAGTCTTGTTGGTGTTTGTTCATTACGGGGTTCTTCCCTTTGCCATCGCTATTAGCACTTTTCAACTGCTAATTCTGTCACTGTCGGTACCCTCACAATGGCACTGACTTGTCTGTTGTATTTGGTAAGTGGTATTAGTAGGGGTAGTTTCAAGTGACCAGCGCTTCAGGAGATATTTGTCACGATGAGTTCTACATGAAAAGGTAATTTAATCACAGAATTCAGCACATTTAGATAACTTCAGATGGAACCATTGATTGGTCCTATGTTCATAAGTGCTTCTCTTTGGGGTAGCTTTATTGAGGAAATGTACTGCAGGCAAGGTTCCACTTCTTTTCTATTGCTTGTTTTGTCTCACCTTTGAATGAAAATGTTTGCAGCCATATTCTTTTCATCTCAGCTTGTAGCTTGCCCTTAAAAAGGATAGGACAACATTTGGGATGCTCACCTGTTTCTAGTTTTTTTTTAATCATTTCCTTGTCCTCTAGACTGCAATGCAGTTGACGTCTACTCTAACTTTAGCATCTTTCTTTTCAACCAATGGAGAAAGTGCTATCAAGTTGGGGTGAACGTTTGCTGACTGAATCTCCTGTGTCCACCTGGTTTTTATTCGGTTGTGTTTCATTTGAGGAAGACCATCTAGATGACTACAAAGAGAAGCATTTGTGTTTCTATGTAAGAATAAGTGCTTCTCTTTGGGGCAGTCTTGTTGGTGTTTGTTCATTACGGGGTTCTTCCCTTTGCCATCACTATTAGCACTTTTCAGCTGCTAATTCTGTCACTGTCGGTACCCTCACAATGGCACTGACTTGTCTGTTGTTTTTGGTAAGTGCTATTTGTTGGGGTAGTTTCAAGTGACCAGCGCTTCAGGAGATATTTGCCACGCTGAGTTCTACATGAAAAGGTCATTTAATCACAGAATTCAACAAGTCAAGTCAAGTCACCTTTATTTATATAGCACTTTTAACAATACAGAATGTGTCAAAGCACTTAACAGTATCAAATTGGAGGATAGAGTGTCAGTAATGTATAATAATAAGATTAAACACTCAATTTTCAGTTAAAGGCATTTCATTATTGAATTCAGAGATGTCATTGTCTAGCTCAGTTTAGTTTAAATAGTATCTATGAAATACATCACATTAAGATTACTCCAAATGGAACCATTGATTGGTCCTATGTTCATAAGTGCTTCTCTTTGGGGTAGTTTTATTGAGGAAATGTTCTGCAGGCAAGGTTCAACTACATTTCTATTGATTGTTTTGTCTCACCTTTGAATGAAAATGTTTCCACACATATTCTTTTCGTCTCAGACTGTAGCTTGCCCTTAAAAAGGATAGGACACCATTTGGCATGCTCACCTGTTTCTAGTTTTTACCCTTTCCTTGCCCTCTAGACTGCAGAGCAGTTCACGTCTACTCTAACTTTAGCATCTTACTTTTCAACCAATGCAGAAAGTGCTATCAAGTTGGGGTAAACATTTGCTGACCGAATGCCCTGTGTCCACCTGGTTTTTATTCAGTTGTGTTTTATTTGACGAAGACCCTCTAGATGACTACAAAGAGAAGCATTTGATATTCTATGTAAGAATAAGTGCTTCTCTTTGGGGCAGTCTTGTTGGTGTTTGTTCATTATGGGGTTCTTCCCTTTGCCATCGCTATTAGCACTTTTCAACTGCTAATTCTGTCACTATCGGTACCCTAACAATGGCACTGACTTGTCTGTTGTTTTTGGTAAGTGCTATTTGTTGGGGTAGTTTCAAGTGACCAGCGCTTCAGGCAATATTTGCCACGCTGAGTTCTACATGAAAAGGTCATTTAATCACAGAATTCCACAAGTCAAGTAAAGTCACCTTTATTTTTTATAGCGCTTTTAACAATACAGATTGTGTCAAAGCACTTAACAGTATCAAATTGGAGGATAGCGTGTCAGTAATGTATAATAATAAGATTAAACACTCAATTTTCAGTTAAAGGCATTTCATTATTGAATTCAGAGATGTCATTGTCTAGCTCAGTTTAGTTTAAATAGTATCTATGAAATACAACACATTAAGATTACTCCAAATGGAACCAATGATTGGTCCTATGTTCATAAGTGCTTCTTTTTGGTGTAGTTTTATTGAGGAAATGTACTGCAGGCAAGGTTCCACTTCTTTTCTATTGCTTGTTTTGTCTCACCTTTGAATGAAAATGTTTGCAGCCATATTCTTTTCATCTCAGCTTGTAGCTTGCCCTTAAAAAGGATAGGACAACATTTGGCATGCTCACCTGTACGCAATTTTTTTTAATCATTTCCTTGCCCTCTAGACTGCAAAGCAGTTGACGTCTACTCTAACTTTAGCATCTTTCTTTTCAACCAATGGAGAAAGTGCTATCAAGTTGGGGTGAACGTTTGCTGACTGAATCTCCTGTGTCCACCTGGTTTTTATTCGGTTGTGTTTCATTTGAGGAAGACCCTCTAGATGACTACAAAGAGAAGCATTTGTGTTTCTATGTAAGAATAAGTGCTTCTCTTTGGGGCAGTCTTGTTGGTGTTTGTTCATTATGGGGTTCTTCCCTTTGCCATCGCTATTAGCACTTTTCAACTGCTAATTCTGTCACTATCGGTACCCTCACAATGGCACTGACTTGTCTGTTGTATTTGGTAAGTGCTATTAGTAGGGGTAGTTTCAAGTGACCAGCGCTTCAGGAGATATTTGTCACGATGAGTTCTACATGAAAAGGTAATTTAATCACAGAATTCAGCACATTAAGATAACTTCAGATGGAACCATTGATTGGTCCTATGTTCATAAGTGCTTCTCTTTGGGGTAGCTTTATTGAGGAAATGTACTGCAGGCAAGGTTCCACTTCTTTTCTATTGCTTGTTTTGTCTCACCTTTGAATGAAAATGTATGCAGCCATATTCTTTTCATCTCAGCTTGTAGCTTGCCCTTAAAAAGGATAGGACAACATTTGGGATGCTCACCTGTTTCTAGTTTTTTTTTAATCATTTCCTTGTCCTCTAGACTGCAATGCAGTTGACGTCTACTCTAACTTTAGCATCTTTCTTTTCAACCAATGGAGAAAGTGCTATCAAGTTGGGGTGAACGTTTGCTGACTGAATCTCCTGTGTCCACCTGGTTTTTATTCGGTTGTGTTTCATTTGAGGAAGACCATCTAGATGACTACAAAGAGAAGCATTTGTGTTTCTATGTAAGAATAAGTGCTTCTCTTTGGGGCAGTCTTGTTGGTGTTTGTTCATTACGGGGTTCTTCCCTTTGCCATCACTATTAGCACTTTTCAGCTGCTAATTCTGTCACTGTCGGTACCCTCACAATGGCACTGACTTGTCTGTTGTTTTTGGTAAGTGCTATTTGTTGGGGTAGTTTCAAGTGACCAGCGCTTCAGGAGATATTTGCCACGCTGAGTTCTACATGAAAAGGTAATTTAATCACAGAATTCAGCACATTTAGATAACTTCAGATGGAACCATTGATTGGTCCTATGTTCATAAGTGCTTCTCTTTGGGGTAGCTTTATTGAGGAAATGTACTGCAGGCAAGGTTCCACTTCTTTTCTATTGCTTGTTTTGTCTCACCTTTGAATGAAAATGTTTGCAGCCATATTCTTTTCATCTCAGCTTGTAGCTTGCCCTTAAAAAGGATAGGACAACATTTGGGATGCTCACCTGTTTCTAGTTTTTTTTTAATCATTTCCTTGTCCTCTAGACTGCAATGCAGTTGACGTCTACTCTAACTTTAGCATCTTTCTTTTCAACCAATGTAGAAAGTGCTATCAAGTTGGGGTGAACGTTTGCTGACTGAATCTCCTGTGTCCACCTGGTTTTTATTCGGTTGTGTTTCATTTGAGGAAGACCATCTAGATGACTACAAAGAGAAGCATTTGTGTTTCTATGTAAGAATAAGTGCTTCTCTTTGGGGCAGTCTTGTTGGTGTTTGTTCATTACGGGGTTCTTCCCTTTGCCATCACTATTAGCACTTTTCAGCTGCTAATTCTGTCACTGTCGGTACCCTCACAATGGCACTGACTTGTCTGTTGTTTTTGGTAAGTGCTATTTGTTGGGGTAGTTTCAAGTGACCAGCGCTTCAGGAGATATTTGCCACGCTGAGTTCTACATGAAAAGGTCATTTAATCACAGAATTCAACAAGTCAAGTCAAGTCACCTTTATTTATATAGCACTTTTAACAATACAGAATGTGTCAAAGCACTTAACAGTATCAAATTGGAGGATAGAGTGTCAGTAATGTATAATAATAAGATTAAACACTCAATTTTCAGTTAAAGGCATTTCATTATTGAATTCAGAGATGTCATTGTCTAGCTCAGTTTAGTTTAAATAGTATCTATGAAATACATCACATTAAGATTACTCCAAATGGAACCATTGATTGGTCCTATGTTCATAAGTGCTTCTCTTTGGGGTAGTTTTATTGAGGAAATGTTCTGCAGGCAAGGTTCAACTACATTTCTATTGATTGTTTTGTCTCACCTTTGAATGAAAATGTTTCCACACATATTCTTTTCGTCTCAGACTGTAGCTTGCCCTTAAAAAGGATAGGACACCATTTGGCATGCTCACCTGTTTCTAGTTTTTACCCTTTCCTTGCCCTCTAGACTGCAGAGCAGTTCACGTCTACTCTAACTTTAGCATCTTACTTTTCAACCAATGCAGAAAGTGCTATCAAGTTGGGGTAAACATTTGCTGACCGAATGCCCTGTGTCCACCTGGTTTTTATTCAGTTGTGTTTTATTTGACGAAGACCCTCTAGATGACTACAAAGAGAAGCATTTGATATTCTATGTAAGAATAAGTGCTTCTCTTTGGGGCAGTCTTGTTGGTGTTTGTTCATTATGGGGTTCTTCCCTTTGCCATCGCTATTAGCACTTTTCAACTGCTAATTCTGTCACTATCGGTACCCTAACAATGGCACTGACTTGTCTGTTGTTTTTGGTAAGTGCTATTTGTTGGGGTAGTTTCAAGTGACCAGCGCTTCAGGCAATATTTGCCACGCTGAGTTCTACATGAAAAGGTCATTTAATCACAGAATTCCACAAGTCAAGTAAAGTCACCTTTATTTTTTATAGCGCTTTTAACAATACAGATTGTGTCAAAGCACTTAACAGTATCAAATTGGAGGATAGCGTGTCAGTAATGTATAATAATAAGATTAAACACTCAATTTTCAGTTAAAGGCATTTCATTATTGAATTCAGAGATGTCATTGTCTAGCTCAGTTTAGTTTAAATAGTATCTATGAAATACAACACATTAAGATTACTCCAAATGGAACCAATGATTGGTCCTATGTTCATAAGTGCTTCTTTTTGGTGTAGTTTTATTGAGGAAATGTACTGCAGGCAAGGTTCCACTTCTTTTCTATTGCTTGTTTTGTCTCACCTTTGAATGAAAATGTTTGCAGCCATATTCTTTTCATCTCAGCTTGTAGCTTGCCCTTAAAAAGGATAGGACAACATTTGGCATGCTCACCTGTACGCAATTTTTTTTAATCATTTCCTTGCCCTCTAGACTGCAAAGCAGTTGACGTCTACTCTAACTTTAGCATCTTTCTTTTCAACCAATGGAGAAAGTGCTATCAAGTTGGGGTGAACGTTTGCTGACTGAATCTCCTGTGTCCACCTGGTTTTTATTCGGTTGTGTTTCATTTGAGGAAGACCCTCTAGATGACTACAAAGAGAAGCATTTGTGTTTCTATGTAAGAATAAGTGCTTCTCTTTGGGGCAGTCTTGTTGGTGTTTGTTCATTATGGGGTTCTTCCCTTTGCCATCGCTATTAGCACTTTTCAACTGCTAATTCTGTCACTATCGGTACCCTCACAATGGCACTGACTTGTCTGTTGTATTTGGTAAGTGCTATTAGTAGGGGTAGTTTCAAGTGACCAGCGCTTCAGGAGATATTTGTCACGATGAGTTCTACATGAAAAGGTAATTTAATCACAGAATTCAGCACATTAAGATAACTTCAGATGGAACCATTGATTGGTCCTATGTTCATAAGTGCTTCTCTTTGGGGTAGCTTTATTGAGGAAATGTACTGCAGGCAAGGTTCCACTTCTTTTCTATTGCTTGTTTTGTCTCACCTTTGAATGAAAATGTATGCAGCCATATTCTTTTCATCTCAGCTTGTAGCTTGCCCTTAAAAAGGATAGGACAACATTTGGGATGCTCACCTGTTTCTAGTTTTTTTTTAATCATTTCCTTGTCCTCTAGACTGCAATGCAGTTGACGTCTACTCTAACTTTAGCATCTTTCTTTTCAACCAATGGAGAAAGTGCTATCAAGTTGGGGTGAACGTTTGCTGACTGAATCTCCTGTGTCCACCTGGTTTTTATTCGGTTGTGTTTCATTTGAGGAAGACCATCTAGATGACTACAAAGAGAAGCATTTGTGTTTCTATGTAAGAATAAGTGCTTCTCTTTGGGGCAGTCTTGTTGGTGTTTGTTCATTACGGGGTTCTTCCCTTTGCCATCACTATTAGCACTTTTCAGCTGCTAATTCTGTCACTGTCGGTACCCTCACAATGGCACTGACTTGTCTGTTGTTTTTGGTAAGTGCTATTTGTTGGGGTAGTTTCAAGTGACCAGCGCTTCAGGAGATATTTGCCACGCTGAGTTCTACATGAAAAGGTCATTTAATCACAGAATTCAGCACATTTAGATAACTTCAGATGGAACCATTGATTGGTCCTATGTTCATAAGTGCTTCTCTTTGGGGTAGCTTTATTGAGGAAATGTACTGCAGGCAAGGTTCCACTTCTTTTCTATTGCTTGTTTTGTCTCACCTTTGAATGAAAATGTTTGCAGCCATATTCTTTTCATCTCAGCTTGTAGCTTGCCCTTAAAAAGGATAGGACAACATTTGGGATGCTCACCTGTTTCTAGTTTTTTTTTAATCATTTCCTTGTCCTCTAGACTGCAATGCAGTTGACGTCTACTCTAACTTTAGCATCTTTCTTTTCAACCAATGGAGAAAGTGCTATCAAGTTGGGGTGAACGTTTGCTGACTGAATCTCCTGTGTCCACCTGGTTTTTATTCGGTTGTGTTTCATTTGAGGAAGACCATCTAGATGACTACAAAGAGAAGCATTTGTGTTTCTATGTAAGAATAAGTGCTTCTCTTTGGGGCAGTCTTGTTGGTGTTTGTTCATTACGGGGTTCTTCCCTTTGCCATCACTATTAGCACTTTTCAGCTGCTAATTCTGTCACTGTCGGTACCCTCACAATGGCACTGACTTGTCTGTTGTTTTTGGTAAGTGCTATTTGTTGGGGTAGTTTCAAGTGACCAGCGCTTCAGGAGATATTTGCCACGCTGAGTTCTACATGAAAAGGTCATTTAATCACAGAATTCAACAAGTCAAGTCAAGTCACCTTTATTTATATAGCACTTTTAACAATACAGAATGTGTCAAAGCACTTAACAGTATCAAATTGGAGGATAGAGTGTCAGTAATGTATAATAATAAGATTAAACACTCAATTTTCAGTTAAAGGCATTTCATTATTGAATTCAGAGATGTCATTGTCTAGCTCAGTTTAGTTTAAATAGTATCTATGAAATACAACACATTAAGATTACTCCAAATGGAACCATTGATTGGTCCTATGTTCATAAGTGCTTCTCTTTGGGGTAGTTTTATTGAGGAAATGTTCTGCAGGCAAGGTTCAACTACATTTCTATTGATTGTTTTGTCTCACCTTTGAATGAAAATGTTTCCACACATATTCTTTTCGTCTCAGACTGTAGCTTGCCCTTAAAAAGGATAGGACACCATTTGGCATGCTCACCTGTTTCTAGTTTTTACCCTTTCCTTGCCCTCTAGACTGCAGAGCAGTTCACGTCTACTCTAACTTTAGCATCTTACTTTTCAACCAATGCAGAAAGTGCTATCAAGTTGGGGTAAACATTTGCTGACCGAATGCCCTGTGTCCACCTGGTTTTTATTCAGTTGTGTTTTATTTGACGAAGACCCTCTAGATGACTACAAAGAGAAGCATTTGATATTCTATGTAAGAATAAGTGCTTCTCTTTGGGGCAGTCTTGTTGGTGTTTGTTCATTATGGGGTTCTTCCCTTTGCCATCGCTATTAGCACTTTTCAACTGCTAATTCTGTCACTATCGGTACCCTAACAATGGCACTGACTTGTCTGTTGTTTTTGGTAAGTGCTATTTGTTGGGGTAGTTTCAAGTGACCAGCGCTTCAGGCAATATTTGCCACGCTGAGTTCTACATGAAAAGGTCATTTAATCACAGAATTCCACAAGTCAAGTAAAGTCACCTTTATTTTTTATAGCGCTTTTAACAATACAGATTGTGTCAAAGCACTTAACAGTATCAAATTGGAGGATAGCGTGTCAGTAATGTATAATAATAAGATTAAACACTCAATTTTCAGTTAAAGGCATTTCATTATTGAATTCAGAGATGTCATTGTCTAGCTCAGTTTAGTTTAAATAGTATCTATGAAATACAACACATTAAGATTACTCCAAATGGAACCAATGATTGGTCCTATGTTCATAAGTGCTTCTTTTTGGTGTAGTTTTATTGAGGAAATGTACTGCAGGCAAGGTTCCACTTCTTTTCTATTGCTTGTTTTGTCTCACCTTTGAATGAAAATGTTTGCAGCCATATTCTTTTCATCTCAGCTTGTAGCTTGCCCTTAAAAAGGATAGGACAACATTTGGCATGCTCACCTGTACGCAATTTTTTTTAATCATTTCCTTGCCCTCTAGACTGCAAAGCAGTTGACGTCTACTCTAACTTTAGCATCTTTCTTTTCAACCAATGGAGAAAGTGCTATCAAGTTGGGGTGAACGTTTGCTGACTGAATCTCCTGTGTCCACCTGGTTTTTATTCGGTTGTGTTTCATTTGAGGAAGACCCTCTAGATGACTACAAAGAGAAGCATTTGTGTTTCTATGTAAGAATAAGTGCTTCTCTTTGGGGCAGTCTTGTTGGTGTTTGTTCATTATGGGGTTCTTCCCTTTGCCATCGCTATTAGCACTTTTCAACTGCTAATTCTGTCACTATCGGTACCCTCACAATGGCACTGACTTGTCTGTTGTATTTGGTAAGTGCTATTAGTAGGGGTAGTTTCAAGTGACCAGCGCTTCAGGAGATATTTGTCACGATGAGTTCTACATGAAAAGGTAATTTAATCACAGAATTCAGCACATTAAGATAACTTCAGATGGAACCATTGATTGGTCCTATGTTCATAAGTGCTTCTCTTTGGGGTAGCTTTATTGAGGAAATGTACTGCAGGCAAGGTTCCACTTCTTTTCTATTGCTTGTTTTGTCTCACCTTTGAATGAAAATGTATGCAGCCATATTCTTTTCATCTCAGCTTGTAGCTTGCCCTTAAAAAGGATAGGACAACATTTGGGATGCTCACCTGTTTCTAGTTTTTTTTTAATCATTTCCTTGTCCTCTAGACTGCAATGCAGTTGACGTCTACTCTAACTTTAGCATCTTTCTTTTCAACCAATGTAGAAAGTGCTATCAAGTTGGGGTGAACGTTTGCTGACTGAATCTCCTGTGTCCACCTGGTTTTTATTCGGTTGTGTTTCATTTGAGGAAGACCATCTAGATGACTACAAAGAGAAGCATTTGTGTTTCTATGTAAGAATAAGTGCTTCTCTTTGGGGCAGTCTTGTTGGTGTTTGTTCATTACGGGGTTCTTCCCTTTGCCATCACTATTAGCACTTTTCAGCTGCTAATTCTGTCACTGTCGGTACCCTCACAATGGCACTGACTTGTCTGTTGTTTTTGGTAAGTGCTATTTGTTGGGGTAGTTTCAAGTGACCAGCGCTTCAGGAGATATTTGCCACGCTGAGTTCTACATGAAAAGGTCATTTAATCACAGAATTCAACAAGTCAAGTCAAGTCACCTTTATTTATATAGCACTTTTAACAATACAGAATGTGTCAAAGCACTTAACAGTATCAAATTGGAGGATAGAGTGTCAGTAATGTATAATAATAAGATTAAACACTCAATTTTCAGTTAAAGGCATTTCATTATTGAATTCAGAGATGTCATTGTCTAGCTCAGTTTAGTTTAAATAGTATCTATGAAATACATCACATTAAGATTACTCCAAATGGAACCATTGATTGGTCCTATGTTCATAAGTGCTTCTCTTTGGGGTAGTTTTATTGAGGAAATGTTCTGCAGGCAAGGTTCAACTACATTTCTATTGATTGTTTTGTCTCACCTTTGAATGAAAATGTTTCCACACATATTCTTTTCGTCTCAGACTGTAGCTTGCCCTTAAAAAGGATAGGACACCATTTGGCATGCTCACCTGTTTCTAGTTTTTACCCTTTCCTTGCCCTCTAGACTGCAGAGCAGTACACGTCTACTCTAACTTTAGCATCTTACTTTTCAACCAATGCAGAAAGTGCTATCAAGTTGGGGTAAACATTTGCTGACCGAATGCCCTGTGTCCACCTGGTTTTTATTCAGTTGTGTTTTATTTGACGAAGACCCTCTAGATGACTACAAAGAGAAGCATTTGATATTCTATGTAAGAATAAGTGCTTCTCTTTGGGGCAGTCTTGTTGGTGTTTGTTCATTATGGGGTTCTTCCCTTTGCCATCGCTATTAGCACTTTTCAACTGCTAATTCTGTCACTATCGGTACCCTAACAATGGCACTGACTTGTCTGTTGTTTTTGGTAAGTGCTATTTGTTGGGGTAGTTTCAAGTGACCAGCGCTTCAGGCAATATTTGCCACGCTGAGTTCTACATGAAAAGGTCATTTAATCACAGAATTCCACAAGTCAAGTAAAGTCACCTTTATTTTTTATAGCGCTTTTAACAATACAGATTGTGTCAAAGCACTTAACAGTATCAAATTGGAGGATAGCGTGTCAGTAATGTATAATAATAAGATTAAACACTCAATTTTCAGTTAAAGGCATTTCATTATTGAATTCAGAGATGTCATTGTCTAGCTCAGTTTAGTTTAAATAGTATCTATGAAATACAACACATTAAGATTACTCCAAATGGAACCAATGATTGGTCCTATGTTCATAAGTGCTTCTTTTTGGTGTAGTTTTATTGAGGAAATGTACTGCAGGCAAGGTTCCACTTCTTTTCTATTGCTTGTTTTGTCTCACCTTTGAATGAAAATGTTTGCAGCCATATTCTTTTCATCTCAGCTTGTAGCTTGCCCTTAAAAAGGATAGGACAACATTTGGCATGCTCACCTGTACGCAATTTTTTTTAATCATTTCCTTGCCCTCTAGACTGCAAAGCAGTTGACGTCTACTCTAACTTTAGCATCTTTCTTTTCAACCAATGGAGAAAGTGCTATCAAGTTGGGGTGAACGTTTGCTGACTGAATCTCCTGTGTCCACCTGGTTTTTATTCGGTTGTGTTTCATTTGAGGAAGACCCTCTAGATGACTACAAAGAGAAGCATTTGTGTTTCTATGTAAGAATAAGTGCTTCTCTTTGGGGCAGTCTTGTTGGTGTTTGTTCATTATGGGGTTCTTCCCTTTGCCATCGCTATTAGCACTTTTCAACTGCTAATTCTGTCACTATCGGTACCCTCACAATGGCACTGACTTGTCTGTTGTATTTGGTAAGTGCTATTAGTAGGGGTAGTTTCAAGTGACCAGCGCTTCAGGAGATATTTGTCACGATGAGTTCTACATGAAAAGGTAATTTAATCACAGAATTCAGCACATTAAGATAACTTCAGATGGAACCATTGATTGGTCCTATGTTCATAAGTGCTTCTCTTTGGGGTAGCTTTATTGAGGAAATGTACTGCAGGCAAGGTTCCACTTCTTTTCTATTGCTTGTTTTGTCTCACCTTTGAATGAAAATGTATGCAGCCATATTCTTTTCATCTCAGCTTGTAGCTTGCCCTTAAAAAGGATAGGACAACATTTGGGATGCTCACCTGTTTCTAGTTTTTTTTTAATCATTTCCTTGTCCTCTAGACTGCAATGCAGTTGACGTCTACTCTAACTTTAGCATCTTTCTTTTCAACCAATGGAGAAAGTGCTATCAAGTTGGGGTGAACGTTTGCTGACTGAATCTCCTGTGTCCACCTGGTTTTTATTCGGTTGTGTTTCATTTGAGGAAGACCATCTAGATGACTACAAAGAGAAGCATTTGTGTTTCTATGTAAGAATAAGTGCTTCTCTTTGGGGCAGTCTTGTTGGTGTTTGTTCATTACGGGGTTCTTCCCTTTGCCATCACTATTAGCACTTTTCAGCTGCTAATTCTGTCACTGTCGGTACCCTCACAATGGCACTGACTTGTCTGTTGTTTTTGGTAAGTGCTATTTGTTGGGGTAGTTTCAAGTGACCAGCGCTTCAGGAGATATTTGCCACGCTGAGTTCTACATGAAAAGGTCATTTAATCACAGAATTCAGCACATTTAGATAACTTCAGATGGAACCATTGATTGGTCCTATGTTCATAAGTGCTTCTCTTTGGGGTAGCTTTATTGAGGAAATGTACTGCAGGCAAGGTTCCACTTCTTTTCTATTGCTTGTTTTGTCTCACCTTTGAATGAAAATGTTTGCAGCCATATTCTTTTCATCTCAGCTTGTAGCTTGCCCTTAAAAAGGATAGGACAACATTTGGGATGCTCACCTGTTTCTAGTTTTTTTTTAATCATTTCCTTGTCCTCTAGACTGCAATGCAGTTGACGTCTACTCTAACTTTAGCATCTTTCTTTTCAACCAATGGAGAAAGTGCTATCAAGTTGGGGTGAACGTTTGCTGACTGAATCTCCTGTGTCCACCTGGTTTTTATTCGGTTGTGTTTCATTTGAGGAAGACCATCTAGATGACTACAAAGAGAAGCATTTGTGTTTCTATGTAAGAATAAGTGCTTCTCTTTGGGGCAGTCTTGTTGGTGTTTGTTCATTACGGGGTTCTTCCCTTTGCCATCACTATTAGCACTTTTCAGCTGCTAATTCTGTCACTGTCGGTACCCTCACAATGGCACTGACTTGTCTGTTGTTTTTGGCAAGTGCTATTTGTTGGGGTAGTTTCAAGTGACCAGCGCTTCAGGAGATATTTGCCACGCTGAGTTCTACATGAAAAGGTCATTTAATCACAGAATTCAACAAGTCAAGTCAAGTCACCTTTATTTATATAGCACTTTTAACAATACAGAATGTGTCAAAGCACTTAACAGTATCAAATTGGAGGATAGAGTGTCAGTAATGTATAATAATAAGATTAAACACTCAATTTTCAGTTAAAGGCATTTCATTATTGAATTCAGAGATGTCATTGTCTAGCTCAGTTTAGTTTAAATAGTATCTATGAAATACAACACATTAAGATTACTCCAAATGGAACCATTGATTGGTCCTATGTTCATAAGTGCTTCTCTTTGGGGTAGTTTTATTGAGGAAATGTTCTGCAGGCAAGGTTCAACTACATTTCTATTGATTGTTTTGTCTCACCTTTGAATGAAAATGTTTCCACACATATTCTTTTCGTCTCAGACTGTAGCTTGCCCTTAAAAAGGATAGGACACCATTTGGCATGCTCACCTGTTTCTAGTTTTTACCCTTTCCTTGCCCTCTAGACTGCAGAGCAGTTCACGTCTACTCTAACTTTAGCATCTTACTTTTCAACCAATGCAGAAAGTGCTATCAAGTTGGGGTAAACATTTGCTGACCGAATGCCCTGTGTCCACCTGGTTTTTATTCAGTTGTGTTTTATTTGAGGAAGACCCTCTAGATGACTACAAAGAGAAGCATTTGATATTCTATGTAAGAATAAGTGCTTCTCTTTGGGGCAGTCTTGTTGGTGTTTGTTCATTATGGGGTTCTTCCCTTTGCCATCGCTATTAGCACTTTTCAACTGCTAATTCTGTCACTATCGGTACCCTAACAATGGCACTGACTTGTCTGTTGTTTTTGGTAAGTGCTATTTGTTGGGGTAGTTTCAAGTGACCAGCGCTTCAGGCAATATTTGCCACGCTGAGTTCTACATGAAAAGGTCATTTAATCACAGAATTCCACAAGTCAAGTAAAGTCACCTTTATTTTTTATAGCGCTTTTAACAATACAGATTGTGTCAAAGCACTTAACAGTATCAAATTGGAGGATAGCGTGTCAGTAATGTATAATAATAAGATTAAACACTCAATTTTCAGTTAAAGGCATTTCATTATTGAATTCAGAGATGTCATTGTCTAGCTCAGTTTAGTTTAAATAGTATCTATGAAATACAACACATTAAGATTACTCCAAATGGAACCAATGATTGGTCCTATGTTCATAAGTGCTTCTTTTTGGTGTAGTTTTATTGAGGAAATGTACTGCAGGCAAGGTTCCACTTCTTTTCTATTGCTTGTTTTGTCTCACCTTTGAATGAAAATGTTTGCAGCCATATTCTTTTCATCTCAGCTTGTAGCTTGCCCTTAAAAAGGATAGGACAACATTTGGCATGCTCACCTGTACGCAATTTTTTTTAATCATTTCCTTGCCCTCTAGACTGCAAAGCAGTTGACGTCTACTCTAACTTTAGCATCTTTCTTTTCAACCAATGGAGAAAGTGCTATCAAGTTGGGGTGAACGTTTGCTGACTGAATCTCCTGTGTCCACCTGGTTTTTATTCGGTTGTGTTTCATTTGAGGAAGACCCTCTAGATGACTACAAAGAGAAGCATTTGTGTTTCTATGTAAGAATAAGTGCTTCTCTTTGGGGCAGTCTTGTTGGTGTTTGTTCATTACGGGGTTCTTCCCTTTGCCATCGCTATTAGCACTTTTCAACTGCTAATTCTGTCACTATCGGTACCCTCACAATGGCACTGACTTGTCTGTTGTATTTGGTAAGTGCTATTAGTAGGGGTAGTTTCAAGTGACCAGCGCTTCAGGAGATATTTGTCACGATGAGTTCTACATGAAAAGGTAATTTAATCACAGAATTCAGCACATTAAGATAACTTCAGATGGAACCATTGATTGGTCCTATGTTCATAAGTGCTTCTCTTTGGGGTAGCTTTATTGAGGAAATGTACTGCAGGCAAGGTTCCACTTCTTTTCTATTGCTTGTTTTGTCTCACCTTTGAATGAAAATGTATGCAGCCATATTCTTTTCATCTCAGCTTGTAGCTTGCCCTTAAAAAGGATAGGACAACATTTGGGATGCTCACCTGTTTCTAGTTTTTTTTTAATCATTTCCTTGTCCTCTAGACTGCAATGCAGTTGACGTCTACTCTAACTTTAGCATCTTTCTTTTCAACCAATGGAGAAAGTGCTATCAAGTTGGGGTGAACGTTTGCTGACTGAATCTCCTGTGTCCACCTGGTTTTTATTCGGTTGTGTTTCATTTGAGGAAGACCATCTAGATGACTACAAAGAGAAGCATTTGTGTTTCTATGTAAGAATAAGTGCTTCTCTTTGGGGCAGTCTTGTTGGTGTTTGTTCATTACGGGGTTCTTCCCTTTGCCATCACTATTAGCACTTTTCAGCTGCTAATTCTGTCACTGTCGGTACCCTCACAATGGCACTGACTTGTCTGTTGTTTTTGGTAAGTGCTATTTGTTGGGGTAGTTTCAAGTGACCAGCGCTTCAGGAGATATTTGCCACGCTGAGTTCTACATGAAAAGGTCATTTAATCACAGAATTCAGCACATTTAGATAACTTCAGATGGAACCATTGATTGGTCCTATGTTCATAAGTGCTTCTCTTTGGGGTAGCTTTATTGAGGAAATGTACTGCAGGCAAGGTTCCACTTCTTTTCTATTGCTTGTTTTGTCTCACCTTTGAATGAAAATGTTTGCAGCCATATTCTTTTCATCTCAGCTTGTAGCTTGCCCTTAAAAAGGATAGGACAACATTTGGGATGCTCACCTGTTTCTAGTTTTTTTTTAATCATTTCCTTGTCCTCTAGACTGCAATGCAGTTGACGTCTACTCTAACTTTAGCATCTTTCTTTTCAACCAATGGAGAAAGTGCTATCAAGTTGGGGTGAACGTTTGCTGACTGAATCTCCTGTGTCCACCTGGTTTTTATTCGGTTGTGTTTCATTTGAGGAAGACCATCTAGATGACTACAAAGAGAAGCATTTGTGTTTCTATGTAAGAATAAGTGCTTCTCTTTGGGGCAGTCTTGTTGGTGTTTGTTCATTACGGGGTTCTTCCCTTTGCCATCACTATTAGCACTTTTCAGCTGCTAATTCTGTCACTGTCGGTACCCTCACAATGGCACTGACTTGTCTGTTGTTTTTGGTAAGTGCTATTTGTTGGGGTAGTTTCAAGTGACCAGCGCTTCAGGAGATATTTGCCACGCTGAGTTCTACATGAAAAGGTTATTTAATCACAGAATTCAACAAGTCAAGTCAAGTCACCTTTATTTATATAGCACTTTTAACAATACAGAATGTGTCAAAGCACTTAACAGTATCAAATTGGAGGATAGAGTGTCAGTAATGTATAATAATAAGATTAAACACTCAATTTTCAGTTAAAGGCATTTCATTATTGAATTCAGAGATGTCATTGTCTAGCTCAGTTTAGTTTAAATAGTATCTATGAAATACAACACATTAAGATTACTCCAAATGGAACCATTGATTGGTCCTATGTTCATAAGTGCTTCTCTTTGGGGTAGTTTTATTGAGGAAATGTTCTGCAGGCAAGGTTCAACTACATTTCTATTGATTGTTTTGTCTCACCTTTGAATGAAAATGTTTCCACACATATTCTTTTCGTCTCAGACTGTAGCTTGCCCTTAAAAAGGATAGGACACCATTTGGCATGCTCACCTGTTTCTAGTTTTTACCCTTTCCTTGCCCTCTAGACTGCAGAGCAGTTCACGTCTACTCTAACTTTAGCATCTTACTTTTCAACCAATGCAGAAAGTGCTATCAAGTTGGGGTAAACATTTGCTGACCGAATGCCCTGTGTCCACCTGGTTTTTATTCAGTTGTGTTTTATTTGAGGAAGACCCTCTAGATGACTACAAAGAGAAGCATTTGATATTCTATGTAAGAATAAGTGCTTCTCTTTGGGGCAGTCTTGTTGGTGTTTGTTCATTATGGGGTTCTTCCCTTTGCCATCGCTATTAGCACTTTTCAACTGCTAATTCTGTCACTATCGGTACCCTAACAATGGCACTGACTTGTCTGTTGTTTTTGGTAAGTGCTATTTGTTGGGGTAGTTTCAAGTGACCAGCGCTTCAGGCAATATTTGCCACGCTGAGTTCTACATGAAAAGGTCATTTAATCACAGAATTCCACAAGTCAAGTAAAGTCACCTTTATTTTTTATAGCGCTTTTAACAATACAGATTGTGTCAAAGCACTTAACAGTATCAAATTGGAGGATAGCGTGTCAGTAATGTATAATAATAAGATTAAACACTCAATTTTCAGTTAAAGGCATTTCATTATTGAATTCAGAGATGTCATTGTCTAGCTCAGTTTAGTTTAAATAGTATCTATGAAATACAACACATTAAGATTACTCCAAATGGAACCAATGATTGGTCCTATGTTCATAAGTGCTTCTTTTTGGTGTAGTTTTATTGAGGAAATGTACTGCAGGCAAGGTTCCACTTCTTTTCTATTGCTTGTTTTGTCTCACCTTTGAATGAAAATGTTTGCAGCCATATTCTTTTCATCTCAGCTTGTAGCTTGCCCTTAAAAAGGATAGGACAACATTTGGCATGCTCACCTGTACGCAATTTTTTTTAATCATTTCCTTGCCCTCTAGACTGCAAAGCAGTTGACGTCTACTCTAACTTTAGCATCTTTCTTTTCAACCAATGGAGAAAGTGCTATCAAGTTGGGGTGAACGTTTGCTGACTGAATCTCCTGTGTCCACCTGGTTTTTATTCGGTTGTGTTTCATTTGAGGAAGACCCTCTAGATGACTACAAAGAGAAGCATTTGTGTTTCTATGTAAGAATAAGTGCTTCTCTTTGGGGCAGTCTTGTTGGTGTTTGTTCATTACGGGGTTCTTCCCTTTGCCATCACTATTAGCACTTTTCAGCTGCTAATTCTGTCACTGTCGGTACCCTCACAATGGCACTGACTTGTCTGTTGTTTTTGGTAAGTGCTATTTGTTGGGGTAGTTTCAAGTGACCAGCGCTTCAGGAGATATTTGCCACGCTGAGTTCTACATGAAAAGGTCATTTAATCACAGAATTCAACAAGTCAAGTCAAGTCACCTTTATTTATATAGCACTTTTAACAATACAGAATGTGTCAAAGCACTTAACAGTATCAAATTGGAGGATAGAGTGTCAGTAATGTATAATAATAAGATTAAACACTCAATTTTCAGTTAAAGGCATTTCATTATTGAATTCAGAGATGTCATTGTCTAGCTCAGTTTAGTTTAAATAGTATCTATGAAATACAACACATTAAGATTACTCCAAATGGAACCATTGATTGGTCCTATGTTCATAAGTGCTTCTCTTTGGGGTAGTTTTATTGAGGAAATGTTCTGCAGGCAAGGTTCAACTACATTTCTATTGCTTGTTTTTTCACACCTTTGAATTAAAATGTTTGCAGCCATATTCTTTGCGTCTCAGCCTGTAGCTTGCCCTTAAAAACGATAAGACAAAATTTGGCGTTCTCACCTGTACGCAGTTGTTTTTAATCATTTCCTTGCCCTCTAGACTGCAATGCAGTTGACGTCTACTCTAACTTTAGCATCTTTCTTTTCAACCAATGGAGAAAGTGCTATCAAGTTAGGGTGAACGTTCGCTGACTGAATCTCCTGTGTCCACTTGGTTTTTATTCGGTTGTGTTTCATTTGAGGAAGACCCTCTAGATGACTACAAAGAGAAGCATTTGTGTTTCTATGTAAGAATAAGTGCTTCTCTTTGGGGCAGTCTAGTTGGTGTTTGTTCATTATGGGGTTCTTCCCTTTGCCATCGCTATTAGCACTTTTCAACTGCTAATTCTGTCACTATCGGTACCCTCACAATGGCACTGACTTGTCTGTTGTATTTGGTAAGTGCTATTAGTAGGGGTAGTTTCAAGTGACCAGCGCTTCAGGAGATATTTGTCATGATGAGTTCTACATGAAAAGGTAATTTAATCACAGAATTCAGCACATTAAGATAACTTCAGATGGAACCATTGATTGGTCCTATGTTCATAAGTGCTTCTCTTTGGGGTTGTTTTAATGAGGAAATGTACTGCAGGCAAGGTTCCACTTCTTTTCTATTGATTGTTTTGTCTCACCTTTGAATGAAAATGTTTGCACACATATTCTTTTCGTCTCAAACTGTAGCTTGCCCTTAAAAAGGATAGGACAACATTTGGCATGCTCACCTGTTACTAGTTTTTACCCTTTCCTTGCCCTCTAGACTGCAAAGCAGTTCACGTCTACTCTAACTTTAGCATCTTTCTTTTCAACCAATGGAGAAAGTGCTATCAAGTTGGGGTGAACGTTTGCTGACTGAATCTCCTGTGTCCACCTGGTTTTTATTCGGTTGTGTTTTATTTGAGAAAGATCCTCTAGATGACTACAAAGAGAAGCATTTGTGTTTCTATGTAAGAATAAGTGCTTCTCTTTGGGGCAGTCTTGTTGGTCTTTGTTCATTATGGGGTTCTTCCCTTTGCCATCGCTATTAGCACTTTTCAACTGCTAATTCTGTCACTATCGGTACCCTCACAATGGCACTGACTTGTCTGTTGTATTTGGTAAGTGCTATTAGTAGGGGTAGTTTCAAGTGACCAGCGCTTCAGGAGATATTTGTCACGATGAGTTCTACATGAAAAGGTAATTTAATCACAGAATTCAGCACATTAAGATAACTTCAGATGGAACCATTGATTGGTCCTATGTTCATAAGTGCTTCTCTTTGGGGTAGCTTTATTGAGGAAATGTACTGCAGGCAAGGTTCCACTTCTTTTCTATTGCTTGTTTTGTCTCACCTTTGAATGAAAATGTATGCAGCCATATTCTTTTCATCTCAGCTTGTAGCTTGCCCTTAAAAAGGATAGGACAACATTTGGGATGCTCACCTGTTTCTAGTTTTTTTTTTATCATTTCCTTGCCCTCTAGACTGCAATGCAGTTGACGTCTACTCTAACTTTAGCATCTTTCTTTTCAACCAATGGAGAAAGTGCTATCAAGTTGGGGTGAACGTTTGCTGACTGAATCTCCTGTGTCCACCTGGTTTTTATTCGGTTGTGTTTCATTTGAGGAAGACCATCTAGATGACTACAAAGAGAAGCATTTGTGTTTCTATGTAAGAATAAGTGCTTCTCTTTGGGGCAGTCTTGTTGGTGTTTGTTCATTACGGGGTTCTTCCCTTTGCCATCGCTATTAGCACTTTTCAACTGCTAATTCTGTCACTGTCGGTACCCTCACAATGGCACTGACTTGTCTGTTGTATTTGGTAAGTGCTATTAGTAGGGGTAGTTTCAAGTGACCAGCGCTTCAGGAGATATTTGTCACGATGAGTTCTACATGAAAAGGTAATTTAATCACAGAATTCAGCACATTAAGATAACTTCAGATGGAACCATTGATTGGTCCTATGTTCATAAGTGCTTCTCTTTGGGGTAGCTTTATTGAGGCAATGTACTGCAGGCAAGGTTCCACTTCTTTTCTATTGCTTGTTTTGTCTCACCTTTGAATGAAAATGTTTGCAGCCATATTCTTTTCATCTCAGCTTGTAGCTTGCCCTTAAAAAGGATAGGACAACATTTGGGATGCTCACCTGTTTCTAGTTTTTTTTTAATCATTTCCTTGTCCTCTAGACTGCAATGCAGTTGACGTCTACTCTAACTTTAGCATCTTTCTTTTCAACCAATGAAGAAAGTGCTATCAAGTTGGGGTGAACGTTTGCTGACTGAATCTCCTGTGTCCACCTGGTTTTTATTCGGTTGTGTTTCATTTGAGGAAGACCATCTAGATGACTACAAAGAGAAGCATTTGTGTTTCTATGTAAGAATAAGTGCTTCTCTTTGGGGCAGTCTTGTTGGTGTTTGTTCATTACGGGGTTCTTCCCTTTGCCATCACTTTTAGCACTTTTCAACTGCTAATTCTGTCACTGTCGGTACCCTCACAATGGCACTGACTTGTCTGTTGTTTTTGGTAAGTGCTATTTGTTGGGGTAGTTTCAAGTGACCAGCGCTTCAGGAGATATTTGCCACGCTGAGTTCTACATGAAAAGGTCATTTAATCACAGAATTCAACAAGTCAAGTCAAGTCACCTTTATTTATATAGCACTTTTAACAATACAGAATGTGTCAAAGCACTTAACAGTATCAAATTGGAGGATAGAGTGTCAGTAATGTATAATAATAAGATTAAACACTCAATTTTCAGTTAAAGGCATTTCATTATTGAATTCAGAGATGTCATTGTCTAGCTCAGTTTAGTTTAAATAGTATCTATGAAATACAACACATTAAGATTACTCCAAATGGAACCATTGATTGGTCTTATGTTCATAAGTGCTTCTCTTTGGGGTAGTTTTATTGAGGAAATGTTCTGCAGGCAAGGTTCAACTACATTTCTATTGCTTGTTTTTTCACACCTTTGAATTAAAATGTTTGCAGCCATATTCTTTGCGTCTCAGCCTGTAGCTTGCCCTTAAAAACGATAAGACAACATTTGGCATTCTCACCTGTACGCAGTTTTTTTTAATCATTTCCTTGCCCTCTAGACTGCAATGCAGTTGACGTCTACTCTAACTTTAGCATCTTTCTTTTCAACCAATGGAGAAAGTGCTATCAAGTTAGGGTGAACGTTCGCTGACTGAATCTCCTGTGTCCACCTGGTTTTTATTCGGTTGTGTTTCATTTGAGGAAGACCCTCTAGATGACTACAAAGAGAAGCATTTGTGTTTCTATGTAAGAATAAGTGCTTCTCTTTGGGGCAGTCTAGTTGGTGTTTGTTCATTATGGGGTTCTTCCCTTTGCCATCGCTATTAGCACTTTTCAACTGCTAATTCTGTCACTATCGGTACCCTCACAATGGCACTGACTTGTCTGTTGTATTTGGTAAGTGCTATTAGTAGGGGTAGTTTCAAGTGACCAGCGCTTCAGGAGATATTTGTCACGATGAGTTCTACATGAAAAGGTAATTTAATCACAGAATTCAGCACATTAAGATAACTTCAGATGGAACCATTGATTGGTCCTATGTTCATAAGTGCTTCTCTTTGGGGTTGTTTTAATGAGGAAATGTACTGCAGGCAAGGTTCCACTTCTTTTCTTTTGATTGTTTTGTCTCACCTTTGAATGAAAATATTTGCACACATATTCTTTTCGTCTCAGACTGTACCTTGCCCTTAAAAAGGATAGGACAACATTTGGCATGCTCACCTGTTACTAGTTTTTACCCTTTCCTTGCCCTCTAGACTGCAAAGCAGTTCACGTCTACTCTAACTTTAGCATCTTTCTTTTCAACCAATGCAGAAAGTGCTATAAAGTTGGGGTAAACATTTGCTGACCGAATCCCCTGTGTTCACCTGGTTTTTATTCAGGTGTGTTTTATTTGAAGACCCTCTAGATGACTACAAAGAGAAGCATTTGTTATTCTATGTAAGAATAAGTGCTTCTCCCTTGGGGCAGTCTTGATGTTGTTTGTTCATTATGGGGTTCTTCCCTTTCCCATCGCTATTAGCACTTTTCAACTGCTAATTCTGTCACTATCGGTACCCTCACAATGGCACTGACTTGTCTGTTGTTTTTGGTAAGTGCTATTTGTTGGGGTAGTTTCAAGTGACCAGCGCTTCAGGCAATATTTGCCACGCTGAGTTCTACATGAAAAGGTCATTTAATCACAGAATTCAACAAGTCAAGTCCAGTCACCTTTATTTATATAGCGCTTTTAACAATACAGAATGTGTCAAAGCACTTAACAGTATCAAATTGGAGGATAGAGTGTCAGTAATGTATAATAATAAGATTAAACACTCAATTTTCAGTTAAAGGCATTTCATTATTGAATTCAGAGATGTCATTGTCTAGCTCAGTTTAGTTTAAATAGTATCTATGAAATACAACACATTAAGATTACTCCAAATGGAACCATTGATTAGTCCTATGTTCATAAGTGCTTCTCTTTGGGGTAGTTTTATTGAGGAAATGTACTGCAGGCAAGGTTCAACTACATTTCTATTGCTTGTTTTTTCACACCTTTGAATGAAAATGTTTGCAGCCATATTCTTTGCGTCTCAGCCTGTAGCTTGCTCTTAAAAACGATAAGACAACATTTAGCATGCTCACCTGTACGCAGTTTTTTTTAATCATTTCCTTGCCCTCTAGACTGCAAAGCAGTTGACGTCTACTCTAACTTTAGCATCTTTCTTTTCAACCAATGGAGAAAGTGCTATCAAGTTGGGGTGAACGTTTGCTGACTGAATCTCCTGTGTCCACCTGGTTTTTATTCGGTTGTGTTTCATTTGAGGAAGACCATCTAGATGACTACAAAGAGAAGCATTTGTGTTTCTATGTAAGAATAAGTGCTTCTCTTTGGGGCAGTCTTGTTGGTGTTTGTTCATTATGGGGTTCTTCCTTTTGCCATCGCTATTAGCACTTTTCAACTGCTAATTCTGTCACTATCGGTACCCTCACAATGGCACTGACTTGTCTGTTGTTTTTGGTAAGTGCTATTTGTTGGGGTAGTTTCAAGTGACCAGCGCTTCAGGAGATATTTGCCACGCTGAGTTCTATATGAAAAGGTCATTTAATCACAGAATTCAACACATTAAGATTACTGCAAATGGAACCATTGATTGTTCCTATGTTCATAAGTGCTTCTCTTTGGGGTAGCTTTATTGAGGAAATGTACTGCAGGCAAGGTTCCACTTCTTTTCTATTGCTTGTTTTGTCTCACCTTTGAATGAAAATGTTTGCAGCCATATTCTTTTCATCTCAGCTTGTAGCTTGCCCTTAAAAAGGATAGGACAACATTTGGCATACTCACCTGTACGCAATTTTTTTTAATCATTTCCTTGCCCTCTAGACTGCAAAGCAGTTGACGTCTACTCTAACTTTAGCATCTTTCTTTTCAACCAATGGAGAAAGTGCTATCAAGTTAGGGTGAACGTTCGCTGACTGAATCTCCTGTGTCCACCTGGTTTTTATTCGGTTGTGTTTCATTTGAGGAAGACCCTCTAGATGACTACAAAGAGAAGCATTTGTGTTTCTATGTAAGAATAAGTGCTTCTCTTTGGGGCAGTCTAGTTGGTGTTTGTTCATTATGGGGTTCTTCCCTTTGGCATCGCTATTAGCACTTTTCAACTGCTAATTCTGTCACTATCGGTACCCTCACAATGGCACTGACTTGTCTGTTGTATTTGGTAAGTGCTATTAGTAGGGGTAGTTTCAAGTGACCAGCGCTTCAGGAGATATTTGTCACGATGAGTTCTACATGAAAAGGTAATTTAATCACAGAATTCAGCACATTAAGATAACTTCAGATGGAACCATTGATTGGTCCTATGTTCATAAGTGCTTCTCTTTGGGGTTGTTTTAATGAGGAAATGTACTGCAGGCAAGGTTCCACTTCTTTTCTATTGATTGTTTTGTCTCACCTTTGAATGAAAATGTTTGCAGCCATATTCTTTTCATGTCAGCTTGTAGCTTGCCCTTAAAAAGGATAGGACAACATTTGGCATGCTCACCTGTACGCAGTTTTTTTTAATCATTTCCTTGCCCTCTAGACTGCAAAGCAGTTGATGTTTACTCTAACTTTAGCATCTTTCTTTTCAACCAATGGAGAAAGTGCTATCAAGTTGGGGTGAACGTTTGCTGACTGAATCTCCTGTGTCCACCTGGTTTTTATTCGGTTGTGTTTCATTTGAGGAAGACCCTCTAGATGACTACAAAGAGAAGCATTTGTTTTTCTATGTAAGAATAAGTGCTTCTCTTTGGGGCAGTCTTGTTGGTGTTTGTTCATTATGGGGTTCTTCCCTTTGCCATCGCTATTAGCACTTTTCAGCTGCTAATTCTGTCACTGTCGGTACCCTCACAATGGCACTGACTTGTCTGTTGTTTTTGGTAAGTGCTATTTGTTGGGGTAGTTTCAAGTGACCAGCGCTTCAGGAGATATTTGCCACGCTGAGTTCTACATGAAAAGGTCATTTAATCACAGAATTCAACAAGTCAAGTCAAGTCACCTTTATTTATATAGCACTTTTAACAATACAGAATGTGTCAAAGCACTTAACAGTATCAAATTGGAGGATAGAGTGTCAGTAATGTATAATAATAAGATTAAACACTCAATTTTCAGTTAAAGGCATTTCATTATTGAATTCAGAGATGTCATTGTCTAGCTCAGTTTAGTTTAAATAGTATCTATGAAATACAACACATTAAGATTACTCCAAATGGAACCATTGATTGGTCCTATGTTCATAAGTGCTTCTCTTTGGGGTAGTTTTATTGAGGAAATGTTCTGCAGGCAAGGTTCAACTACATTTCTATTGCTTGTTTTTTCACACCTTTGAATTAAAATGTTTGCAGCCATATTCTTTGCGTCTCAGCCTGTAGCTTGCCCTTAAAAACGATAAGACAAAATTTGGCGTTCTCACCTGTACGCAGTTGTTTTTAATCATTTCCTTGCCCTCTAGACTGCAATGCAGTTGACGTCTACTCTAACTTTAGCATCTTTCTTTTCAACCAATGGAGAAAGTGCTATCAAGTTAGGGTGAACGTTCGCTGACTGAATCTCCTGTGTCCACTTGGTTTTTATTCGGTTGTGTTTCATTTGAGGAAGACCCTCTAGATGACTACAAAGAGAAGCATTTGTGTTTCTATGTAAGAATAAGTGCTTCTCTTTGGGGCAGTCTAGTTGGTGTTTGTTCATTATGGGGTTCTTCCCTTTGCCATCGCTATTAGCACTTTTCAACTGCTAATTCTGTCACTATCGGTACCCTCACAATGGCACTGACTTGTCTGTTGTATTTGGTAAGTGCTATTAGTAGGGGTAGTTTCAAGTGACCAGCGCTTCAGGAGATATTTGTCATGATGAGTTCTACATGAAAAGGTAATTTAATCACAGAATTCAGCACATTAAGATAACTTCAGATGGAACCATTGATTGGTCCTATGTTCATAAGTGCTTCTCTTTGGGGTTGTTTTAATGAGGAAATGTACTGCAGGCAAGGTTCCACTTCTTTTCTATTGATTGTTTTGTCTCACCTTTGAATGAAAATGTTTGCACACATATTCTTTTCGTCTCAAACTGTAGCTTGCCCTTAAAAAGGATAGGACAACATTTGGCATGCTCACCTGTTACTAGTTTTTACCCTTTCCTTGCCCTCTAGACTGCAAAGCAGTTCACGTCTACTCTAACTTTAGCATCTTTCTTTTCAACCAATGGAGAAAGTGCTATCAAGTTGGGGTGAACGTTTGCTGACTGAATCTCCTGTGTCCACCTGGTTTTTATTCGGTTGTGTTTTATTTGAGAAAGATCCTCTAGATGACTACAAAGAGAAGCATTTGTGTTTCTATGTAAGAATAAGTGCTTCTCTTTGGGGCAGTCTTGTTGGTCTTTGTTCATTATGGGGTTCTTCCCTTTGCCATCGCTATTAGCACTTTTCAACTGCTAATTCTGTCACTATCGGTACCCTCACAATGGCACTGACTTGTCTGTTGTATTTGGTAAGTGCTATTAGTAGGGGTAGTTTCAAGTGACCAGCGCTTCAGGAGATATTTGTCACGATGAGTTCTACATGAAAAGGTAATTTAATCACAGAATTCAGCACATTAAGATAACTTCAGATGGAACCATTGATTGGTCCTATGTTCATAAGTGCTTCTCTTTGGGGTAGCTTTATTGAGGAAATGTACTGCAGGCAAGGTTCCACTTCTTTTCTATTGCTTGTTTTGTCTCACCTTTGAATGAAAATGTTTGCAGCCATATTCTTTTCATCTCAGCTTGTAGCTTGCCCTTAAAAAGGATAGGACAACATTTGGGATGCTCACCTGTTTCTAGTTTTTTTTTTATCATTTCCTTGCCCTCTAGACTGCAATGCAGTTGACGTCTACTCTAACTTTAGCATCTTTCTTTTCAACCAATGGAGAAAGTGCTATCAAGTTGGGGTGAACGTTTGCTGACTGAATCTCCTGTGTCCACCTGGTTTTTATTCGGTTGTGTTTCATTTGAGGAAGACCATCTAGATGACTACAAAGAGAAGCATTTGTGTTTCTATGTAAGAATAAGTGCTTCTCTTTGGGGCAGTCTTGTTGGTGTTTGTTCATTACGGGGTTCTTCCCTTTGCCATCGCTATTAGCACTTTTCAACTGCTAATTCTGTCACTGTCGGTACCCTCACAATGGCACTGACTTGTCTGTTGTATTTGGTAAGTGCTATTAGTAGGGGTAGTTTCAAGTGACCAGCGCTTCAGGAGATATTTGTCACGATGAGTTCTACATGAAAAGGTAATTTAATCACAGAATTCAGCACATTAAGATAACTTCAGATGGAACCATTGATTGGTCCTATGTTCATAAGTGCTTCTCTTTGGGGTAGCTTTATTGAGGCAATGTACTGCAGGCAAGGTTCCACTTCTTTTCTATTGCTTGTTTTGTCTCACCTTTGAATGAAAATGTTTGCAGCCATATTCTTTTCATCTCAGCTTGTAGCTTGCCCTTAAAAAGGATAGGACAACATTTGGGATGCTCACCTGTTTCTAGTTTTTTTTTAATCATTTCCTTGTCCTCTAGACTGCAATGCAGTTGACGTCTACTCTAACTTTAGCATCTTTCTTTTCAACCAATGAAGAAAGTGCTATCAAGTTGGGGTGAACGTTTGCTGACTGAATCTCCTGTGTCCACCTGGTTTTTATTCGGTTGTGTTTCATTTGAGGAAGACCATCTAGATGACTACAAAGAGAAGCATTTGTGTTTCTATGTAAGAATAAGTGCTTCTCTTTGGGGCAGTCTTGTTGGTGTTTGTTCATTACGGGGTTCTTCCCTTTGCCATCACTTTTAGCACTTTTCAACTGCTAATTCTGTCACTGTCGGTACCCTCACAATGGCACTGACTTGTCTGTTGTTTTTGGTAAGTGCTATTTGTTGGGGTAGTTTCAAGTGACCAGCGCTTCAGGAGATATTTGCCACGCTGAGTTCTACATGAAAAGGTCATTTAATCACAGAATTCAACAAGTCAAGTCAAGTCACCTTTATTTATATAGCACTTTTAACAATACAGAATGTGTCAAAGCACTTAACAGTATCAAATTGGAGGATAGAGTGTCAGTAATGTATAATAATAAGATTAAACACTCAATTTTCAGTTAAAGGCATTTCATTATTGAATTCAGAGATGTCATTGTCTAGCTCAGTTTAGTTTAAATAGTATCTATGAAATACAACACATTAAGATTACTCCAAATGGAACCATTGATTGGTCTTATGTTCATAAGTGCTTCTCTTTGGGGTAGTTTTATTGAGGAAATGTTCTGCAGGCAAGGTTCAACTACATTTCTATTGCTTGTTTTTTCACACCTTTGAATTAAAATGTTTGCAGCCATATTCTTTGCGTCTCAGCCTGTAGCTTGCCCTTAAAAACGATAAGACAACATTTGGCATTCTCACCTGTACGCAGTTTTTTTTAATCATTTCCTTGCCCTCTAGACTGCAATGCAGTTGACGTCTACTCTAACTTTAGCATCTTTCTTTTCAACCAATGGAGAAAGTGCTATCAAGTTAGGGTGAACGTTCGCTGACTGAATCTCCTGTGTCCACCTGGTTTTTATTCGGTTGTGTTTCATTTGAGGAAGACCCTCTAGATGACTACAAAGAGAAGCATTTGTGTTTCTATGTAAGAATAAGTGCTTCTCTTTGGGGCAGTCTAGTTGGTGTTTGTTCATTATGGGGTTCTTCCCTTTGCCATCGCTATTAGCACTTTTCAACTGCTAATTCTGTCACTATCGGTACCCTCACAATGGCACTGACTTGTCTGTTGTATTTGGTAAGTGCTATTAGTAGGGGTAGTTTCAAGTGACCAGCGCTTCAGGAGATATTTGTCACGATGAGTTCTACATGAAAAGGTAATTTAATCACAGAATTCAGCACATTAAGATAACTTCAGATGGAACCATTGATTGGTCCTATGTTCATAAGTGCTTCTCTTTGGGGTTGTTTTAATGAGGAAATGTACTGCAGGCAAGGTTCCACTTCTTTTCTTTTGATTGTTTTGTCTCACCTTTGAATGAAAATATTTGCACACATATTCTTTTCGTCTCAGACTGTACCTTGCCCTTAAAAAGGATAGGACAACATTTGGCATGCTCACCTGTTACTAGTTTTTACCCTTTCCTTGCCCTCTAGACTGCAAAGCAGTTCACGTCTACTCTAACTTTAGCATCTTTCTTTTCAACCAATGCAGAAAGTGCTATAAAGTTGGGGTAAACATTTGCTGACCGAATCCCCTGTGTTCACCTGGTTTTTATTCAGGTGTGTTTTATTTGAAGACCCTCTAGATGACTACAAAGAGAAGCATTTGTTATTCTATGTAAGAATAAGTGCTTCTCCCTTGGGGCAGTCTTGATGTTGTTTGTTCATTATGGGGTTCTTCCCTTTCCCATCGCTATTAGCACTTTTCAACTGCTAATTCTGTCACTATCGGTACCCTCACAATGGCACTGACTTGTCTGTTGTTTTTGGTAAGTGCTATTTGTTGGGGTAGTTTCAAGTGACCAGCGCTTCAGGCAATATTTGCCACGCTGAGTTCTACATGAAAAGGTCATTTAATCACAGAATTCAACAAGTCAAGTCCAGTCACCTTTATTTATATAGCGCTTTTAACAATACAGAATGTGTCAAAGCACTTAACAGTATCAAATTGGAGGATAGAGTGTCAGTAATGTATAATAATAAGATTAAACACTCAATTTTCAGTTAAAGGCATTTCATTATTGAATTCAGAGATGTCATTGTCTAGCTCAGTTTAGTTTAAATAGTATCTATGAAATACAACACATTAAGATTACTCCAAATGGAACCATTGATTAGTCCTATGTTCATAAGTGCTTCTCTTTGGGGTAGTTTTATTGAGGAAATGTACTGCAGGCAAGGTTCAACTACATTTCTATTGCTTGTTTTTTCACACCTTTGAATGAAAATGTTTGCAGCCATATTCTTTGCGTCTCAGCCTGTAGCTTGCTCTTAAAAACGATAAGACAACATTTAGCATGCTCACCTGTACGCAGTTTTTTTTAATCATTTCCTTGCCCTCTAGACTGCAAAGCAGTTGACGTCTACTCTAACTTTAGCATCTTTCTTTTCAACCAATGGAGAAAGTGCTATCAAGTTGGGGTGAACGTTTGCTGACTGAATCTCCTGTGTCCACCTGGTTTTTATTCGGTTGTGTTTCATTTGAGGAAGACCATCTAGATGACTACAAAGAGAAGCATTTGTGTTTCTATGTAAGAATAAGTGCTTCTCTTTGGGGCAGTCTTGTTGGTGTTTGTTCATTATGGGGTTCTTCCTTTTGCCATCGCTATTAGCACTTTTCAACTGCTAATTCTGTCACTATCGGTACCCTCACAATGGCACTGACTTGTCTGTTGTTTTTGGTAAGTGCTATTTCTTGGGGTAGTTTCAAGTGACCAGCGCTTCAGGAGATATTTGCCACGCTGAGTTCTATATGAAAAGGTCATTTAATCACAGAATTCAACACATTAAGATTACTGCAAATGGAACCATTGATTGTTCCTATGTTCATAAGTGCTTCTCTTTGGGGTAGCTTTATTGAGGAAATGTACTGCAGGCAAGGTTCCACTTCTTTTCTATTGCTTGTTTTGTCTCACCTTTGAATGAAAATGTTTGCAGCCATATTCTTTTCATCTCAGCTTGTAGCTTGCCCTTAAAAAGGATAGGACAACATTTGGCATACTCACCTGTACGCAATTTTTTTTAATCATTTCCTTGCCCTCTAGACTGCAAAGCAGTTGACGTCTACTCTAACTTTAGCATCTTTCTTTTCAACCAATGGAGAAAGTGCTATCAAGTTAGGGTGAACGTTCGCTGACTGAATCTCCTGTGTCCACCTGGTTTTTATTCGGTTGTGTTTCATTTGAGGAAGACCCTCTAGATGACTACAAAGAGAAGCATTTGTGTTTCTATGTAAGAATAAGTGCTTCTCTTTGGGGCAGTCTAGTTGGTGTTTGTTCATTATGGGGTTCTTCCCTTTGGCATCGCTATTAGCACTTTTCAACTGCTAATTCTGTCACTATCGGTACCCTCACAATGGCACTGACTTGTCTGTTGTATTTGGTAAGTGCTATTAGTAGGGGTAGTTTCAAGTGACCAGCGCTTCAGGAGATATTTGTCACGATGAGTTCTACATGAAAAGGTAATTTAATCACAGAATTCAGCACATTAAGATAACTTCAGATGGAACCATTGATTGGTCCTATGTTCATAAGTGCTTCTCTTTGGGGTTGTTTTAATGAGGAAATGTACTGCAGGCAAGGTTCCACTTCTTTTCTATTGATTGTTTTGTCTCACCTTTGAATGAAAATGTTTGCAGCCATATTCTTTTCATGTCAGCTTGTAGCTTGCCCTTAAAAAGGATAGGACAACATTTGGCATGCTCACCTGTACGCAGTTTTTTTTAATCATTTCCTTGCCCTCTAGACTGCAAAGCAGTTGATGTTTACTCTAACTTTAGCATCTTTCTTTTCAACCAATGGAGAAAGTGCTATCAAGTTGGGGTGAACGTTTGCTGACTGAATCTCCTGTGTCCACCTGGTTTTTATTCGGTTGTGTTTCATTTGAGGAAGACCCTCTAGATGACTACAAAGAGAAGCATTTGTTTTTCTATGTAAGAATAAGTGCTTCTCTTTGGGGCAGTCTTGTTGGTGTTTGTTCATTATGGGGTTCTTCCCTTTCCCATCGCTATTAGCACTTTTCAACTGCTAATTCTGTCACTATCGGTACCCTCACAATGGCACTGACTTGTCTGTTGTATTTGGTAAGTGCTATTAGTAGGGCTAGTTTCAAGTGACCAGCGCTTCAGGAGATATTTGTCACGATGAGTTCTACATGAAAAGGTAATTTAATCACAGAATTCAGCACATTAAGATAACTTCAGATGGAACCATTGATTGGTCCTATGTTCATAAGTGCTTCTCTTTGGGGTAGCTTTATTGAGGAAATGTACTGCAGGCAAGGTTCCACTTCTTTTCTATTGCTTGTTTTGTCTCACCTTTGAATGAAAATGTTTGCAGCCATATTCTTTTCATCTCAGCTTGTAGCTTGCCCTTAAAAAGGATAGGACAACATTTGGGATGCTCACCTGTTTCTAGTTTTTTTTTTAATCATTTCCTTGTCCTCTAGACTGCAATGCAGTTGACGTCTACTCTAACTTTAGCATCTTTCTTTTCAACCAATGGAGAAAGTGCTATCAAGTTGGGGTGAACGTTTGCTGACTGAATCTCCTGTGTCCACCTGGTTTTTATTCGGTTGTGTTTCATTTGAGGAAGACCATCTAGATGACTACACAGAGAAGCATTTGTGTTTCTATGTAAGAATAAGTGCTTCTCTTTGGGGCAGTCTTGTTGGTGTTTGTTCATTATGGGGTTCTTCCCTTTGCCATCGCTATTAGCACTTTTCAACTGCTAATTCTGTCACTGTCGGTACCCTCACAATGGCACTGACTTGTCTGTTGTTTTTGGTAAGTGCTATTTGTTGGGGTAGTTTCAAGTGACCAGCGCTTCAGGAGATATTTGCCACGCTGAGTTCTACATGAAAAGGTCATTTAATCACAGAATTCAACAAGTCAAGTCGTCACCTTTATTTATATAGCACTTTTAACAATACAGAATGTGTCAAAGCACTTAACAGTATCAAATTGGAGGATAGAGTGTCAGTAATGTATAATAATAAGATTAAACACTCAATTTTCAGTTAAAGGCATTTCATTATTGAATTCAGAGATGTCATTGTCTAGCTCAGGTTAGTTTAAATAGTATCAATGAAATACAACACATTAAGATTACTCCAAATGGAACCATTGATTGGTCCTATGTTCATAAGTGCTTCTCTTTGGGGTAGTTTTATTGAGGAAATGTACTGCAGGCAAGGTTCAACTACATTTCTATTGCTTGTTTTTTCACACCTTTGAATGAAAATGTTTGCAGCCATATTCTTTGCGTCTCAGCCTGTAGCTTGCCCTTAAAAACGATAAGACAACATTTGGCATGCTCACCTATACGCAGTTTTTTTTAATCATTTCCTTGCCCTCTAGACTGCAAAGCAGTTGACGTCTACTCTAACTTTAGCATCTTTCTTTTCAACCAATGGAGAAAGTGCTATCAAGTTGGGGTGAACGTTTGCTGACTGAATCTCCTGTGTCCACCTGGTTTTTATTCGGTTGTGTTTCATTTGAGGAAGACCATCTAGATGACTACAAAGAGAAGCATTTGTGTTTCTATGTAAGAATAAGTGCTTCTCTTTGGGGCAGTCTTGTTGGTGTTTGTTCATTATGGGGTTCTTCCTTTTGCCATCGCTATTAGCACTTTTCAACTGCTAATTCTGTCACTATCGGTACCCTCACAATGGCACTGACTTGTCTGTTGTTTTTGGTAAGTGCTATTTGTTGGGGTAGTTTCAAGTGACCAGCGCTTCAGGAGATATTTGCCACGCTGAGTTCTATATGAAAAGGTCATTTAATCACAGAATTCAACACATTAAGATTACTGCAAATGGAACCATTGATTGTTCCTATGTTCATAAGTGCTTCTCTTTGGGGTAGCTTTATTGAGGAAATGTACTGCAGGCAAGGTTCCACTTCTTTTCTATTGCTTGTTTTGTCTCACCTTTGAATGAAAATGTTTGCAGCCATATTCTTTTCATCTCAGCTTGTAGCTTGCCCTTAAAAAGGATAGGACAACATTTGGCATACTCACCTGTACGCAATTTTTTTTAATCATTTCCTTGCCCTCTAGACTGCAAAGCAGTTGACGTCTACTCTAACTTTAGCATCTTTCTTTTCAACCAATGGAGAAAGTGCTATCAAGTTAGGGTGAACGTTCGCTGACTGAATCTCCTGTGTCCACCTGGTTTTTATTCGGTTGTGTTTCATTTGAGGAAGACCCTCTAGATGACTACAAAGAGAAGCATTTGTGTTTCTATGTAAGAATAAGTGCTTCTCTTTGGGGCAGTCTAGTTGGTGTTTGTTCATTATGGGGTTCTTCCCTTTGGCATCGCTATTAGCACTTTTCAACTGCTAATTCTGTCACTATCGGTACCCTCACAATGGCACTGACTTGTCTGTTGTATTTGGTAAGTGCTATTAGTAGGGGTAGTTTCAAGTGACCAGCGCTTCAGGAGATATTTGTCACGATGAGTTCTACATGAAAAGGTAATTTAATCACAGAATTCAGCACATTAAGATAACTTCAGATGGAACCATTGATTGGTCCTATGTTCATAAGTGCTTCTCTTTGGGGTTGTTTTAATGAGGAAATGTACTGCAGGCAAGGTTCCACTTCTTTTCTATTGATTGTTTTGTCTCACCTTTGAATGAAAATGTTTGCAGCCATATTCTTTTCATGTCAGCTTGTAGCTTGCCCTTAAAAAGGATAGGACAACATTTGGCATGCTCACCTGTACGCAGTTTTTTTTAATCATTTCCTTGCCCTCTAGACTGCAAAGCAGTTGATGTTTACTCTAACTTTAGCATCTTTCTTTTCAACCAATGGAGAAAGTGCTATCAAGTTGGGGTGAACGTTTGCTGACTGAATCTCCTGTGTCCACCTGGTTTTTATTCGGTTGTGTTTCATTTGAGGAAGACCCTCTAGATGACTACAAAGAGAAGCATTTGTTTTTCTATGTAAGAATAAGTGCTTCTCTTTGGGGCAGTCTTGTTGGTGTTTGTTCATTATGGGGTTCTTCCCTTTCCCATCGCTATTAGCACTTTTCAACTGCTAATTCTGTCACTATCGGTACCCTTACAATGGCACTGACTTGTCTGTTGTATTTGGTAAGTGCTATTAGTAGGGCTAGTTTCAAGTGACCAGCGCTTCAGGAGATATTTGTCACGATGAGTTCTACATGAAAAGGTAATTTAATCACAGAATTCAGCACATTAAGATAACTTCAGATGGAACCATTGATTGGTCCTATGTTCATAAGTGCTTCTCTTTGGGGTAGCTTTATTGAGGAAATGTACTGCAGGCAAGGTTCCACTTCTTTTCTATTGCTTGTTTTGTCTCACCTTTGAATGAAAATGTTTGCAGCCATATTCTTTTCATCTCAGCTTGTAGCTTGCCCTTAAAAAGGATAGGACAACATTTGGGATGCTCACCTGTTTCTAGTTTTTTTTTTTAATCATTTCCTTGTCCTCTAGACTGCAATGCAGTTGACGTCTACTCTAACTTTAGCATCTTTCTTTTCAACCAATGGAGAAAGTGCTATCAAGTTGGGGTGAACGTTTGCTGACTGAATCTCCTGTGTCCACCTGGTTTTTATTCGGTTGTGTTTCATTTGAGGAAGACCATCTAGATGACTACACAGAGAAGCATTTGTGTTTCTATGTAAGAATAAGTGCTTCTCTTTGGGGCAGTCTTGTTGGTGTTTGTTCATTATGGGGTTCTTCCCTTTGCCATCGCTATTAGCACTTTTCAACTGCTAATTCTGTCACTGTCGGTACCCTCACAATGGCACTGACTTGTCTGTTGTTTTTGGTAAGTGCTATTTGTTGGGGTAGTTTCAAGTGACCAGCGCTTCAGGAGATATTTGCCACGCTGAGTTCTACATGAAAAGGTCATTTAATCACAGAATTCAACAAGTCAAGTCGTCACCTTTATTTATATAGCACTTTTAACAATACAGAATGTGTCAAAGCACTTAACAGTATCAAATTGGAGGATAGAGTGTCAGTAATGTATAATAATAAGATTAAACACTCAATTTTCAGTTAAAGGCATTTCATTATTGAATTCAGAGATGTCATTGTCTAGCTCAGGTTAGTTTAAATAGTATCTATGAAATACAACACATTAAGATTACTCCAAATGGAACCATTGATTGGTCCTATGTTCATAAGTGCTTCTCTTTGGGGTAGTTTTATTGAGGAAATGTACTGCAGGCAAGGTTCAACTACATTTCTATTGCTTGTTTTTTCACACCTTTGAATGAAAATGTTTGCAGCCATATTCTTTGCGTCTCAGCCTGTAGCTTGCCCTTAAAAACGATAAGACAACATTTGGCATGCTCACCTATACGCAGTTTTTTTTAATCATTTCCTTGCCCTCTAGACTGCAATGCAGTTGACGTCTACTCTAACTTTAGCATCTTTCTTTTCAACCAATGGAGAAAGTGCTATCAAGTTAGGGTGAACGTTCGCTGACTGAATCTCCTGTGTCCACCTGGTTTTTATTCGGTTGTGTTTCATTTGAGGAAGACCCTCTAGATGACTACAAAGAGAAGAATTTGTGTTTCTATGTAAGAATAAGTGCTACTCTTTGGGGCAGTCTAGTTGGTGTTTGTTCATTATGGGGTTCTTCCCTTTGCCATCGCTATTAGCACTTTTCAACTGCTAATTCTGTCACTATCGGTACCCTCACAATGGCACTGACTTCTCTGTTGTATTTGGTAAGTGCTATAAGTAGGGGTAGTTTCAAGTGACCAGCGCTTCAGGAGATATTTGTCACGATGAGTTCTACATGAAAAGGTAATTTAATCACAGAATTCAGCACATTAAGATAACTTCAGATGGAACCATTGATTGGTCCTATGTTCATAAGTGCTTCTCTTTGGGGTTGTTTTAATGAGGAAATGTACTGCAGGCAAGGTTCCACTTCTTTTCTTTTGATTGTTTTGTCTCACCTTTGAATGAAAATATTTGCACACATATTCTTTTCGTCTCAGACTGTACCTTGCCCTTAAAAAGGATAGGACAACATTTGGCATGCTCACCTGTTACTAGTTTTTACCCTTTCCTTGCCCTCTAGACTGCAAAGCAGTTCACGTCTACTCTAACTTTAGCATCTTTCTTTTCAACCAATGCAGAAAGTGCTATCAAGTTGGGGTAAACATTTGCTGACCGAATCCCCTGTGTTCACCTGGTTTTTATTCAGTTGTGTTTTATTTGAAGACCCTCTAGATGACTACAAAGAGAAGCATTTGTTATTCTATGTAAGAATAAGTGCTTCTCCCTTGGGGCAGTCTTGATGTTGTTTGTTCATTATGGGGTTCTTCCCTTTCCCATCGCTATTAGCACTTTTCAACTGCTAATTCTGTCACTATCGGTACCCTCACAATGGCACTGACTTGTCTGTTGTTATTGGTAAGTGCTATTTGTTGGGGTAGTTTCAAGTGACCAGCGCTTCAGGAGATATTTGCCACGCTGAGTTCTACATGAAAAGGTCATTTAATCACAGAATTCAACAAGTCAAGTCAAGTCACCTTTATTTATATAGCGCTTTTAACAATACAGAATGTGTCAAAGCACTTAACAGTATCAAATTGGAGGATAGAGTGTCAGTAATGTATAATAATAAGATTAAACACTCAATTTTCAGTTAAAGGCATTTCATTATTGAATTCAGAGATGTCATTGTCTAGCTCAGTTTAGTTTAAATAGTATCTATGAAATACAACACATTAAGATTACTCCAAATGGAACCATTGATTAGTCCTATGTTCATAAGTGCTTCTCTTTGGGGTAGTTTTATTGAGGAAATGTACTGCAGGCAAGGTTCCACTTCTTTTCTATTGCTTGTTTTGTCTCACCTTTGAATGAAAATGTTTGCAGCCATATTCTTTTCATCTCAGCTTGTAGCTTGCCCTTAAAAAGGATAGGACAACATTTGGCATACTCACCTGTACGCAATTTTTTTTAATCATTTCCTTGCCCTCTAGACTGCAAAGCAGTTGACGTCTACTCTAACTTTAGCATCTTTCTTTTCAACCAATGGAGAAAGTGCTATCAAGTTAGGGTGAACGTTCGCTGACTGAATCTCCTGTGTCCACCTGGTTTTTATTCGGTTGTGTTTCATTTGAGGAAGACCCTCTAGATGACTACAAAGAGAAGCATTTGTGTTTCTATGTAAGAATAAGTGCTTCTCTTTGGGGCAGTCTAGTTGGTGTTTGTTCATTATGGGGTTCTTCCCTTTGGCATCGCTATTAGCACTTTTCAACTGCTAATTCTGTCACTATCGGTACCCTCACAATGGCACTGACTTGTCTGTTGTATTTGGTAAGTGCTATTAGTAGGGGTAGTTTCAAGTGACCAGCGCTTCAGGAGATATTTGTCACGATGAGTTCTACATGAAAAGGTAATTTAATCACAGAATTCAGCACATTAAGATAACTTCAGATGGAACCATTGATTGGTCCTATGTTCATAAGTGCTTCTCTTTGGGGTTGTTTTAATGAGGAAATGTACTGCAGGCAAGGTTCCACTTCTTTTCTATTGCTTGTTTTGTCTCACCTTTGAATGAAAATGTTTGCAGCCATATTCTTTTCATCTCAGCTTGTAGCTTGCCCTTAAAAAGGATAGGACAACATTTGGGATGCTCACCTGTTTCTAGTTTTTTTTTTAATCATTTCCTTGTCCTCTAGACTGCAATGCAGTTGACGTCTACTCTAACTTTAGCATCTTTCTTTTCAACCAATGGAGAAAGTGCTATCAAGTTGGGGTGAACGTTTGCTGACTGAATCTCCTGTGTCCACCTGGTTTTTATTCGGTTGTGTTTCATTTGAGGAAGACCATCTAGATGACTACACAGAGAAGCATTTGTGTTTCTATGTAAGAATAAGTGCTTCTCTTTGGGGCAGTCTTGTTGGTGTTTGTTCATTATGGGGTTCTTCCCTTTGCCATCGCTATTAGCACTTTTCAACTGCTAATTCTGTCACTGTCGGTACCCTCACAATGGCACTGACTTGTCTGTTGTTTTTGGTAAGTGCTATTTGTTGGGGTAGTTTCAAGTGACCAGCGCTTCAGGAGATATTTGCCACGCTGAGTTCTACATGAAAAGGTCATTTAATCACAGAATTCAACAAGTCAAGTCGTCACCTTTATTTATATAGCACTTTTAACAATACAGAATGTGTCAAAGCACTTAACAGTATCAAATTGGAGGATAGAGTGTCAGTAATGTATAATAATAAGATTAAACACTCAATTTTCAGTTAAAGGCATTTCATTATTGAATTCAGAGATGTCATTGTCTAGCTCAGGTTAGTTTAAATAGTATCTATGAAATACAACACATTAAGATTACTCCAAATGGAACCATTGATTGGTCCTATGTTCATAAGTGCTTCTCTTTGGGGTAGTTTTATTGAGGAAATGTACTGCAGGCAAGGTTCAACTACATTTCTATTGCTTGTTTTTTCACACCTTTGAATGAAAATGTTTGCAGCCATATTCTTTGCGTCTCAGCCTGTAGCTTGCCCTTAAAAACGATAAGACAACATTTGGCATGCTCACCTATACGCAGTTTTTTTTAATCATTTCCTTGCCCTCTAGACTGCAAAGCAGTTGACGTCTACTCTAACTTTAGCATCTTTCTTTTCAACCAATGGAGAAAGTGCTATCAAGTTGGGGTGAACGTTTGCTGACTGAATCTCCTGTGTCCACCTGGTTTTTATTCGGTTGTGTTTCATTTGAGGAAGACCATCTAGATGACTACAAAGAGAAGCATTTGTGTTTCTATGTAAGAATAAGTGCTTCTCTTTGGGGCAGTCTTGTTGGTGTTTGTTCATTATGGGGTTCTTCCTTTTGCCATCGCTATTAGCACTTTTCAACTGCTAATTCTGTCACTATCGGTACCCTCACAATGGCACTGACTTGTCTGTTGTTTTTGGTAAGTGCTATTTGTTGGGGTAGTTTCAAGTGACCAGCGCTTCAGGAGATATTTGCCACGCTGAGTTCTATATGAAAAGGTCATTTAATCACAGAATTCAACACATTAAGATTACTGCAAATGGAACCATTGATTGTTCCTATGTTCATAAGTGCTTCTCTTTGGGGTAGCTTTATTGAGGAAATGTACTGCAGGCAAGGTTCCACTTCTTTTCTATTGCTTGTTTTGTCTCACCTTTGAATGAAAATGTTTGCAGCCATATTCTTTTCATCTCAGCTTGTAGCTTGCCCTTAAAAAGGATAGGACAACATTTGGCATACTCACCTGTACGCAATTTTTTTTAATCATTTCCTTGCCCTCTAGACTGCAAAGCAGTTGACGTCTACTCTAACTTTAGCATCTTTCTTTTCAACCAATGGAGAAAGTGCTATCAAGTTAGGGTGAACGTTCGCTGACTGAATCTCCTGTGTCCACCTGGTTTTTATTCGGTTGTGTTTCATTTGAGGAAGACCCTCTAGATGACTACAAAGAGAAGCATTTGTGTTTCTATGTAAGAATAAGTGCTTCTCTTTGGGGCAGTCTAGTTGGTGTTTGTTCATTATGGGGTTCTTCCCTTTGGCATCGCTATTAGCACTTTTCAACTGCTAATTCTGTCACTATCGGTACCCTCACAATGGCACTGACTTGTCTGTTGTATTTGGTAAGTGCTATTAGTAGGGGTAGTTTCAAGTGACCAGCGCTTCAGGAGATATTTGTCACGATGAGTTCTACATGAAAAGGTAATTTAATCACAGAATTCAGCACATTAAGATAACTTCAGATGGAACCATTGATTGGTCCTATGTTCATAAGTGCTTCTCTTTGGGGTTGTTTTAATGAGGAAATGTACTGCAGGCAAGGTTCCACTTCTTTTCTATTGATTGTTTTGTCTCACCTTTGAATGAAAATGTTTGCAGCCATATTCTTTTCATGTCAGCTTGTAGCTTGCCCTTAAAAAGGATAGGACAACATTTGGCATGCTCACCTGTACGCAGTTTTTTTTAATCATTTCCTTGCCCTCTAGACTGCAAAGCAGTTGATGTTTACTCTAACTTTAGCATCTTTCTTTTCAACCAATGGAGAAAGTGCTATCAAGTTGGGGTGAACGTTTGCTGACTGAATCTCCTGTGTCCACCTGGTTTTTATTCGGTTGTGTTTCATTTGAGGAAGACCCTCTAGATGACTACAAAGAGAAGCATTTGTTTTTCTATGTAAGAATAAGTGCTTCTCTTTGGGGCAGTCTTGTTGGTGTTTGTTCATTATGGGGTTCTTCCCTTTCCCATCGCTATTAGCACTTTTCAACTGCTAATTCTGTCACTATCGGTACCCTTACAATGGCACTGACTTGTCTGTTGTATTTGGTAAGTGCTATTAGTAGGGCTAGTTTCAAGTGACCAGCGCTTCAGGAGATATTTGTCACGATGAGTTCTACATGAAAAGGTAATTTAATCACAGAATTCAGCACATTAAGATAACTTCAGATGGAACCATTGATTGGTCCTATGTTCATAAGTGCTTCTCTTTGGGGTAGCTTTATTGAGGAAATGTACTGCAGGCAAGGTTCCACTTCTTTTCTATTGCTTGTTTTGTCTCACCTTTGAATGAAAATGTTTGCAGCCATATTCTTTTCATCTCAGCTTGTAGCTTGCCCTTAAAAAGGATAGGACAACATTTGGGATGCTCACCTGTTTCTAGTTTTTTTTTTTAATCATTTCCTTGTCCTCTAGACTGCAATGCAGTTGACGTCTACTCTAACTTTAGCATCTTTCTTTTCAACCAATGGAGAAAGTGCTATCAAGTTGGGGTGAACGTTTGCTGACTGAATCTCCTGTGTCCACCTGGTTTTTATTCGGTTGTGTTTCATTTGAGGAAGACCATCTAGATGACTACACAGAGAAGCATTTGTGTTTCTATGTAAGAATAAGTGCTTCTCTTTGGGGCAGTCTTGTTGGTGTTTGTTCATTATGGGGTTCTTCCCTTTGCCATCGCTATTAGCACTTTTCAACTGCTAATTCTGTCACTGTCGGTACCCTCACAATGGCACTGACTTGTCTGTTGTTTTTGGTAAGTGCTATTTGTTGGGGTAGTTTCAAGTGACCAGCGCTTCAGGAGATATTTGCCACGCTGAGTTCTACATGAAAAGGTCATTTAATCACAGAATTCAACAAGTCAAGTCGTCACCTTTATTTATATAGCACTTTTAACAATACAGAATGTGTCAAAGCACTTAACAGTATCAAATTGGAGGATAGAGTGTCAGTAATGTATAATAATAAGATTAAACACTCAATTTTCAGTTAAAGGCATTTCATTATTGAATTCAGAGATGTCATTGTCTAGCTCAGGTTAGTTTAAATAGTATCTATGAAATACAACACATTAAGATTACTCCAAATGGAACCATTGATTGGTCCTATGTTCATAAGTGCTTCTCTTTGGGGTAGTTTTATTGAGGAAATGTACTGCAGGCAAGGTTCAACTACATTTCTATTGCTTGTTTTTTCACACCTTTGAATGAAAATGTTTGCAGCCATATTCTTTGCGTCTCAGCCTGTAGCTTGCCCTTAAAAACGATAAGACAACATTTGGCATGCTCACCTATACGCAGTTTTTTTTAATCATTTCCTTGCCCTCTAGACTGCAATGCAGTTGACGTCTACTCTAACTTTAGCATCTTTCTTTTCAACCAATGGAGAAAGTGCTATCAAGTTAGGGTGAACGTTCGCTGACTGAATCTCCTGTGTCCACCTGGTTTTTATTCGGTTGTGTTTCATTTGAGGAAGACCCTCTAGATGACTACAAAGAGAAGAATTTGTGTTTCTATGTAAGAATAAGTGCTACTCTTTGGGGCAGTCTAGTTGGTGTTTGTTCATTATGGGGTTCTTCCCTTTGCCATCGCTATTAGCACTTTTCAACTGCTAATTCTGTCACTATCGGTACCCTCACAATGGCACTGACTTCTCTGTTGTATTTGGTAAGTGCTATAAGTAGGGGTAGTTTCAAGTGACCAGCGCTTCAGGAGATATTTGTCACGATGAGTTCTACATGAAAAGGTAATTTAATCACAGAATTCAGCACATTAAGATAACTTCAGATGGAACCATTGATTGGTCCTATGTTCATAAGTGCTTCTCTTTGGGGTTGTTTTAATGAGGAAATGTACTGCAGGCAAGGTTCCACTTCTTTTCTTTTGATTGTTTTGTCTCACCTTTGAATGAAAATATTTGCACACATATTCTTTTCGTCTCAGACTGTACCTTGCCCTTAAAAAGGATAGGACAACATTTGGCATGCTCACCTGTTACTAGTTTTTACCCTTTCCTTGCCCTCTAGACTGCAAAGCAGTTCACGTCTACTCTAACTTTAGCATCTTTCTTTTCAACCAATGCAGAAAGTGCTATCAAGTTGGGGTAAACATTTGCTGACCGAATCCCCTGTGTTCACCTGGTTTTTATTCAGTTGTGTTTTATTTGAAGACCCTCTAGATGACTACAAAGAGAAGCATTTGTTATTCTATGTAAGAATAAGTGCTTCTCCCTTGGGGCAGTCTTGATGTTGTTTGTTCATTATGGGGTTCTTCCCTTTCCCATCGCTATTAGCACTTTTCAACTGCTAATTCTGTCACTATCGGTACCCTCACAATGGCACTGACTTGTCTGTTGTTATTGGTAAGTGCTATTTGTTGGGGTAGTTTCAAGTGACCAGCGCTTCAGGAGATATTTGCCACGCTGAGTTCTACATGAAAAGGTCATTTAATCACAGAATTCAACAAGTCAAGTCAAGTCACCTTTATTTATATAGCGCTTTTAACAATACAGAATGTGTCAAAGCACTTAACAGTATCAAATTGGAGGATAGAGTGTCAGTAATGTATAATAATAAGATTAAACACTCAATTTTCAGTTAAAGGCATTTCATTATTGAATTCAGAGATGTCATTGTCTAGCTCAGTTTAGTTTAAATAGTATCTATGAAATACAACACATTAAGATTACTCCAAATGGAACCATTGATTAGTCCTATGTTCATAAGTGCTTCTCTTTGGGGTAGTTTTATTGAGGAAATGTACTGCAGGCAAGGTTCCACTTCTTTTCTATTGCTTGTTTTGTCTCACCTTTGAATGAAAATGTTTGCAGCCATATTCTTTTCATCTCAGCTTGTAGCTTGCCCTTAAAAAGGATAGGACAACATTTGGCATACTCACCTGTACGCAATTTTTTTTAATCATTTCCTTGCCCTCTAGACTGCAAAGCAGTTGACGTCTACTCTAACTTTAGCATCTTTCTTTTCAACCAATGGAGAAAGTGCTATCAAGTTAGGGTGAACGTTCGCTGACTGAATCTCCTGTGTCCACCTGGTTTTTATTCGGTTGTGTTTCATTTGAGGAAGACCCTCTAGATGACTACAAAGAGAAGCATTTGTGTTTCTATGTAAGAATAAGTGCTTCTCTTTGGGGCAGTCTAGTTGGTGTTTGTTCATTATGGGGTTCTTGCCTTTGGCATCGCTATTAGCACTTTTCAACTGCTAATTCTGTCACTAATCGGTACCCTCACAATGGCACTGACTTGTCTGTTGTATTTGGTAAGTGCTATTAGTAGGGGTAGTTTCAAGTGACCAGCGCTTCAGGAGATATTTGTCACGATGAGTTCTACATGAAAAGGTAATTTAATCACAGAATTCAGCACATTAAGATAACTTCAGATGGAACCATTGATTGGTCCTATGTTCATAAGTGCTTCTCTTTGGGGTTGTTTTAATGAGGAAATGTACTGCAGGCAAGGTTCCACTTCCTTTTCTATTGATTGTTTTGTCTCACCTTTGAATGAAAATGTTTGCAGCCATATTCTTTTCATGTCAGCTTGTAGCTTGCCCTTAAAAAGGATAGGACAACATTTGGCATGCTCACCTGTACGCAGTTTTTTTTAATCATTTCCTTGCCCTCTAGACTGCAAAGCAGTTGATGTTTACTCTAACTTTAGCATCTTTCTTTTCAACCAATGGAGAAAGTGCTATCAAGTTGGGGTGAACGTTTGCTGACTGAATCTCCTGTGTCCACCTGGTTTTTATTCGGTTGTGTTTCATTTGAGGAAGACCCTCTAGATGACTACAAAGAGAAGCATTTGTTTTTCTATGTAAGAATAAGTGCTTCTCTTTGGGGCAGTCTTGTTGGTGTTTGTTCATTATGGGGTTCTTCCCTTTCCATCGCTATTAGCACTTTTCAACTGCTAATTCTGTCACTATCGGTACCCTCACAATGGCACTGACTTGTCTGTTGTATTTGGTAAGTGCTATTAGTAGGGCTAGTTTCAAGTGACCAGCGCTTCAGGAGATATTTGTCACGATGAGTTCTACATGAAAAGGTAATTTAATCACAGAATTCAGCACATTAAGATAACTTCAGATGGAACCATTGATTGGTCCTATGTTCATAAGTGCTTCTCTTTGGGGTAGCTTTATTGAGGAAATGTACTGCAGGCAAGGTTCCACTTCTTTTCTATTGCTTGTTTTGTCTCACCTTTGAATGAAAATGTTTGCAGCCATATTCTTTTCATCTCAGCTTGTAGCTTGCCCTTAAAAAGGATAGGACAACATTTGGGATGCTCACCTGTTTCTAGTTTTTTTTTTAATCATTTCCTTGTCCTCTAGACTGCAATGCAGTTGACGTCTACTCTAACTTTAGCATCTTTCTTTTCAACCAATGGAGAAAGTGCTATCAAGTTGGGGTGAACGTTTGCTGACTGAATCTCCTGTGTCCACCTGGTTTTTATTCGGTTGTGTTTCATTTGAGGAAGACCATCTAGATGACTACACAGAGAAGCATTTGTGTTTCTATGTAAGAATAAGTGCTTCTCTTTGGGGCAGTCTTGTTGGTGTTTGTTCATTATGGGGTTCTTCCCTTTGCCATCGCTATTAGCACTTTTCAACTGCTAATTCTGTCACTGTCGGTACCCTCACAATGGCACTGACTTGTCTGTTGTTTTTGGTAAGTGCTATTTGTTGGGGTAGTTTCAAGTGACCAGCGCTTCAGGAGATATTTGCCACGCTGAGTTCTACATGAAAAGGTCATTTAATCACAGAATTCAACAAGTCAAGTCGTCACCTTTATTTATATAGCACTTTTAACAATACAGAATGTGTCAAAGCACTTAACAGTATCAAATTGGAGGATAGAGTGTCAGTAATGTATAATAATAAGATTAAACACTCAATTTTCAGTTAAAGGCATTTCATTATTGAATTCAGAGATGTCATTGTCTAGCTCAGTTTAGTTTAAATAGTATCTATGAAATACAACACATTAAGATTACTCCAAATGGAACCATTGATTGGTCCTATGTTCATAAGTGCTTCTCTTTGGGGTAGTTTTTATTGAGGAAATGTACTGCAGGCAAGGTTCAACTACATTTCTATTGCTTGTTTTTCACACCTTTGAATGAAAATGTTTGCAGCCATATTCTTTGCGTCTCAGCCTGTAGCTTGCCCTTAAAAACGATAAGACAACATTTGGCATGCTCACCTATACGCAGTTTTTTTTAATCATTTCCTTGCCCTCTAGACTGCAATGCAGTTGACGTCTACTCTAACTTTAGCATCTTTCTTTTCAACCAATGGAGAAAGTGCTATCAAGTTAGGGTGAACGTTCGCTGACTGAATCTCCTGTGTCCACCTGGTTTTTTATTCGGTTGTGTTTCATTTGAGGAAGACCCTCTAGATGACTACAAAGAGAAGAATTTGTGTTTCTATGTAAGAATAAGTGCTACTCTTTGGGGCAGTCTAGTTGGTGTTTGTTCATTATGGGGTTCTTCCCTTTGCCATCGCTATTAGCACTTTTCAACTGCTAATTCTGTCACTATCGGTACCCTCACAATGGCACTGACTTCTCTGTTGTATTTGGTAAGTGCTATAAGTAGGGGTAGTTTCAAGTGACCAGCGCTTCAGGAGATATTTGTCACGATGAGTTCTACATGAAAAGGTAATTTAATCACAGAATTCAGCACATTAAGATAACTTCAGATGGAACCATTGATTGGTCCTATGTTCATAAGTGCTTCTCTTTGGGGTTGTTTTAATGAGGAAATGTACTGCAGGCAAGGTTCCACTTCTTTTCTTTTGATTGTTTTGTCTCACCTTTGAATGAAAATATTTGCACACATATTCTTTTCGTCTCAGACTGTACCTTGCCCTTAAAAAGGATAGGACAACATTTGGCATGCTCACCTGTTACTAGTTTTTACCCTTTCCTTGCCCTCTAGACTGCAAAGCAGTTCACGTCTACTCTAACTTTAGCATCTTTCTTTTCAACCAATGCAGAAAGTGCTATCAAGTTGGGGTAAACATTTGCTGACCGAATCCCCTGTGTTCACCTGGTTTTTATTCAGTTGTGTTTTATTTGAAGACCCTCTAGATGACTACAAAGAGAAGCATTTGTTATTCTATGTAAGAATAAGTGCTTCTCCCTTGGGGCAGTCTTGATGTTGTTTGTTCATTATGGGGTTCTTCCCTTTCCCATCGCTATTAGCACTTTTCAACTGCTAATTCTGTCACTATCGGTACCCTCACAATGGCACTGACTTGTCTGTTGTTATTGGTAAGTGCTATTTGTTGGGGTAGTTTCAAGTGACCAGCGCTTCAGGAGATATTTGCCACGCTGAGTTCTACATGAAAAGGTCATTTAATCACAGAATTCAACAAGTCAAGTCAAGTCACCTTTATTTATATAGCGCTTTTAACAATACAGAATGTGTCAAAGCACTTAACAGTATCAAATTGGAGGATAGAGTGTCAGTAATGTATAATAATAAGATTAAACACTCAATTTTCAGTTAAAGGCATTTCATTATTGAATTCAGAGATGTCATTGTCTAGCTCAGTTTAGTTTAAATAGTATCTATGAAATACAACACATTAAGATTACTCCAAATGGAACCATTGATTAGTCCTATGTTCATAAGTGCTTCTCTTTGGGGTAGTTTTATTGAGGAAATGTACTGCAGGCAAGGTTCAACTACATTTCTATTGCTTGTTTTTTCACACCTTTGAATGAAAATGTTTGCAGCCATATTCTTTGCGTCTCAGCCTGTAGCTTGCTCTTAAAAACGATAAGACAACATTTGGCATGCTCACCTGTACGCAGTTTTTTTTAATCATTTCCTTGCCCTCTAGACTGCAAAGCAGTTGACGTCTACTCTAACTTTAGCATCTTTCTTTTCAACCAATGGAGAAAGTGCTATCAAGTTGGGGTGAACGTTTGCTGACTGAATCTCCTGTGTCCACCTGGTTTTTATTCGGTTGTGTTTCATTTGAGGAAGACCATCTAGATGACTACAAAGAGAAGCATTTGTGTTTCTATGTAAGAATAAGTGCTTCTCTTTGGGGCAGTCTTGTTGGTGTTTGTTCATTATGGGGTTCTTCCTTTTGCCATCGCTATTAGCACTTTTCAACTGCTAATTCTGTCACTATCGGTACCCTCACAATGGCACTGACTTGTCTGTTGTTTTTGGTAAGTGCTATTTGTTGGGGTAGTTTCAAGTGACCAGCGCTTCAGGAGATGTTTGCCACGCTGAGTTCTACATGAAAAGGTCATTTAATCACAGAATTCAACAAGTCAAGTCAAGTCACCTTTATTTTTATATCGATTTTAACAATACAGATTGTGTCAAAGCACTTAACAGTATCAAATTGGAGGACAGAGTGTCAGTAATGTATAATAATAAGATTAAACACTCAATTTTCAGTTAAAGGCATTTCATTATTGAATTCAGAGATGTCATTGTCTAGCTCAGTTTAGTTTAAATAGTATCTATGAAATACAACACATTAAGATTACTCCAAATGGAGCCATTGATTGGTCCTATGTTCATAAGTGCTTCTCTTTGGGGTAGTTTTATTGAGGAAATGTACTGCAGGCAAGGTTCCACTACATTTCTATTGCTTGTTTTTTCACACCTTTGAATGAAAATGTTTGCAGCCATATTCTTTGCATCTCAGCCTGTAGCTTGCCCTTAAAAAGGATAAGACAACATTTGGCATGCTCACCTGTACGCAGTTTTTTTTTTAATCATTTCCTTGCCCTCTAGACTGCAAAGCGGTTGACGTCTACTCTAACTTTAGCATCTTTCTTTTCAACCAATGGAGAAAGTGCTATCAAGTTGGGGTAAACGTTTGCTGACTGAATCCCCTGTGTCCTCCTGGTTTTTATTTAGTTGTGTTTCATTTGAAGAAGACCCTTTAGATGACTACAAAGAGAAGCATTTGTGATACAGTGTAAGAATAAGTGCTTCTCTTTGGGGCAGTCTTGTTGGTGTTTGTTCATCATGGGGTTCTCCCATTGCCATCACTACAGCAGTAAAACCATTGTAAACACAAGAGGGTGCTCTTTTAACCAAAGTATTGGTTTGACACTCATTGTTTTTGTGCTCAGTGTGATTCTATCATGGATAGAATGACTCTACTCTTTTCAGCATTCAGAAAACAGCCTAATAGTTGCATTTGCATGAATTGATTAAAATGTGTGAAAAGTCCACCCTTGCTCAATCATGCTGATGCGTTCCAAAGGTCTTAACCCTGCAATCAAAGCTTAATGGCCTTTCAAATAATACCCAAGTGCCAACGATCACAGCAAAGCCAAAGGTACATGGACAAGCTTATAATGGGTGCTCCAAACCAAACTGCTCAGATAAGCTCAACCTAAAAGCAGGCAGCATGCTCCTGATGTCTCTGCCTGCAAATGACCTCCACTAATGCTTTAGAGTTTCAGTCTTTAAAATGGACAAGATTTTCAACTGGTACTACTGTCACTATCGGTACCCTCACAATGGCACTGACTTCTCTGTTGTATTTGGTAAGTGCTTTTTCTTGGGGTAGTTTCAAGTGACCAGTGCTTCAGGAGACAGTTGCCACGCTGAGTTCTTCATGCAATGGTCATTTAATCACAGTATTCAACACATTAAGATTACTTCAAATTGGAGCATTGATCGGTCCTATGTTCATAAGTGCTTCTCTTTGGGGTAATTTTAATGAGGAAATGTACTGCAGGCAAGGTTTCACTTCTTTTCTATTGCTTGTTTTGTCTCACCTTTGAATGAAAATGTTTGCAGCCATATTCTTTGCGTCTCAGCCTGTAGCTTGCCCTTAAAAAGGATAGGACAACATTTGGCATGCTCACCTGTACCCAGTTTTTTATTTTTTTATTTATTAATTTTTTTTTAATTCCTAACCCTCTAGACTGCAAAGCAGCTGACATCTACTCTAACTTAAGCATCTTTCTTTTAAATCAATCCAGAAAGTACTATCAAGTTGGGGTAAACATTTGCTAACTTAATCCCGTGTCCACCTGGTTTTTATTCAGTTGTGTTTCATTTGAAGATGACCCTCTAGATGACTACAAAGAGAAGCATTTGTGATTCTATGTAAGAATAAGTGATTTTCTTTGGGGCAGTCTTGTTGGTGTTTGTTCATCACTGGGTTCTCCCATTGCCATCACTTGCAAATTTTTGCAAATAACATAGAAAACAGCCTAATATTTGCATTTGCATGAATTGCTTAAAATGTGTGAAAAGTCCACCCTTGCTCAATAATACTGAAGCGTTTCAGTTTTATTAACGCTGCAATCAAAGCTTAATTGCCTTTCAAAAACTTCACAAGTGCCAACGAGCACAGCAAAGCCAAAGGTGCATGGACAAGCTTATAATGGGTGCTGCAAACCAAACTGCTCAGATAAGTTCATGCTAAAAGCAGGCAGCATGCTCCTGGTGTCTCTGCCTGCAAATGACCTCCACTAATGCTTCAGAGTTTCAGTCTTCAAAATGGTTGTATTTGGTAAGTGCTTTTTGTTGGGGTAGTTTCAAGTGACCAGTGCTTCAGGAGATATTTGCCACGCTGAGTTCTACAAGAAAAGGTCATTTAATCACAGAATTCAACACATTAAGATTGCTTCAGATGGAACCATTGATTGGTCCTATGTTCATAAGTGCTTCTCTTTGGGGTAGTTTTATTGAGGAAATGTACTGCAGGCAAGGTTCAACTACATTTCTATTGCGTGTTTTTTCTCACCTTTAAACGAAAATGTTTGCACTCATATTCTTTGTGTCTCAGCCTGTAGCTTGCCCTTAAAAAGGATAAGACAACATTTGGCATGCTCACCTGTACCCATTTTTTTTTTTTTTCATTTCCTTGCCCTTTAGACTGCAAAGCAGTTGACGTCTACTCCAACTTTAGCATCTTTCTTTTCAACCAATGCAGAAAGTGCTATCAATTTAGGGTAAACATTTGCTGACTGAATCCCCTGTGTTCACTTGGTTTTTATTCAGTTGTGTTGTATTTGAAGAAGACCCTCTAGATGACTACAAAGAGAAGCATTTGTGATTCTATGTAAGAATAAGTGCTTCTCTTTGGGGCAGTCTTGATGTTGTTTGTTCATTATTGGGTTCTTCCCTTTCCCATCACTATTAGCACTTTTCAACTGCTAATTCTGTCACTATCGGTACCCTCACAATGGCACTGACTTGTCTGTTGTTTTTGGTAAGTGCTATTTGTTGGGGTAGTTTCAAGTGACCAGCGCTTCAGGAGATATTTGTCACGCTGAGTTCTCCATGAAAAGGTAATTTAATCACAGAATTCAACACATTAAGATTACTTCAGATGGAACCATTGATTGATCCTATGTTCATAAGTGCTTCTCTTTGGGGTAGTTTTAATGAGGAAATGTACTGCAGGCAAGGTTCCACTACTTTTCTATTGCTTGTTTTTTCTCACCTTTGAATGAAAATGTTTGCACTCATATTCTTTGTGTCTCAGCCTGTAGCTTGCCCTTAAAAAGGATAGGACAACATTTGGCATGCTCACCTGTACCCAGTTTTTTTTAATTTCCTTGCCCTCTAGACTGCAAAGCAGGTCACGTCTACTCTAACTTTAGCATCTTTCTTTTCAACCAATGCAGAAAGTGCTATCAAGTTGGGGTAAATGTTTGCTGACTGAATCCCCTGTGTGCACCTGGTTTTTATTCAGTTGTGTTTCATTTGAAAAATACCCTCTAGATGACTACAAAGAGAAGCATTTGTGTTTCTACGCAAGAATAAGTGCTTCACTTTGGTGCAGTCTTGTTGGTGTTTGTTCATTATGGGGTTCTTCCCTTTGCCATCACTATTAGCACTTTTCAACTGCTAATTCTGTCACTATCGATACCCTCACAATGGCACTGACTTGATTGATCCTATGTTCATAAGTGTTTCTCTTTGGGGTAGTTTTAATGAGGAAATGTACTGCAGGCAAGGTTCCACTTCTTTTCTATTGATTGTTTTGTCTCACCTTTGAATGAAAATGTTTGCAACCATATTCTTTTCGTCTCAGCCTGTAGCTTGCCCTTAAAAAGGATAGGACAACATTTGGAATGCTCACCTGTACCTTTTTTTTCATTTCCTTACCCTCTAGACTGCAAAGCAGTTCACGAATACTCTAACTTTAGCATCTTTCTTTTCAACCAATAAAGAAAGTGCTATCAAGTTAAGAGAAGCATTTGTGATTCTATGTAAGAATAATTGCTTCTCTTTGGGGCAGTCTTGTTGGTGTTTGTTCATTATGGGGTTCTTCCCTTTGCCATAACTATTACCACTTTTCAACTGCTAATTCTGTCACTATCGGTACCCTCACAATGGCACTGACTTGTCTGTTGTATTTGGTAAGTGCTATTTGTTTGGGCAGTTTCAAGTGATCAGCGCTTCAGGAGATATTTGTCACGCTGAGTTCTACATGAAAAGGTCATTTAATCACAGAATTCAACACTTTAAGATTGCTTCAGATGGAACTGTTGATTGATCCAATGTTCATTAGTGCTTCTCTTTGGGGTAGGTTTAATGAGAAAATGTACTGCAGGCAAGGTTCCACTACTTTTCTACTGCTTGTTTTTTATCATCTTTGAATGAAAATGTTTGCACCCATATTCTTTTCGTCTCAGCCTGTAGCTTACCCTTAAAAAGGATAGTTAGATTAGTTTGATAGATAATACCAGAAATATGGTGGGAATTAAGTTATATATTATCACTTTAAACAAAAGAGAGTGAAAGTAAGGTAAAGATTCAATAAAAAAGCGTAGCTACAATCACAAACCTTTTAGCAGCACAACGGACAGGAACAGACAGAGGCAATCGATGAACTTTTTCTCACTGAGAAATAAGCTTTTCAGCACATGTGGGCTTGCATTCTCTTCATTTCCTTAGTTGCACTAACACAGCATTAGTGTTTCTAGATGCTCTAAACAAGTGATTCTGTGCCTTGAACTCTAACTTAACTTGCTCTGCAAGAAAGCTCTAACACATTAAAATCTGTCTTCAGCATTGTAAAGAACATTTCATTTCATGAGAAAGAAACATCTTTCTTTTGTGCAAGCTTTACTCTTTAAATTGCATTAACCAACTTTCTCTGATTGAGAAAGAAGCTTTTCAAAATGTGTGGGCTTGAATTCTCTTCGTTTGCTTTTTTGCACTAACACAGCATTGTGTTCCTAGAAGCTCTAAACTAGTGATTCTGTGCATTGAAGCGCTAACATAACTTACATTAAAGATTTTAAGACATTAAAATCTGTCTTCTGCATTGCAAATAACATTTCATTTCATGAGAAAGAAACATGTCTCTCGTACTGAAGCTGTACTCTTAAAATTGCATTAACCAAATTTCTCACACTGAGAAAGAAGCTTTTTAGCATCTGTGGCCTTGTATTTTCTTCATTTGCTTAGTTGCACTAACACAGCATTTAGTTTTCTTAGAATCTCTAAACTAGTGATTTTAACCATAGAAGCTCTAACATAGCTAGCACTGAAAAAAGCACTAACACATGAAAATCTGTCTTCTGCATTGCAAATAACATTTCATTTCATGAGAAAGAACTACCTTTCATGTACTGAAGCTTTACTCTTAAAATTGCATTAACCAACTTTCTCTCACTGAGAACGAAGCTTTTCAGCATCTATGACCTTGAATTCTCTTCATTTGCTTCGTTGCACTAACACAGCATTACACAGCATTTAGTGCTAAAAGAAACTATAAACTAGTGAATCTAAGCATTGAAGCACTAAAACAACCAGCACTGAAAATGAGCTCTAACTCATGAAAATCTGTCTTCTGCATTGAAAATAACATTTCATTTCATGAGAAAGAAACATCTTTCATGTACTTGAGCTTTACTTTTAAAATTGCATTAACCAACGATCTGTCATTGAGAAAGAAGCTTTGCAGCATCTGTGGCCTTGAATTCTCTTCATTTGCTTAGTGGCACTAACACAGCTTTTAGTGTTCTTAGAAGCTCTAAACTAGTGATTTTGACCATGGAAGCTCTAACATAACTGGCACTGAAAAAAGCTCCAACACATGAAAATCTGTCTTCTGCATTGCAAATAACGTTTCATTTCATGAGAAAGAAACATCTTTTATGTTCTGAAGCTTTACTCTTAAAATTGCATTAACCAAATGTCTAACACTGAGAAAGAAGCTTTTTAGCATCTGTGGCCTTGTATTTTCTTCATTTGCTTAGTTGCACTAACACAGCATTTAGTGTTCTTAGAAGCTCTAAACAAGTGATTCTGTGCATTGAAGCTCCAACATAACTTGCTCTGCAAAAAAAAGCTCTAAAACATGAAAATCTATCTTCTGCATTGCAAATAATGTTTCATTTCATGAGAAAGAAACATCTTTTATATACTGAAGCTTTACTCTTAAAATTGCATTAACCAACTTTCTCTCACTGAGAAAGAAGCTTTTTGACATCTGTGGCCTTGTATTCTCTTCATTTGCTTACTTGCACTAACACATTATTACACAGCATTTAGTGTTCTTAGTAGCTCTAAACTAGAGATTCTGAGCATTGAAGCTCTAACATAACTTACTCTGCAAAAAAAGCTCTAACACATGAAAATCTGTCGTCTGCATTGCAAATAACATTTGATTTCATAAAAAGAACTACCTTTCATGTGCTGAAGCTTTAATCTTAAAACTGCATTAACCATCTTTCTCTCACTGAGAAAGAAGCTTTTCAGCATCTGTGGCCTTGAAATCTCTTCATTTGCTTAGTTGCACTAACACAGTATTACACAGCATTTCGTGCTATTAAAAGCTCTAAACTAGTGATTCTGAGCATTGAAGCTCTAAAATAACCAGCACTGAAAAAAAGCTCTAGCTCATGAAAATCTGTCTTCTGCATTGCGAATAACATTTCATGAGAAAAAAAAAAATCTTTCATGTCCTTGAGCTTTATTCTTAAAATTGCATTTACCAACGTTCTGTCATTGAGAAAGAAGCTTTGCAGCATTTGTGGCCATGAATTCTCTTCATTTGATTAGTTGCACTAACACAGCTTTTAGTGTTCCTAGAAGCTCTAAAATAGAGATGCTGTGCATTGAAGCTCCAAAATAACCAGCACTGAAAAAAAGCTCTAACTCATGAAAATCTGTCTTCTACATTGCAAATAACATTTCATTTCATGAGAAAGAACTATCTTTCATGTACTGAAGCTTTACTCTTAATGTTGCATTAACCAACTTTCTCTCACTGAGAAAGCTTTTAAGCATCTGTGGCCTTGAATTCTCTTCATTTGCTTAGTTGCACTAACACAGCATTTAGTGTTCTTAGAAGCTCTAAACTAGTGATTCTGAGCTTTGAAGCTCTAACATAACTAGCACTGAAAAACACTCTACCACATGAAAAGTTGTCTTCTGCATTGCAAATAACATTTCATGAGAAAGAAACATCTTTTATGTACTGAAGCATTACTCTTAAAATTGCATTAACCAATTTTCTCTCACTGAGAAAGAAGCTTTTCGGCATCCGTGGCCTTGAATTCTCTTAATTTGATTAGTTGCACTAACACAGCATTACACAGCATTTAGTGCTATTAGACGCTCTAAACTAGCGATTCTGAGCATTGAAGCTCTAAAATAACCAGCACTGAAAAAAAGCTCTAACTCATGAAAATCTGTCTTCTGCATCGCAAATAACATTTCATTTCATGACAAAGAAACATTTTTCATGTACTCAAGCTTTACTCTTAAAATTGCATTAACCATCTTTCCCTCACTTAGAAACAAGCTTTTCAGCATCTGTGGCCATTATTCTCTTCATTTGCTTAGTTGCACTAACACAGCATTACACAGCATTTAGTGTTCATAGAAGCCCTAAACTAGTGATTCTGAGCATTAAAGCTCTAACATAACTAGCACTGAAAAAAAAGCTCTAACACATGAAAATCTGTGTTCTGCATCGCAAATAACATTTCATTTCATGACAAAGAAACATCTTTCATGTACTCAAGCTTTACTCTTAAAATTGCATTAACCAATGTTCTGTCATTGAGAAAGCAGCTTTGCAGCATCTGTGGCCATGAAATCTATGAATTTGCTTAGTTGCACTCACACAGCTTTTAGTGTTCTTAGAAGCTCTAAACTAGTGATTCTGTGCATTGAAGCTCCAACATAACTTGCTCTGCAAAAAAAAAGCTCTAACACATGAAAATCTGTCTTCTTCACTGCTAATAACATTTAATTTCATGAGAAAGAAACATCTTTTATGTACTGAAGCGTTACTTTAAAAATTCCTTTGAACATCTTTCTCTCACTGAGAAAGAAGCTTTTCAGCATCTGTGGAATTCATTTGCTTAGTTGCACTAACACAGCATTTAGTGTTCTTAGAAGCTCTAAACTAGTGATTCTGAGCTTTGAAGCTCTAACATAACTTGCTCTGCATAAAAGCTCTAACACATGAAAATCTGTCTTCTGCATTGCTAATAACATTTAATTCCATGAGAAAGAAACAACTTTCGTGTACTGAAGCTTTACGCTTAAAATTGCATTAACCAACTATCTCTCACTGAGAAAGAAGCTTTTCAGCATCTGTGACCTTGAATTCTCTTCATTTGCTTAGTTGCACTTACACAGCATTATTAGCTGTTAGAAGCTCTAAACTAATGATTCTGAGCATTGAAGCTGTAAAATAACCAGCACTGAAAAAAGCTCTAACTCATGAAAATCTGTCTTCTGGATTGCAAATAACATGTCATTTCATGAGAAAGATACAACTTTTCAGCATCTGTGGCCTTGAATTCTCCTTCATTTGCTTAGTTGCATTAACACAGCATTTAGTGTTCTTAGAAGCTCTAAACTAGTGATTCTGAGCTTTGAAGCTCTGAAATAACCAGCACTAAAAAAAAGCTCTAACTCATGAAAATCTGTCTTCTGGATTGCAAATAACATGTCATTTCATGAGAAAGATACAACTTTCATGTACTGAAGCTTTACTCTTAATATTGCAACAACCAATTTCTCTCACTGAGAAAGAAACTTGTCAGCATCTGTGGCCTTGAATTGTATTCATTTCCTTAGTTGCACTAACACAAGATTATTAGCTATTAGAAGATCCAAACTAGTGATTCTGAGCATTGAAGCTCTGAAATAACCAGCACTAAAAAACAGCTCTATCTCATGAAAAGCTCTAACATGACTTACTCTGCAAAAAAAGCTCTAACACATGAAAATCTGTCTTCTGCATTGCTAATAACATTTAATTTCATGAGAAAGAACTGCCTTTCATGTACTGAAGCGTTACTCTTAAAATTGCATTGACCAACTTTCTGTCACTGTGAAAGAAGCTTTTCAGCATCTGTGGCCTTGAATTCTCTTTATTTGCTTAGTTGCACTAACACAGCATTCATTGTTCTTAGAAGCTCTAAACCTGTGATTCTGTGCTTTGAAGCTCTAACATAACTTGCTCTGCAAAAAAGTTCTAACACTTGAAAATCTTTCTTCTGCATTGCTAATAACATTTAATTTCATGAGAAAGAACTGCCTTTCATGTGCTGAAGCTGTACTCTTAATATTGCATCAACTAACTTTCTCTCACTGAGAAAGAAGCTTTTCAGCATCTGTGGCCTTGAATTCTCTTCATTTGCTTAGTTGCACTAACACAGCATTTAGTGTTCTTAGAAGCTGTGAACAAGTGATTCTGAGCATTGAAGCTCTAACATAACTTGCTCTGCAATAAAAGCTCTAACACATGAAAATCTGTCTTCTGCATTGCTAATAACATTTAATTTCATGAGACAGAAACAACTTTCATGTACAGAAGCTTTACTCTTAAAATTGCATTAATCAACTTTCTCTGACTGAGACAGAAACTTTTCAGCATCTGTGGCCTTGAATTCTCTTCATTTGCTTAGTTGCACTAACACAGCATTATTAGCTATTAGAAGCTCTAAACTAATGATTCTGAGCATTGAAGCTGTAAAATAACCAGCACTGAAAAAAGCTCTAACTCAAGAAAATCTGTCTTCTGGATTGCAAATAACATGTCATTTCATGAGAAAGAAACAACTTTCATGTACTGAAGCTTTACGCTTTAAATTGCATTAACCAACTTTCTCTCAGAGAAAGAAGCTTTTCAGCATCAGTGGCCTTAAATTCTCTTCATTTCCTTAGTTGCACTAACACAGCATTACACAGCATTTAGTACTATTAGAAGCTCTTAACTAGTGATTCTGAGCATTGAAGTTCTGAAATAACCAGCACTGAAAAAAAAGCTCTAACTGCATTTCATGTACTGAAGCTGTACTCTTAATATTGCATCAACTAACTTTCTCTCACTGAGAAAGAAGCTTTTCAGCATCTATGGCCTTGTATTCTCTTTATTTGCTTAGTTGCACTAACACAGCATTGCACAGCATTCATTTATCTTAGAAGCTCTAAACGTGATTCTGTGCTTTGAAGCGCCAACATAACTTGCTATGCAAAAACGCCCTAACACAATAAAATCTGTCTTCTGCATTGCCAACAACATTTAATTTCATGAGAAAGAAACAACTTTCATGTATTGAAGCTTCACTCTTAAAATTGCATTAACCAACTTTCTCTCACTTAGAAAGAAGCTTTTCAGCATCTGTGGCCTTGAATTGTCTTCATTTGCTTAGTTGCACTAACACAGCATTATTAGTTATTAGAAGCTCCAAACTAATGATTCTGAGCAATGAAGCTCTGAAATTACCAGCACTAAAAAAAAGCTCTAACTCATGAGAATCTGTCTTCTGCATTGCTAATGACATTTAATTTCATGAGAAAGAAACAACTTTCATGTACTGAAGCTTCACTCTTAAAATTGCATTGACCAACTTTCTCTCACTGTGAAAGAAGCTTTTCAGCATCTGTGGCCTTGAATTCTCTTCATTTGCTTAGTTGCACTAACACAGCATTTAGTGTTCTTAGAAGATCTAAACTAGTGATTCTGAGCTTTGAAGCTCTAACATGACTTGCTTTGCAAAAAAGTTCTAACACATGAAAATCTGTCTTCTGCATTGCTAATGACATTTAATTTCATGAGAAAGAACTGCCTTTCATGTAGTGAAGCTGTACTTCTTAATATTGCATCAACTAACTTTCTCTCACTGAGAAAGAAGCTTTTCAGCATCTGTGGCCTTGAATTCTCTTCATTTGCACTAACACAGCATTTAGTGTTCTTAGAAGCTGTGAACATGTGATTCTGAGCATTGAAGCTCTAACATAACTTGCTCTGCAAAAAAAGCTCTAACACATGAAAATCTGTCTTCTGCATTGCTAATAACATTTAATTTCATGAGAAAGAAACAACTTTCATGTACTGAAGCTGTACTTAATATTGCATCAACTAACTTTCTCTCACTGAGAAAGAAGCTTTTCAGCAACTGTGGCCTTGAATTCTCTTCATTTGCTTAGTTGCACTAACACAGCATTTAGTGTTCTTAGAAGCTCTAACCTAGTGATTCTGAGCATTGAAGCTCTGAAATAACCAGCACTTAAAAAAAGCTCTAACTCATGAAAATCTGTCTTCTGCATTGCTAATAACATTTAATTTCATGAGAAATAACTGCCTTTCATGTACTGAAGCTGTACTTCTTAATATTGCATCAACTAACTTTCTCTCACTGAGAAAGAAGCTTTTCAGCATCTGTGGCCTTGAATTCTCTTCATTTGCACTAACACAGCATTTAGTGTTCTTAGAAGCTGTGAACATGTGATTCTGAGCATTGAAGCTCTAACCTAACTTGCTCTGCAAAAAAAGCTCTAACACATGAAAATCTGTCTTCTGCATTGCTAATAACATTTAATTTCATGAGAAAGAAACAACTTTCATGTACTGAAGCTGTACTTAATATTGCATCAACTAACTTTCTCTCACTCAGAAAGAAGCTTTTCAGCATCTGTGGCCTTGAATTCTCTTCATTTGCTTGGTTGCACTAACACAGCATTTAGTGTTCTTAGAAGCTCTAACCTAGTGATTCTGAGCATTGAAGCTCTGACATAACTTGCTCTGCAAAAAAGTTCTAACACATGAAAATTTGTCTTCTGCATTGCTAATAACATTTAATTTCATGAGAAAGATCTGCCTTTCATGTACTGAAGCTTTACTCTTAATATTGCATTAACCAACTTTCTCTCACTGGGAAAGAAGATTTTCAGAATCTGTGCCCTTGTATTCTCTTCATTTGCTTAGTTGCACTAACACAGCATTTAGTGTTCTTAGAAGCTCTAAACTAGTTATTCTGAGCTTTGATGCTCTAACATAACTTGCTCTGCAAGAAAGCTCTAACACATGAAAAAATGTCTTCTGCATTGCTAATAACATTTAATTTCATGAGAAAGAAACAACTTTCATGTACTGAAGCTTTACGCTTAAAATGGCATTAACCAACTTTCTCTCAATGAGAAAGAAGCTTTTCAGCATCTGTGGCCTTGAATTGTCTTCATTTGCTTAGTTGCACTAACACAGCATTGTTAGTTATTAGAAGCTCCAAACTAGTGATTCTGAGCAATGAAGCTCTGAAATAACCAGCACTAAAAAAAAGCTCTAACTCATGAAAATCTGTCTTCTGCATTGCTAATGACATTTAATTTCATGAGAAAGAACTGCCTTTCGTGTACTGAAGCATTACTCTTAAAATTGCATTGACCAACTTTCTCTCACTGTGAAAGAAGCTTTTCAGCATCTGTGGCCTTGAATTCTCTTCATTTGCTTAGTTGCACTAACACAGCATTTAGTGTTCTTAGAAGCTGTGAACAAGTGATTCTTAGCATTGAAGCTCTAACATAACTTGCTCTGCAAAAAAAGCTCTAACACATGAAAATCTGTCTTCTGCATTGCTAATAACATTTAATTTCATGAGAAAGAAACAACTTTCATGTACTGAAGCTGTACTTAATATTGCATCAACTAACTTTCTCTCACTGAGAAAGAAGCTTTTCAGCATCTGTGGCCTTGAATTCTCTTCATTTGCTAAGTTGCACTAACACAGCATTTAGTGTTCTTAGAAGCTGTGAACAAGTGATTCTGAGCATTGAAGCTCTAACATAACTTGCTCTGCAAAAAAAGCTCTAACACATGAAAATCTGTCTTCTGCATTGCTAATAACATTTAATATCTTGAGAAAGAAACAACTTTCATGTACTGAAGCTGTACTTCTTAATAATCCATCAACTAACTTTCTCTCACTGAGAAAGAAGCTTTTCAGCATCTGTGGCCTTGAATTCTCTTCATTTGCTTAGTTGCACTATCACAGCATTATTAGCTATTAGAAGCTCCAAACTAGTGATTCTGAGCATTGAAGCTCTGAAATAACCAGGACTTAAAAAAAGATCTAACTAATGAAAATCTGTCTTCTGCATTGCTAATAACATTTAATTTCATGAGAAAGAACTGCCTTTCATGTACTGAAGTATTACTCTTAAAATTGCATTGACCAACTTTCTCTCACTGTGAAATAAGCTTATCAGCATCTGTGGCCTTGAATTCTCTTCATTTGCTTAGTTGCACTAACACAGCATTTAGTGTTCTTAGAAGCTCTAACCTAGTAATTCTGAGCTTTGAAGCTCTAACATAACTTGCTCTGCAAAAAAGTTCTAACACATGAAAATCTGTCTTCTGCATTGCTAATAACATTTAATTTTATGAGAAAGAAATGCCTTTCATGTACTGAAGCTGTACTTCTTAGTATTGCATCAACTAACTTTCTCTCACTGAGAAAGAAGCTTTTCAGCATCTGTGGCCTTGAATTCCCTTCATTTGCACTAACACAGCATTTAGTGTTCTTAGAAGCTGTGAACATGTGATTCTGAGCATTGAAGCTCTAACCTAACTTGCTCTGCAAAAAAAGCTCTAACACATGAAAATCTGTCTTCTGCATTGCTAATAACATTTAATTTCATGAGAAAGAAACAACTTTCATGTACTGAAGCTGTACTTAATATTGCATCAACTAAATTTCTCTCACTCAGAAAGAAGCTTTTCAGCAACTGTGGCCTTGAATTCTCTTCATTTGCTTGGTTGCACTAACACAGCATTTAGTGTTCTTAGAAGCTCTAACCTAGTAATTCTGAGCTTTGAAGCTCTAACATAACTTGCTCTGCAAAAAAGTTCTAACACATGAAAATCTGTCTTCTGCATTGCTAATAACATTTAATTTTATGAGAAAGAAATGCCTTTCATGTACTGAAGCTGTACTTCTTAATATTACATCAACTAACTTTCTCTCACTGAGAAATAAGCTTTTCAGCATCTGTGGCCTTGAATTCTCTTCATTTGCACTAACACAGCATTTAGTGTTCTTAGATGCTGTGAACATGTGATTTTGAGCATTGAAGCTCTAACCTAACTTGCTCTGCAAAAAAAGCTCTAACACATGAAAATCTGTCTTCTGCATTGCTAATAACATTTAATTTCATGAGAAAGAAACAACTTTCATGTACTGAAGCTATCCTTAATATTGCATCAACTAACTTTCTCTCACTGAGAAAGAAGCTTTTCAGCAACTGTGGCCTTGAATTCTCTTCATTTGCTTAGTTGCACTAACACAGCATTTAGTGTTCTTAGAAGCTCTAAACAAGTGATTCTGAGCATTGAAGCTCTAACATAACTTGCTCTGCAAAAAAGTTCTAACACATGAAAATCTGTCTTCTGCATTGCTAATAACATTTAATTTTATGAGAAAGAAATGCCTTTCATGTACTGAAGCTGTACTTCGTAATATTGCGTCAACTAACTTTCTCTCACTGAGAAAGAAGCTTTTCAGCATCTGTGGCCTTGAATTCTCTTCATTTGCACTAACACAGCATTTAGTGTTCTTAGATGCTGTGAACATGTGATTTTGAGCATTGAAGCTCTAACCTAACTTGCTCTGCAAAAAAAGCTCAAACACATGAAAATCTGTCTTCTGCATTGCTAATAACATTTAATTTCATGAGAAAGAAACAACTTTCATGTACTGAAGCTGTACTTAATATTGCATCAACTAACTTTCTCTCACTGAGAAAGAAGCTTTTCAGCAACTGTGTCCTTGAATTCTCTTCATTTGCTTAGTTGCACTAACACAGCATTTAGTGTTCTTAGAAGCTCCAAATTAGAGATTCTGAGCATTGAAGCTCTGAAATAACCAGCACTAAGAAAACAGCTCTAACTCATGAAAATCTGTCTTCTGCATTGCTAATGACATTTAATTTCATGAGAAAGAACTGCCTTTCATGTACTGAAGCTGTACTTCTTAATATTCCATCAACTAACTTTCTCTCACTGAGAAAGAATCTTTTCAGCATCTGTGGCCTTGAATTGTCTTCATTTGCTTAGTTGCACTAACACAGCATTATTAGCTATTAGAAGCTCCAAACTAGTGATTCTGAGCATTGAAGCTCTGAAATAACCAGCACTAAAAAAAAGCTCTAACTCATGAAAATCTGTCTTCTGCATTGCTAATAACATTTAATTTCATGAGAAAGATCTGCCTTTCATGTACTGAAGCTTTACTCTTAATATTGCATTTACCAACTTTCTCTCACTGGGAAAGAAGCTTTTCAGAATCTGTGCCCTTGTATTCTCTTCATTTGCTTAGTTGCACTAACACAGCATTTAGTGTTCTTAGAAGCTCTAAACTAGTTATTCTGAGCTTTGATGGTCTAACATAACTTGCTCTGCAAGAAAGCTCTAACAAATGAAAATCTGTCTTCTGCATTGCTAATAACATTTAATATCATGAGAAAGAACTGCTTTTCATGTACTGATGCGTTTCTCTTAAAATTGAATTGACCAACTTTCTCTCACTGTGAAAGAAGCTTTTCAGCATCTGTGGCCTTGAATTGTCTTCATTTGCTTAGTTGCACTAACACAGCATTTAGTGTTCTTAGAAGCTATAAACTAGTCATTCTGAGCATTGAAGCTCTAACATAACTTGCTCTGCAAAAAAAGCTCTAACACATGAAAATCTGTCTTCTGCATTGCTAATAACATTTAATTTCATGAGAAAGAACTGCCTTTCATGTACTGAAGCTGTACTTCTTAATATTGCATCAACTAACTTTCTCTCACTGAGAAAGAAGCTTTTCAGCATCTGTGGCTTTGAATTCTCTTCATTTGCTTAGTTGCACTAACACAGCATTTAGTGTTCTTAGAAGCTTTGAACAAGTGATTCTGAGCATTGAAGCTCTAACATAACTTGCTCTGCAAAAAAAGCTCTAACACATGAAAATCTGTCTTCTGCATTGCTAATAACATTTAATTTCATGAGAAAGAAACAAACTTCATTTACTGAAGCTTTACGCTTAAAATTGCATTAACCAACTATCTCTCACTGAGAAAGAAGCTTTTCAGCATCTGTGGCCTTGAATTGTCTTCATTTGCTTAGTTGCACTAACACAGCATTATTTGCTATTAGAAGCTCCAAACCAGTGATTCTGAGCATTGAAGCTCTAACATAACCTGCTCTGCAAAAAAAGCTCTAACACATGAAAATCTGTCTTCTGCATTGCTAATGACATTTAATTTCATGAGAAAGAAACAACTTTCATTTACAGAATATTTACTCTTAAAATTGCATTAACCAACTACCTCTCACTGAGAAAGAAGCTTTTCAGCATCTGTGGCCTTGAATTCTCTTCATTTGCACTAACACAGCATTTAGTGTTCTTAGAAGCTGTGAACGTGATTCTGAGCATTGAAGCTCTAACATAACTTGCTCTGCAAAAAAAGCTCTAACACATGAAAATCTGTCTTCTGCATTGCTAACAACATTTAATTTCATGAGAAAGAAACAACTTTCATGTACTGAAGCTGTACTTAATATTGCATCAACTAACTTTCTCTCACTGAGAAAGAAGCTTTTCAGCAACTGTGGCCTTGAATTCTCTTCATTTGCTTAGTTGCAGTAACACAGCATTTAGTGTTCTTAGAAGCTCTAACCTAGTGATTCTGAGCATTGAAGCTCTGAAATAACCAGCACTTAAAAAAAGCTCTAACTCATGAAAATCTGTCTTCTGCATTGCTAATAACATTTAATTTCATGAGAAATAACTGCCTTTCATGTACTGAGGCTGTACTTCTTAATATTGCATCAACTAACTTTCTCTCACTGAGAAAGAAGCTTTTCAGCATCTGTGGCCTTGAATTCCCTTCATTTGCACTAACACAGCATTTAGTGTTCTTAGAAGCTTTGAACATGTGATTCTGAGCATTGAAGCTCTAACCTAACTTGCTCTGCAAAAAAAGCTCTAACACATGAAAATCTGTCTTCTGCATTGCTAATAACATTTAATTTCATGAGAAAGAAACAACTTTCATGTACTGAAGCTGTACTTAATATTGCATCAACTAAATTTCTCTCACTCAGAAAGAAGCTTTTCAGCAACTGTGGCCTTGAATTCTCTTCATTTGCTTGGTTGCACTAACACAGCATTTAGTGTTCTTAGAAGCTCTAACCTAGTAATTCTGAGCTTTGAAGCTCTAACATAACTTGCTCTGCAAAAAAGTTCTAACACATGAAAATCTGCCTTCTGCATTGCTAATAACATTTAATTTTATGAGAAAGAAATGCCTTTCATGTACTGAAGCTGTACTTCTTAATATTACATCAACTAACTTTCTCTCACTGAGAAAGAAGCTTTTCAGCAACTGTGTCCTTGAATTCTCTTCATTTGCTTAGTTGCACTAACACAGCATTTAGTGTTCTTAGAAGCTCCAAATTAGAGATTCTGAGCATTGAAGCTCTGAAATAACCAGCACTAAGAAAACAGCTCTAACTCATGAAAATCTGTCTTCTGCATTGCTAATGACATTTAATTTCATGAGAAAGAACTGCCTTTCATGTACTGAAGCTGTACTTCTTAATATTGCATCAACTAACTTTCTCTCACTGAGAAAGAAGCTTTTCAGCATCTGTGGCCTTGAATTCTCTTCATTTGCTTAGTTGTACTAACGCAGCATTTAGTGTTCTTAGAAGCTGTGACAAGTGATTCTGAGCATTGAAGCTCTAACATAACTTGCTCTGCAAAAAAAGCTCTAACACATGAAAATCTGTCTTCTGCATTGCTAAAAACATTTAATTTCTTGAGAAAGAAACAACTTTCATGTACTGAAGCTGTACTTCTTAATAATGCATCAACTAACTTTCTCTCACTGAGAAAGAATCTTTTCAGCATCTGTGCCTTGAATTGTCTTCATTTGCTTAGTTGCACTAACACAGCATTATTAGCTATTAGAAGCTCCAAACTAGTGATTCTGAGCTTTGATGGTCTAACATAACTTGCTCTGCAAGAAAGCTCTAACAATCTCTAACATCTGTCTTCTGCATTGCTAATAACATTTAATATCATGAGAAAGATCTGCCTTTCATGTACTGATGCGTTTCTCTTAAAAATGCATTGACCACTTTCTCTCACTGTGAAGAAGCTTTTCAGCATCTGTGGCCTTGAACTGTCTTCATTTGCTTAGTTGCACTAACACAGCATTTAGTGTTCTTAGAAGCTATAAACTAGTGATTCTGAGCATTGAAGCTCTAACATAACTTGCTCTGCAAAAAAAGCTCTAACACATGAAAATCTGTCTTCTGCATTGCTAATAACATTTAATTTCATGAGAAAGAAACAACTTTCATTACTGAAGCTGTACGCTTAAAATTGCATTAACCAACGTATCTCTCACTGAGAAAGAAGCTTTTCAGCATCTGTGGCCTTGAATTGTCTTCAATTGCTTAGTTGCACTAACACAGCATTATTAGCTATTAGAAGCTCCAAACCAGTGATTCTGAGCATTGAAGCTCTAACATAACTTGCTCTGCAAAAAAAGCTCTAACCACATGAAATCTGTCTTCTGCATTGCTAATAACATTTAATTTCATGAGAAAGAAACAACTTTCATGTACTGAAGCTGTACTTAATATTGCATCAACTAACTTTCTCTCACTGAGAAAGAAGCTTTTCAGCAACTGTGGCCTTGAATTCTCTTCATTTGCTTGGTTGCACTAACACAGCATTTAGTGTTCTTAGAAGCTCTAACCTAGTAATTCTGAGCTTTGAAGCTCTAACATACTTGCTCTGCAAAAAGTTCTAACACATGAAAATCTGTCTTCTGCATTGCTAATAACATTTAATTTTATGAGAAAGAAATGCCTTTCATGTACTGAAGCTGTACTTCTTAATATTGCATCAACTAACTTTCTCTCACTGAGAAAGAAGCTTTTCAGCATCTGTGGCCTTGAATTCTCTTCATTTGCACTAACACAGGCATTTAGTGTTCTTAGATGCTGTGAACATGTGATTTTGAGCATTGAAGCTCTGACATAACTTGCACTGCAAAAAAGTTCTAACACATGAAAATTTGTCTTCTGACATTGCTAATAACATTAATTTCATGAGAAAGATCTGCCTTTCATGTACTGAAGCTTTACTCTTAATATTGCATTAACCAACTTTCTCTCACTGGGAAAGAAGCTTTTCAGAATCTGTGCCCTTGTATTCTCTTCATTTGCTTAGTTGCACTAACACAGCATTTAGTGTTCTTAGAAGCTCTAAACTAGTTATTCTGAGCTTTGATGCTCTAACATAACTTGGTCTGCAAGAAAGCTCTAACACATGAAAAAATGTCTTCTGCATTGCTAATAACATTTAATTTCATGAGAAAGAAACAACTTTCATGTACTGAAGCTTTACGCTTAAAATGGCATTAACCAACTTTCTCTCAATGAGAAAGAAGCTTTTCAGCATCTGTGGCCTTGAATTGTCTTCATTTGCTTAGATGCACTAACACAGCATTGTTAGTTATAGAAGCTCAAACTAGTGATTCTGAGCAATGAAGCTCTGAAATAACCAGCACTAAAAGAAGCTCTAACTCATGAAAATCTGTCTTCTGCATTGCTAATGACATTTAATTTCATGAGAAAGAACTGCCTTTCGTGTAGTGAAGCATTACTCTTAAAATTGCATTGACCAACTTTCTCTCACTGTGAAAGAAGCTTTTCAGCATCTGTGGCCTTGAATTCTCTTCATTTGCTTAGTTGCACTAACACAGCATTTAGTGTTCTTAGAAGCTCTAAACTAGTGATTCTGAGCTTTGAAGCTCTAACATGACTTGCTCTCCAAAAAAAGCTCTAACACATGAAAATCTGTCTTCTGCATTGCTAATGACATTTAATTTCATGAGAAATAACTGCCTTTTATGTACTGAAGCTGTACTTCTTAATATTGCATCAACTAACTTTCTCTCACTGAGAAAGAAGCTTTTCAGCATCTGTGGCCTTGAATTCTCTTCATTTGCACTAACACAGCATTTAGTGTTCTTAGAAGCTCCAAATGAGAGATTCTGAGCATTGAAGCTCTGAAATAACCAGCACTAGAAAACAGCTCTAACTCATGAAAATCTGTCTTCTGCATTGCTAATGACATTTAATTTCATGAGAAAGAACTGCCTTTCATGTACTGAAGCTGTACTTCTTAATATTGCATCAACTAACTTTCTCTCACTGAGAAAGAAGCTTTTCAGCATCTGTGGCCTTGAATTCTCTCATTTGCTTAGTTGTACTAACGCAGCATTTGTGTTCTTAGAAGCTGTGAACAAGTGATTCTGAGTATTGAAGCTCTAACATAACTTGCTCTGCAAAAAAAGCTCTAACACATGAAAATCTGTCTTCTGCATTGCTAATAACATTTAATTTCTTCAGAAGAAACAACTTTCATGTACTGAAGCTGTACTTCTTAATAATGCATCAACTAACTTTCTCTCACTGAGAAAGAATCTTTTCAGTATCTGTGCCTTGAATTGTCTTCATTTGCTTAGTTGCACTAACACAGCATTTAGTGTTCTTAGAAGCTCTAACCTAGTGATTCTGAGCATTGAAGCTCTGAAATAACCAGCACTTAAAAAAAGCTCTAACTCATGAAAATCTGTCTTCTGCATTGCTAATGACATTTAATTTCATGAGAAATAACTGCCTTTCATGTACTTCTTAATATTGCATCAACTAAACTTTCTCTCACTGAGAAAGAAGCTTTTTAGCATCTGTGGCCTTGAATTCTCTTCATTTGCACTAACACAGCATTTAGTGTTCTTAGAAGCTGTGAACCATGTGATTCTGAGCATTGAAGCTCTAACCTAACTTGCTCTGCAAAAAAAGCTCTAACACATGAAAATCTGTCTTCTGCATTGCTAATAACATTTAATTTCATGAGAAAGAAACAACTTTCATGACTGAAGGTGTACTTAATATTGCATCAACTAACTTTCTCTCACTCAGAAAGAAGCTTTTCAGCAACTGTGGCCTTGAATTCTCTTCATTTGCTTGGTTGCACTAACACAGCATTTAGTGTTCTTAGAAGCTCTAACCTAGTAATTCTGAGACTTTGAAGCTCTAACATAACTTGCTCTGCAAAAAAGTTCTAACACATGAAATCTGTCTTCTGCATTGCTAATAACACTTAATTTTATGAGAAAGAAATGCCCTTTCATGTACTGAAGCTGTACTTCTAATATTGCATCAACTAACTTTCTCTCACTGAGAAAGAAGCTTTTCAGCATCTGTGGCCTTGAATTCTCTTCATTTGCACTAACACAGCATTTAGTGTTCTTAGATGCTGTGAACATGTGATTTTGTGCTTTGAAGCTCTAACCTAACTTGCTCTGCAAAAAAAGCTCAAACACATGAAAATCTGTCTTCTGCATTGCTAATAACATTTAATTTCATGAGAAGAAAACAACTTTCATGTACTGAAGCTGTACTTAATATTGCATCAACTAACTTTCTCTCACTGAGAAAGAAGCTTTTCAGCATCTGTGGCCTTGAATTCTCTTCATTTGCTTAGTTGTACTAACGCAGCATTTAGTGTAACTTAGAAGCTGTGAACAAGTGATTCTGAGCATTGAAGCTCTAACATAACTTGCTCTGCAAAAAAAGCTCTAACACATGAAAATTTGTCTTCTTCATTGCTAATCTAGTTAATTACAATCTACCTAACACTGTTCGGGAGGCAGAGACACTGTGTCAGTTTAAATCTAGATTAAAGACACATTTCTTTAACCTGGCTTACACATAACACACTAATACACTTCTATTATTCAAAATCGTTAAAGGATTGTTAGGCTGCATTAATTAGATCAACCGGAACCGGGAACACTCCTCATAACACACGATGTACTCGTTACATCGTAAGAAGAATGGCATCTACGCTAATATTTGTCTGTTTCTTTATTATTCTGTTTCTCAGTCCGTGTCCGGATCAGATGGCGCCGGGAGATAATGTCTGCGACCCTGACCGTCGGCGGAGGCCGGACACCTGGATGAGCCCGGGGACATATCCCCAGTGAAGACCTCGACTTAAATACAATAAAACTTAAAATTAAACAAAATAACTATAATATAATAAATACCTAAATACATAATACTATTATTGTTAGAAATTGCAACAATATAAAAATAGAAATATAATACATTTATACATTTAAAATTTAATTAATACAATAAGTAAAAAAAATAAATAATAATATCCTGGCCAGAGGAGAACTGGCCCCCCCGACTGAGCCTGGTTTCTCCCAAGGTTTTTTCTCCATTCTGTCACAGAGGGAGTTTTCGTTCCTTGCCGCTGTCGCCTCTGGCTTGCTCAGTTGGGGACACTTAATTTCAAACGATATCGTCAATTTGATTTCATATATACTATTTAAACTAAACTGAGCTAGACAATGGACATCTCTGAATTCAATAATCAGAATGCCTTTAACTGAAAATTGAGTGTTTATCTTATTATTATACATTACTGACACTCTATCCTCCAATTTGATACTGTTAAGTGCTTGACACAATCTGTATTGTTAAAAGCGCTATATAATAAAGGTGACTTGACTTGACTTGACTAATAACATTTAATTTCATGAGAAAGAAACAACTTCATGTACTGAAGCTGTACTTCTAATAATGCATCAACTACTTTCTCTCACTGAGAAAGAATCTTTTCAGCATCTGTGGCCTTGAATTGTCTTCATTTGCTTAGTGCACTAACACAGCATTATTAGCTATTAGAAGCTCCAAACTAGTGATCTGAGCATTGAAGCTCTGAAATAACCAGCACTAAAAAAAAAGCTCTAACTCATGAAAATCTGTCTTCTGCATTGCTAATAACATTTAATTTCATGAGAAAGATCTGCCTTTCATGTACTGAAGCTTTACTCTTAATATTGCATTTACCAACTTTCTCTCACTGGGAAAGAAGCTTTTCAAAATCTGTGCCCTTGTATTCTCTTCATTTGCTTAGTTGCACTAACACAGCATTAGTGTTCTTAGAAGCTCTAAACTAGTTATTCTGAGCTTTTGATGGTCTAACATAACTTGCTCTGCAAGAAAGCTCTAACAATCTCTAACATCTGTCTTCTGCATTGCTAATAACATTTAATATCATGAGAAAGAACTGCCTTTCATGTACTGATGCGTTTCTCTTAAAATTGCATTGACCAACTTTCTCTCACTGTGAAAGAAGCTTTTCAGCATCTGTGGCCTTGAATTGTCTTCATTTGCTTAGTTGCACTAACACAGCATTTAGTGTTCTTAGAAGCTATAAACTAGTGATTCTGAGCATTGAAGCTCTAACATAACTTGCTCTGCAAAAAAAAGCTCTAACACATGAAAATCTGTCTTCTGCATTGCTAATGACATTTAATTTCATGAGAAAGAAACAACTTTCATTTACTGAAGCTGTACGCTTAAAATTGCATTAACCAACTATCTCTCACTGAGAAAGAAGCTTTTCAGCATCTGTGGCCTTGAATTGTCTTCATTTGCTTAGTTGCACCAACACAGCATTATTACCTATTAGAAGCTCAAACCAGTGATTCTGAGCATTGAAGCTCTAACATAACTTGCTCTGCAAGAAAGCTCTAACACATGAAATCTGTCTTCTGCATTGCTAATACATTTAATTTCATGAGAAAGAAACAACTTTCATGTACTGAAGCTGTACTTAATATTGCATCAACTAAACTTTCTCTCACTGAGAAAGAAGCTTTTCAGCAACTGTGGCCTTGAATTCTCTTCATTTGCTTAGTTGCACTAACACAGCATGTAGTGTTCTTAGAAGCTCTAACCTAGTGATTCTGAGCATTGAAGCTCTGAAATAACCAGCACTTAAAAAAAGCTCTAACTCATGAAAATCTGTCTTCTGCATTGCTAATGACATTTAATTTCATGAGAAATAACTGCCTTTCATGTACTGAAGCTGTACTTCTTAATATTGCATCAACTAACTTTCTCTCACTGAGAAGAAGCTTTTCAGCATCTGTGGCCTTGAATTCTCTTCATTTGCACTAACACAGCATTTAGTGTTCTTAGAAGCTGTGAACATGTGAGTCTGAGCATGAAGCTCTAACATAACTTGCTCTGCAAAAAAAGCTCTAACACATGAAAATCTGTCTCTGCATTGCTAATAACATTTAATTTCATGAGAAAGAAACAACTTTCATGTACTGAAGCTATACTTAATATTGCATCAACTAACTTTCTCTCACTGAGAAAGAAGCTTTTCAGCAACTGTGCCTTGAATTCTCTTCATTTGCTTAGTTGCACGAACACAGCATTTAGTGTTCTTAGAAGCTCTAAACAAGTGATTCTGAGCATTGAAGCTCTAACATAACTTGCTCTGCAAAAAAGTTCTAACACAATGAAATCTGTCTTCTGCATTGCTAATAACATTTATTTTATGAGAAAGAAATGCCTTTCATGTACTGAAGCTGTACTTCTTAATATTGCATCAACTAACTTTCTCTCACTGAGAAAGAAGCTTTTCAGCATCTGTGGCCTTGAATTCTCTTCATTTGCACTAACACAGCATTTAGTGTTCTTAGATGCTGTGAACATGTGATTTTGAGCATTGAAGCTCTAACCTAACTTGCTCTGCAAAAAAGCTCAAACACATGAAAATCAGTCTTCTGCATTGCTAATAACATTTAATTTCATGAGAAAGAAACAACTTTCATGTACTGAAGCTGTACTTAATATTGCATCAACTAACTTTCCTCTCACTGAGAAAGAAGCTTTTCAGCAACTGTGTCCTTGAATTCTCTTCATTTGCTTAGTTGCACTAACACAGCATTTAGTTTTTCTTAGAAGCTCCAAATAGAGATTCTGAGCATTGAAGCTTTGAAATATACCAGCACTAAGAAAACAGCTCTAACTCATGAAAATCTGTCTTCTGCATTGCTTATAACATTTAATTTCATGAGAAAGATCTGCCTTTCATGTACTGAAGCTTTACTCTTAATATTGCATTTACCAACTTTCTCTCACTGGGAAAGAAGATTTTCACAATCTGTGCCCTTGTATTCTCTCATTTGCTTAGTTGCACTAACACAGCATTTAGTGTTCTTAGAAGCTCTAAACTAGTTATTCTGAGCTTGATGCTCTAACATAACTTGGTCTGCAAGAAAGCTCTAACACATGAAAAAATGTCTTCTGCATTGCTAATAACATTTAATTTCATGAGAAAGAAACAACTTTCATGTACTGAAGCTTTACGCTTAAAATGGCATCAACCAACTTTCTCTCAATGAGAAAGAAGCTTTTCAGCATCTGTGGCCTTGAATTGTCTTCATATTGCTTAGATGCACTAACACAGCATTGTTAGTTATTAGAAGCTCCAAACTAGTGATTCTGAGCAATGAAGCTCTGAAATAACCAGCACTAAAAAACACTCTAACTCATGAAAATCTGTCTTCTGCATTGCTAATGGACATTTAATTTCATGAGAAAGAACTGCCTTTCGTGTACTGAAGCATTACTCTTAAAATTGCATTGACCAACTTCTCTCACTGTGAAAGAAGCTTTTCAGCATCTGTGGCCTTGAATTCTCTTTATTTGCTTAGTTGCACTAACACAGCATTGTTAGTTATTAGAAGCTCCAACTAGTGATTCTGAGCAATGAAGCTCTGAAATAACCAGCACTAAAAAAAAGCTCTAACTCATGAAAATCTGTCTTCTGCATTGCTAATGACATTTAATTTCATGAGAAAGAACTGCCTTTCGTGTACTGAAGCATTACTCTTAAAATTGCATCGACCAACTTTCTCTCACTGTGAAGAAGCTTTTCAAGCATCTGTGGCCTTGAATTCTCTTCATTTGCTTAGTTGCACTAACACAGCATTGTTAGTTATTGAAGCCTCCAAACTAGTGATTCTGAGCAATGAAGCTCTGAAATAACCAGCACTAAAAAAAAGCTCTAACTCATGAAATCTGTCTTCTGCATTGCTAATGACGTTTAATTTCATGAGAAATAACTGCCTTTCATGTACTGAAGCTGTACTTCTTAATATTGCATCAACTAACTTTCTCTCACTGAGAAAGAAGCTTTTCAGCATCTGTGGCCTTGAATTCTCTTCATTTGCACTAACACAGCATTTAGTGTTCTTAGAAGCTGTGAACATGTGAGTCTGAGCATTGAAGCTCTAACATAACTTGCTCTGCAAAAAAAAGCTCGAACACATGAAATCTGTCTTCTGCCATTGCTAATAACATTAATTTCATGAGAAAGAAACAACTTTCATTTACTGAAGCTGTACGCTTAAAATTGCATTAACCAACTATCTCTCACTGAGAAAGAAGCTTTTCAGCATCTGTGGCCTTGAATTGTCTTCATTTGCTTAGTTGCACTCACACAGCATTATTAGCTATTAGAAGCTCCAAACCAGTGATTCTGAGCATTGAAGCTCTAACATAACTTGCTCTGCAAAAAAAGCTCGAACACATGAAAATCTGTCTTCTGCATTGCTAATAACATTTAATTTCATGAGAAAGAAACAACTTTCATGTACTGAAGCTGTACTTCTTAATAATGCATCAACTAACTTTCTCTCACTGAGAAAGAAGCTTTTTAGCATCTGTGGCCTTGAATTCTCTTCATTTGCACTAACACAGCATTTAGTGTTCTTAGAAGCTGTGAACATGTGATTCTGAGCATTGAAGCTCTAACCTGACTTGCTCTGCAAAAAAAGCTCTAACACATGAAAATCTGTCTTCTGCATTGCTAATAACATTTAATTTCATGAGAAAGAAACAACTTTCATGTACTGAAGCTGTACTTAATATTGCATCAACTAACTTTCTCTCACTCAGAAAGAAGCTTTTTAGCAACTGTGGCCTTGAATTCTCTTCATTTGCTTGGTTGCACTAACACAGCATTTAGTGTTCTTAGAAGCTCTAACCTAGTAATTCTGAGCTTTGAAGCTCTAACATAACTTGCTCTGCAAAAAAGTTCTAACACATGAAAATCTGTCTTCTGCATTGCTAATAACATTTAATTTTATGAGAAAGAAATGCCTTTCATGTACTGAAGCTGTACTTCTTAATATTGCATCAACTAACTTTCTCTCACTGAGAAAGAAGCTTTTCAGCATCTGTGGCCTTGAATTCTCTTCATTTGCACTAACACAGCATTTAGTGTTCTTAGATGCTGTGAACATGTGATTTTGAGCATTGAAGCACTAACCTAACTTGCTCTGCAAAAAAAGCTCAAACACATGAAAATCTGTCTTCTGCATTGCTAATAACATTTAATTTCATGAGAAAGAAACAACTTTCATGTACTGAAGCTGTACTTAATATTGCATCAACTAACTTTCTCTCACTGAGAAAGAAGCTTTTCAGCAACTGTGTCCTTGAATTCTCTTCATTTGCTTAGTTGCACTAACACAGCATTTAGTTTTCTTAGAAGCTCCAAATTAGAGATTCTGAGCATTGAAGCTTTGAAATAACCAGCACTAAGAAAACAGCTCTAACTCATGAAAATCTGTCTTCTGCATTGCTTATAACATTTAATTTCATGAGAAAGATCTGCCTTTCATGTACTGAAGCTTTACTCTTAATATTGCATTTACCAACTTTCTCTCACTGGGAAAGAAGCTTTTCACAATCTGTGCCCTTGTATTCTCTTCATTTGCTTAGTTGCACTAACACAGCATTTAGTGTTCTTAGAAGCTCTAAACTAGTTATTCTGAGCTTTGATGCTCTAACATAACTTGGTCTGCAAGAAAGCTCTAACACATGAAAAAATGTCTTCTGCATTGCTAATAACATTTAATTTCATGAGAAAGAAACAACTTTCATGTACTGAAGCTTTACGCTTAAAATGGCATCAACCAACTTTCTCTCAATGAGAAAGAAGCTTTTCAGCATCTGTGGCCTTGAATTGTCTTCATTTGCTTAGATGCACTAACACAGCATTGTTAGTTATTAGAAGCTCCAAACTAGTGATTCTGAGCAATGAAGCTCTGAAATAACCAGCACTAAAAAACACCTCTAACTCATGAAAATCTGTCTTCTGCATTGCTAATGACATTTAATTTCATGAGAAAGAACTGCCTTTCGTGTACTGAAGCATTACTCTTAAAATTGCATTGACCAACTTTCTCTCACTGTGAAAGAAGCTTTTCAGCATCTGTGGCCTTGAATTCTCTTTATTTGCTTAGTTGCACTAACACAGCATTGTTAGTTATTAGAAGCTCCAAACTAGTGATTCTGAGCAATGAAGCTCTGAAATAACCAGCACTAAAAAAAAGCTCTAACTCATGAAAATCTGTCTTCTGCATTGCTAAAGACATTTAATTTCATGAGAAAGAACTGCCTTTCGTGTACTGAAGCATTACTCTTAAAATTGCATCGACCAACTTTCTCTCACTGTGAAAGAAGCTTTTCAGCATCTGTGGCCTTGAATTCTCTTCATTTGCTTAGTTGCACTAACACAGCATTGTTAGTTATTAGAAGCTCCAAACTAGTGATTCTGAGCAATGAAGCTCTGAAATAACCAGCACTAAAAAAAAGCTCTAACTCATGAAAATCTGTCTTCTGCATTGCTAATGACGTTTAATTTCATGAGAAATAACTGCCTTTCATGTACTGAAGCTGTACTTCTTAATATTGCATCAACTAACTTTCTCTCACTGAGAAAGAAGCTTTTCAGCATCTGTGGCCTTGAATTCTCTTCATTTGCACTAACACAGCATTTAGTGTTCTTAGAAGCTGTGAACATGTGAGTCTGAGCATTGAAGCTCTAACATAACTTGCTCTGCAAAAAAAGCTCGAACAGATGAAAATCTGTCTTCTGCATTGCTAATAACATTTAATTTCATGAGAAAGAAACAACTTTCATTTACTGAAGCTGTACGCTTAAAATTGCATTAACCAACTATCTCTCACTGAGAAAGAAGCTTTTCAGCATCTGTGGCCTTGAATTGTCTTCATTTGCTTAGTTGCACTAACACAGCATTATTAGCTATTAGAAGCTCCAAACCAGTGATTCTGAGCATTGAAGCTCTAACATAACTTGCTCTGCAAAAAAAGCTCTAACACATGAAAATCTGTCTTCTGCATTGCTAATAACATTTAATTTCATGAGAAAGAAACAACTTTCATGTACTGAAGCTGTACTTCTTAATAATGCATCAACTAACTTTCTCTCACTGAGAAAGAAGCTTTTTAGCATCTGTGGCCTTGAATTCTCTTCATTTGCACTAACACAGCATTTAGTGTTCTTAGAAGCTGTGAACATGTGATTCTGAGCATTGAAGCTCTAACCTGACTTGCTCTGCAAAAAAAGCTCTAACACATGAAATCTGTTCTTCCTGCATTGCTAATAACATTTAATTTCATGAGAAAGAACAACTTTCATGTACTGAAGCTGTACTTAATATTGCATCAACTAACTTTCTCTCACTCAGAAAGAAGCTTTTCAGCAACTGTGGCCTTGAATCTCTTCTACTTTGCTTGGTTGCACTAACACAGCATTTAGTGTTCTTAGAAGCTCTAACCTAGTAATTCTGAGCTTTGAAGCTCTAACATAACTTGCTCTGCAAAAAAGTTCTAACACATGAAAATCTGTCTTCTGCATTGCTAATAACATTTAATTTTATGAGAAAGAAATGCCTTTCATGTACTGAAGCTGTACTTCTTAATATTGCATCAACTAACTTTCTCTCACTGAGAAAGAAGCTTTTCAGCATCTGTGGCCTTGAATTCTCTTCATTTGCACTAACACAGCATTTAGTGTTCTTAGATGCTGTGAACATGTGATTTTGAGCATTGAAGCACTAACCTAACTTGCTCTGCAAAAAAAGCTCAAACACATGAAAATCTGTCTTCTGCATTGCTAATAACATTTAATTTCATGAGAAAGAAACAACTTTCATGTACTGAAGCTGTACTTAATATTGCATCAACTAACTTTCTCTCACTGAGAAAGAAGCTTTTCAGCAACTGTGTCCTTGAATTCTCTCATTTGCTTAGTTGCACTAACACAGCATTAGTTTTCTTAGAAGCTCCAAATTAGAGATTCTGAGCATTGAAGCTTTGAAATAACCAGCACTAAGAAAACAGCTCTAACTCATGAAAATCTGTCTTCTGCATTGCTTATAACATTTAATTTCATGAGAAAGATCTGCCTTTCATGTACTGAAGCTTTACTCTTAATATTGCATTTACCAACTTTCTCTCACTGGGAAAGAAGCTTTTCACAATCTGTGCCCTTGTATCTCTTCATTTGCTTAGTTGCACTAACACAGCATTTAGTGTTCTTAGAAGCTCTAAACTAGTTATCTGAGCTTTGATGCTCTAACATAACTTGGTCTGCAAGAAAGCTCTAACACATGAAAAAATGTCTTCTGCATTGCTAATTAACATTTAATTTCATGAGAAAGAAACAACTTTCATGTACTGAAGCCTTTACGCTTAAAATGGCATCAACCAACTTTCTCTCAATGAGAAAGAAGCTTTTCAGCATCTGTGGCCTTGAATTGTCTTCATTTGCTTAGATGCACTAACACAGCATTGTTAGTTATTAGAAGCTCCAAACTAGTGATTCTGAGCAATGAAGCTCTGAAATAACCAGCACTAAAAAACACCTCTAACTCATGAAATCTGTCTCTGCATTGCTAATGACATTTAATTTCATGAGAAAGAACTGCCTTTCGTGTACTGAAGCATTACTCTTAAAATGCATTGACCAACTTTCTCTCACTGTGAAAGAAGCTTTTCAGCATCTGTGGCCTTGAATTCTCTTTATTTGCTTAGTTGCACTAACACAGCATTGTTAGTTATTAGAAGCTCCAAACTAGTGATTCTGAGCAATGAAGCTCTGAAATAACCAGCACTAGAAAACAGCTCTAAACTCATGAAAATCTGTCTTCTGCATTGCTAATGACATTTAATTTCATGAGAAAGAACTGCCTTTCATGTACTGAAGCTGTACTTCTTAATATTGCATCAACTAACTTTCTCTCACTGAGAAAGAAGCTTTTCAGCATCTGTGGCCTTGAATTCTCTTCATTTGCTTAGTTGTACTAACGCAGCATTAGTGTTCTTAGAAGCTGTGAACAAGTGATTCTGAGTATTGAAGCTCTAACATAACTTGCTCTGCAAAAAAAGCTCTAACACATGAAAATCTGTCTTCTGCATTGCTAATAACATTTAATTTCTTCAGAAAGAAACAACTTTCATGTACTGAAGCTGTACTTCTTAATAATGCATCAACTAACTTTCTCTCACTGAGAAAGAATCTTTTCAGTATCTGTGGCCTTGAATTGTCTTAATTTGCTTAGTTGCACTAACACAGCATTTAGTGTTCTTAGAAGCTCTAACCTAGTGATTCTGAGCATTGAAGCTCTGAAATAACCAGCACTTAAAAAAAAGCTCTAACTCATGAAAATCTGTCCTTCTGCATTGCTAATGACATTTAATTTCATGAGAAATAACTGCCTTTCATGTACTTCTTAATATTGCATCAACTAACTTTCTCTCACTGAGAAAGAAGCTTTTTAGCATCTGTGGCCTTGAATTCTCTTCATTTGCACTAACACAGCATTTAGTGTTCTTAGAAGCTGTGAACATGTGATTCTGAGCATTGAAGCTCTAACCTAACTTGCTCTGCAAAAAAAGCTCTAACACATGAAAATCTGTCTTCTGCATTGCTAATAACATTTAATTTCATGAGAAAGAAACAACTTTCATGTACTGAAGGTGTACTTAATATTGCATCAACTAACTTTCTCTCACTCAGAAAGAAGCTTTTCAGCAACTGTGGCCTGAATTCTCTTCATTTGCTTGGTTGCACTAACACAGCATTTAGTGTTCTTAGAAGCTCTAACCTAGTAATTCTGAGCTTTGAAGCTCTAACATAACTTGCTCTGCAAAAAGTTCTAACACATGAAAATCTGTCTTCTGCATTGCTAATAACACTTAATTTTATGAGAAAGAAATGCCTTTCATGTACTGAAGCTGTACTTCTTAATATTGCATCAACTAACTTTCTCTCACTGAGAAAGAAGCTTTTCAGCATCTGTGGCCTTGAATTCTCTTCATTTGCACTAACACAGCATTAGTGTTCTTAGATGCTGTGAACATGTGATTTTGAGCATTGAAGCTCTAACCTAACTTGCTCTGCAAAAAATGCTCAAACACATGAAAATCTGTCTTCTGCATTGCTAATAACATTTAATTTCATGAGAAAGAAACACTTTCATGTACTGAAGCTGTACTTAATATGCATCAACTAACTTTCTCTCACTGAGAAAGAAGCTTTTCAGCATCTGTGGCCTTGAATTCTCTCATTTGCTTAGTTGTACTAACGCAGCATTTAGTGTACTTAGAAGCTGTGAACAAGTGATTCTGAGCATTGAAGCTCTAACATAACTTGCTCTGCAAAAAAAGCTCTAACACATGAAAATTTGTCTTCTTCATTGCTAATAACATTTAATTTCATGAGAAAGAAACAACTTTCATGTACTGAAGCTGTACTTCTTAATAATGCATCAACTAACTTTCTCTCACTGAGAAAGAATCTTTTCAGCATCTGTGGCCTTGAATTGTCTTCATTTGCTTAGTTGCACTAACACGAGCATTATTAGCTATTAGAAGCTCCAAACTGTGATTCTGAGCATTGAAGCTCTGAAATAACCAGCACTAAAAAAAGCTCTAACTCATGAAAATCTGTCTTCTGCTTGCTAATAAACATTTAATTTCATGAGAAGATCTGCCTTTCATGTACTGAAGCTTTACTCTTAATATTGCATTTACCAACTTCTCTCACTGGGAAAGAAGCTTTTCAAAATCTGTGCCCTTGTATTCTCTTCATTTGCTTAGTTGCACTAACACAGCATTTAGTGTTCTTAGAAGCTCTAAACTAGTTATTCTGAGCTTTGATGGTCTAACATAACTTGCTCTGCAAGAAAGCTCTAACAATCTCTAACATCTGTCTTCTGCATTGCTATAACATTTAATATCATGAGAAAGAACTGCCTTTCATGTACTGATGCGTTTCTCTTAAAATTGCATTGACCAACTTTCTCTCACTGTGAAAGAAGCTTTTCAGCATCTGTGGCCTTGAATTGTCTTCATTTGCTTAGTTGCACTAACACAGCATTTAGTGTTCTTAGAAGCTATAAACTAGTGATTCTGAGCATTGAAGCTCTAACATAACTTGCTCTGCAAAAAAGCTCTAACACATGAAAATCTGTCTTCTGCATTGCTAATGACATTTAATTTCATGAGAAAGAAACAACTTTCATTTACTGAAGCTGTACGCTTAAAATTGCATTAACCAACTATCTCTCACTGAGAAAGAAGCTTTTCAGCATCTGTGGCCTTGAATTGTCTTCATTTGCTTATTGCACCAACACAGCATTATTACCTATTAGAAGCTCCAAACCAGTGATTCTGAGCATTGATAGCTCTAACATAACTTGCTCTGCAAGAAAAGCTCTAACACATGAAAATCTGTCTTCTGCATTGCTAATAACATTTAATTTCATGAGAAAGAAACAACTTTCATGTACTGAAGCTGTACTAATATTGCATCACTAACTTTTCTCTCACTGAGAAGAAGCTTTTCAGCAACTGTGGCCTTGAATTCTCTTCATTTGCTTAGTTGCACTAACACAGCATGTAGTGTTCTTAGAAGCTCTAACCTAGTGATTCTGAGCATTGAAGCTCTGAAATAACCAGCACTTAAAAAAAGCTCTAACTCATGAAAATCTGTCTTCTGCATTGCTAATGACATTTAATTTCATGAGAAATAACTGCCTTTCATGTACTGAAGCTGTACTTCTTAATATTGCATCAACTAACTTTCTCTCACTGAGAAAGAAGCTTTTCAGCATCTGTGGCCTTGAATTCCTCTTCATTTGCACTAACACAGCATTTAGTGTTCTTAGAAGCTGTGAACATGTGAGTCTGAGCATTGAAGCTCTAACATAACTTGCTCTGCAAAAAAAGCTCGAACACATGAAAATCTGTCTTCTGCATTGCTAATAACATTTAATTTCATGATAAAGAAACAACTTTCATTTACTGAAGCTGTATGCTTAAAATTGCATTAACCAACTATCTCTCACTGAGAAGAAGCTTTTCAGCATCTGTGGCCTTGAATTGTCCTTCATTTGCTTAGTTGCACTAACACAGCATTATTAGCTATTAGAAGCTCCAAACCAGTGATTCTGAGCATTGAAGCTCTAACATAACTTGCTCTGCAAAAAAAGCTCTAACACATGAAAATCTGTCTTCTGCATTGCTTAATAACATTTAATTTCATGAGAAAGAAACAACTTTCATGTACTGAAGCTGTACTTCTTAATAATGCATCAACTAACTTTCTCTCACTGAGAAAGAAGCTTTTTAGCATCTGTGGCCTTGAATTCTCTTCATTTGCACTAACACAGCATTTAGTGTTCTTAGAAGCTGTGAACATGTGATCTGAGCATTGAAGCTCTAACCTGACTTGCTCTGCAAAAAAAGCTCTAACACATGAAAATCTGTCTCTGCATTGCTAATAACATTTAATTTCATGAGAAAGAAACAACTTCATGTACTGAAGCTGTACTTAATATTGCATCAACTAACTTTCTCTCACTCAGAAAGAAGCTTTTCAGCAACTGTGGCCTTGAATTCTCTTCATTTGCTGGTTGCACTAACACAGCATTTAGTGTTCTTAGAAGCTCTAACCTAGTAATTCTGAGCTTTGAAGCTCTAACATAACTTGCTCTGCAAAAAAGTTCTAACACATGAAAATCTGTCTTCTGCATTGCTAATAACATTTAATTTTATGAGAAAGAAATGCCTTTCATGTACTGAAGCTGTACTTCTTAATATTGCAATCAACTAACTTTCTCTCACTGAGAAAGAAAGCTTTTCAGCATCTGTGGCCTTGAATTCTCTTCATTTGCACTAACACAGCATTTAGTGTTCTTAGATGCTGTGAACATGTGATTTTGAGCATTGAAGCACTAACCTAACTTGCTCTGCAAAAAAAGCTCAAACACATGAAAATCTGTCTTCTGCATTGCTAATAACATTTAATTTCATGAGAAAGAAACAACTTTCATGTACTGAAGCTGTACTTATATTGCATCAACTAACTTTCTCTCACTGAGAAAGAAGCTTTTCAGCAACTGTGTCCTTGAATTCTCTTCATTTGCCTTAGTTGCACTAACACAGCATTTAGTTTTCTTAGAAGCTCCAAATTAGAGATTCTGAGCATTGAAGCTTGAAATAACCAGCACTAAGAAAACAGCTCTAACTCATGAAAATCTGTCTTCTGCATTGCTTATAACATTTAATTTCATGAGAAAGATCTGCCTTTTCATGTACTGAAGCTTTACTCTTAATATTGCATTTACCAACTTTCTCTCACTGGAAAGAAGCTTTTCACAATCTGTGCCCTTGTATTCTCTTCATTTGCTTAGTTGCACTAACACAGCATTTAGTGTTCTTAGAAGCTCTAAACTAGTTATTCTGAGCTTTGATGCTCTAACATAACTTGGTCTGCAAGAAAGCTCTAACACATGAAAAAATGTCTTCTGCATTGCTAATAACATTTAATTTCATGAGAAAGAAACAACTTTCATGTACTGAAGCTTTACGCTTAAAATGGCATCAACCAACTTTCTCTCAATGAGAAAGAAGCTTTTCAGCATCTGTGGCCTTGAATTGTCTT